>JAABKJ010007545.1:84031403-84453374 GCA_011634705.1 Andricus grossulariae | reverse complement strand
AAAAAAAATAAGTTGACACTGTTTCTCAATAAAAAACTAGAGAAAATTGAATTAGGTCAACATTTTCTCAATAGAATGACCTTGAGCGTCTTTTGAATATTATCGTACAAATCTGAAAAAAATCACCCTAATATCCAGGCAATATTTTTGAGTGAAAAACTTTTCGGCAGGCATGTGATATTTCTTTTATATTTATAAATTTTCTCAATAAACTACAAGAATTTGAAAAAGTTTTGAATTGTGGAAGTTTGTCTGCTGTTGTTATTTTTTTACTACACTTTAAAAACCACACGAGACAAGTAGCTATTTTTATTATATGGTATTTTTTTAATAAATTTTGTACAAGTTTGTACAAGTTTTGACAAAAAATTACAGTTGTAGTAATGATGTATTTTCTTGTATATATTTTTCGTCCAGTGACAGATTAATTTTTTAACGTGAAAATATAAATTTTCAACCAAAAATTTTAGTTCAAACCAAATAGTTCAGTTTTCACCAAGTGTTTGAATTTTTAGCAAGAAGATAAAGTCTCAACGAAAAATTCAATAATATATATTTCAACTGAAGCAAAATACAATTCTAAATCAAAAATTGTTGAATCGATTGGCAAGAGACAAATTTTCAAACCTGACAAAGATTTTAGTTTTCCATGACAATCTGGTATCCGGTGCATGGGAATGCATGATAAAGATGTTAGTTGTGTTTTAGCAAACAAGTTAGGTATTAGGTTTCATAGAGGTTTTTAAAATATTCAAATATGATTCTTTAACTCATTGATTCAATATTAAATATGATTTTTTTATAATTGTAACCCATATGTTAAAGGTGATAGTTATTAACATAATGGTCGCGAAGCGTGACACTTTCTTCCAAATCAATAAAAATTTTACAAATGTAAAGGGACCCATATTCCAATTAAAAAATAAATGGAAAACAACAATTTTATCTTCTAATTCAGAAACAAATTATATACCATAATTTTAGTTCTTCTACTGAATGCAATCAATACATTTTTAAGCAATTACAGTTGATAGCTTCTGAAAGATTTACCTAGTGAAATACTACTATTTACGTGGCTCTCACATTATTTAGCTAGGTACGTAATTTTTTTCGCTTTTCAGGCATGCATTTAAAATAAGAATTAGAGCATAAAACTAAAACATCGTCAAAAAGGACATAACGCACTGTTTTCGTCAAAGCGTAATTTAATTGTCAAAGAATATTTTCAAACAAAGTTTGATTCATTTGGTATTGCGATATCTAGCGAATGATATCCAAGCGATGTGGACCTAACAATTATTTCATCGGTCTATTAACGTACATTATTGTTTTTTTTCAAGCCTAGATGAATTAAAAGAAATTTATTTTTTCGCCTTGAAATTTTCCAATTATCTTAATAATGATGTCAGCGGCATTCATTTGTTTCTTCAACTGATAGATCAGATAATAATATCAAGCAGGGATAAGCACAAGGCATATCCGAATAATCAATAGCAGAAATTTTAACAGAATTCTTCATTTTCGTCTGTCATTGGCGCTTGTCCTTGATTGTCGTTCTTCAGGTTTGCACAGATAACGATTTGTCTGATATATAAGAAAATCCCTTCAAATCCTTACAATTTCGTAGAATTTTATAAATTCTATAAAATCTGTTAAAATTACACAAAACGCTGCGACATCTTCTAAAATTCAAATGAAATATTATTAAATCCTTTAAAATCTCTCGTAATCTGTTTGGATCTTTAACACCTTTGACGCTTCGAAATACACTGAGAAAAATGTTTGTTTGAATAAAAAAAATGTTGTTTCAATTACAAAAATTATTTATTATATGCAGGGTCAAGCAATATTTGTTAAGTTCAAAGAAATTTTCTGTTTGTCCCTATTTATTTCATTCGAACAAATATTTGGTCACTCCGAATGAATCTCTTGAAAAGTAAGAAGCGTAGGAAAAATACTCACCGACAAAAATCATTAATTTTGGCCAATATGAAGCCCTAGGATTCAAGTAGTTTCAACACTAGACCGTGAGCATCACACCCTGCCGTTAAAAAGATCAACGCAATGGAAGCAATCAAAGAAGAAATCAATTCAGATTTTAGGTCTTGTACGAAACAACTGTAGCTGAATTAATTTAAATTCACTCGAAGTTCCAGCACAGCACATTACGTTAAACGTGTCACTGTTTCTAAAATTCGGACAAATTTTCCGAAAACAGCATTTTGTCTTGCCTTGCGTACTTTAGAAAAATGTTATTCTCTGTTTCTTTTTGCAGAGTTAAGTTTTGAATCTTTACCTTATAGAGAACCTATTGACCGTAATCATTCTCCTGTCAGGTATTCTCTTCTTGCGAGGTCTCCTCCTGCCAACCGTCCTTCTTCCAGGTTTTCTCCTGCCAGGCTAATTCTCCGGATATGTCTACTCATTCAAGGCCTCCTCCTTTTGCCAGGAGCAGTGTTCCACCTGCCAGGCTTCTTTCTCGTGACAAAAGTAGATGTGGACTTAAACATCTTAAATTTATTCGACTCACTTTCAAAACAAATCAGCCCTAGGTACTCGGATTTCAAAGATACACTTTTCCATTCGATACAGGACTAAAATTGCCAGTAGGACGAAATATTTATAGCTATGTGTCTATGCCAACCGAAGAACAGATTGTTATATCTACATCCGATGGTAATGTCTTTGCAATATTGGAAAACACTAATGCTCTTGCTGGAGTATATAGTCATAATAATTAACATCTTAAACGGGTGAAAATAAGCATGGGAAACAAAAAAATGACAGCATAAGCCCAGGAAAAACTCGTTGAAACTCCAGTGGGCTAGAGACGTCCAATGTATACAAATTTTTGAAAACACCGGTATTACAATATTTTTTAAAGTTTAAAACTGTAGGATAATATTATTTCTGGTCCAAGATCTAATTAAAATGTAACAACTGATTTGTAATTAGAAATATTATTTTGAAAATGTACGTATTATGGTTGTTGAGGCTCTAACCTTTGGCAATCCCCAAACTATTATTTTTCAGAAACAAATTATTGACCCTAGTTATTGACCTGAAAATAACGAAAAAATACCAATTTTCGTGATATTTACTATTTTTCGGTACTTTAACCTTAATTCTCGAGTCCTAAATCTGGGAAAATACTGACAATGTAATTTCCGAAACAGAGGTTTTCCGAGAAACAAAAATTCCTGAAATTTAAAATTCCCGAAATTAATAACTACCGAAAGTGTATTGACGAAATTTTTAAGCCGGAATTTTAAAATTCCTGAATTTAATGAGTTGCCGAGTTTTCAAATTCCTGAATACAGTAAATTGCAGAAAAAAAAGCAAACAAAAATTTCGTGGATTTTCTAATATTTCACGATGACGTAATTTTGTCGAACTTCGAAAATCTCGAATGTGCAAAAATAACAAAAAATTTTTACGAAAACAGAAATTTCCCGGAAAAATAAAATGTGCAGAAATTTCACATTCTTAAATAAAAAGAAAACTCATTTTTATTTCTCACAAGTTTTGGAGTTATTTGGTTAAAAGTTCATATTTTCCTCTTGAAAATTGAACTAGTTTGTAAAAAATTCACTATTTTTGTAATCTTTGTATTGCAAAATATTTCTTGGTGAAAAAATTGTCTTTTTTTGTTTATAAAGTCATCCCTTTTGGTAGAAACTTGATATATTTTATAGTTAAAAATGCAACTGTTTTTTTCAATTTAACCTGATTGGTGAATATTCAACTACTTTGTTAAGAATTCGTCTTTCTGGTTGAATTCAACTGTTTTTGATTTAACATTATACTCTGTTTTTTTTCTGGTGAAATATTGAATACTAAATACTTTGTTGAAAAATCGTCTCCTGCGGATTAATTCAAGTGTCTTTTCTTCAAAGAAAAATGCTTTTTGGATGAAATATTACATGTTTTCTTGAAAATTTTTCTCCCTGGGTTGAAAATTCAAAAATTTTCTTGAGATTTTTTCCCAGTAGAAAATGCATTCCTTACGTTAAAACTTGAAATATTTTGTTGAAATTTTGTTTTTTACCGGAAAAAATAATTTTTTCCTTTTAAGAATTGAAATATTTCATTTGAAATACAACAGTGTAGATTAAAAAATCAACTGTATGGTGTAAGATTCAACTATGTTTCCCAAAATTCGTCTCTTTGAAACGAAAATTAATATTTTTCGATAGAAAATTTCTTGAATGAAAATTCATGTTTCTTCTTTGTAAATTGAACTGTCTTTTAAAAAATTCGTCTTTCTGTCTTCATCATTGAATTATTTGTTTGAAAATGCAACTGTCTTTGTCTGAAGTTTGATATTTTTTCTTTAAAAATTCATCCATTTGGATGAAAATTCTTTTTTGTGAGTTGAAAATTCAACTATTTGGTTAAAAATTTTACTATTTTGCGGAAATGTAATTATTTCGATCAAACATTTCATACTTTCTGCAAAAAATTAAACTTTGCTTCACATTTAAACTATTTGGTTGTAGTTTGATATTTTCTATTTGAAAATTCGACTATTTGGTTGAAAATTCTTAGTGCGTTTAAAATATAACTCGTCTGTTGAAAATTTAAATATTTTCTTGAAAATTCAAAAATTTTGTTAACAAATGTCATCTGTTTTGTCTGGAAATTCAACTTTTTCGTTGAAAATTCATCTATTTAGATGAATAATTGATATTCATTGATAAAAAACTATTGTTTAAAAACTTATGTTTCTTTGTTGAAAAATCGAACTTCCTTTCACAAAATTCGTATTTGTCCCTTGGACATTGAATTATTTCGTGTTTGGTTGACTTTGTGTAATTTTTGTTTAGAAATTCCACGATGAGGTTGAAAATTCAACCCTCTGGTATAGATTTAATCATTTTCTCGAAATCTCGTCTTCTTTTCTCTAAAGCTAAAATATTTGGTTGTGAATTCAAACTCTTGGTCCAAAACTAATATTTCTGCTACTTAAAAGAAATTTAAATCTGAAAAAGTTTTTTCCTTCTCAGACATTGAATAACTAATTTCACGTAATCGCTTCGGAAAAGAAATAATAAGAGTGAGTTCAATAACCTGTCGTCATTACCAATCAACTAGGGATTACAGGAATGTCGGCATTCATTTTGAAAGCTGACCAAAGTCCTGATAATTGGAAGTACGATGTTTGAGGGTAGCTCATCTGAATTTATTAGCAAGGTTTAATAACGCCAGAAATAATTACTTATAATTACAATTTTACTATTATGAATCGAAATTAGTCTATATCAGCTTTCAATCATTTTCAGCAGATTGAAAAACTAATTGAAAGATATGTTAATTAAACCATGCATTTCAGAGAGTGTTAATTTTTGAATTCGAGCACATATGCGTCAGATGTGATTACTGCAGAAATTAATTCGATTGATGATTGTTAGTCAAATATCGAGGCGAAGTGGATATTTGCGCTTTGGAAATGTTAAGGATATTCAGAAAATGTAGAGTTAGAGTCCAATTAATTAAAATTAATTAAAAAATTATTCAGGTTTTAAAACATAATATCAAATTCGAATTTAGATTTGGAAAGTGAGATTTTTCAAGAGGTATCTGTTATTCTGTTTTTTTTTAAATGAATGTACCTTGACCAGGAAGAGAATATTTTCGAGAAGAATCATGATTTTGATTTGAAACAAGGTATTTTTTTTATTTTATGACAATTTTTAATCGGTTCAGGGAATTTTTCGGAAAAATTATAATTCTGAATTATATCCGGATTGAAAATCATATGCAATATTTTATAATTCGGATTTCAAATAATGAAATTACGAAAAAAAATGGTAATGTACAGTTGAAGCAGAAAATTTGTCGAAGCAATCATGTGTATGTAATTTTGAATTGGATCCGAAAGTTTATTTGAAAAAATTATAATTATGAACTTGAACAATTAATTTTTCGAACAAATTATTATTCAGATTCAAAAGAAAAAAATTTTTGATAAGAATTATAAATCTGACTTGAAATAATAAATTTTCCAAATAAATTACAATTTTTCGAAAAAAATTCTATGCCTAATTTGGAACAGGGATATTTTGAAACAAATGATTATTTCAAGCTGGAATAGGAAATTTTTCAGAAGAATTATAATTCTGAATTATGCCTGGATTTAAAGAATAAATATAACAAATTATAATTTTTACTTGGAACAATGAATTCACATAAAAACTTGTTATTTTGAATTGAATGGAAAAATTTACAAAAAAAAATATACCTTATAATATTAGAATTCTGAATTATACCTGAAGATATAAAATAAATATAATGAAGTATAAGCTTGATTTTAGGCTGTGCATTTAGAAGAAAAATTGTAATTTTTGAGTCAAAATAGAGCATTTTTCGAAGCAACCATATGAATGTAATTTTTAAATGGATTCAAAAATAAAACAAAAAAATATTATTCAAATCTGGTACAAGCAATTTTTCAAAGGAATTATAATTCTGACTTAGACGAGAAAATTTTCGGAAATAATTATAATTTTGACTTTAACCAATGAATTTTCAAAAACAATTACATTTTTTGTAAAAGAATTATGATTCTGATTTGTAGGGGAAATTTTTTAAACGAATGAAAATTTTTTGTTGGTTTCGGGAATTTTCCAAACGAATTATAATTCTGAATGATAACCTGCATTAAAAAAATAAATACAATAAATTATAATTTTTATTTCAAACAGTGAATTTACGAGAAAATTTTTTTGTTCTGAGTTGGAGTAGAAATTTTTTTGAAGCAATCAAATGTAATTTTGAAGTGGGTGAGAGAATTTGAAAAAAAAAAAAAAAAATAGAAATCAGATCTTGAACAAGTAGTTTTCAAAAAGAATTATAATTCTTACTCAGAACAGCGAATTTTCTGAAATAATTACAATTTTGACTTGAAGAAAAAAATTTCTAGAAAAATTATAATCCTGACTTGAAACAGTGCATTTTTCGCAAGAATTACAATTTTGACTAGGATCTGAAAATTTTCTAAAAGAATTAAAATTTTCATTCATAACAGATTATTTTTTCAATAATGATAATTTTGAGTCCGAACAGAATAGTTTTCAATGTTATCCGGAACTTGGCACAGTGAATTTTTCGAATAAATTATACTTTTGACTTCAAATCCAAAATTTTTGGAAAGAATTATGATTCTGAACATGATTTTTCGAAAAAACAAAATATCTATATATATTTTTCCGCAAGGTCAGAAGAAAAATTAATTTAAAAGGACAGAGTCAGCTTTTTTTGATAAAATTTACTTCCAAACTTCATTTACTTATCCCTGGGAAAAATTTCTTCGTTTTGTCTTGAGCAGACGTGACCCGAGATAACTGAAAACACGAGGAACATTTGTAGACCGTTTTTCATGTTTTTTTTTTTATCATTTGTTACAACGAGTAAATGCACGTCCGCGAAACGCGCGTTCACCTCTCTGGATTCTTATTTCCTACTATTAAAAAAATAAACAATTTAAAACACATCTCTCGCGGAATTTTGTTCAGGAAAACCCAATGTGTAGCAGTGGGGCCACACGGCGGAAGTGAAACTTTGATGGATCAACATTACAATTTTTCGTGAGGAATCATCATGAGTTTTGAGGAGATCACATAGTGAGAGAGAAAGAGAGCATTAACAGGTTTTTGTCAGCGTGGCAGTAGTGGGGATTTCGAAGAGGTGTCTTTAGAGTAATTGCAAATTACAAATTATTAATTATTCTATACAAAAGGGGGACTTTTTTGTATCTTTTTGCATATTGCTAGATTTTATTGTAGTTTTAATTTCCTACAAGAATTTACAATTATCAGAATCTACAGGAATTTACAGGCTTTGAAGCCAAAAATTTGATTTGTTCGACCTGGGATGAAAAATATTGAGAATATTGCAATCAGATAATTTTAAAATTAGATGTATACCTGATCTTTATTGCAAGAAGCTTTTTTGTTTAAATTTTCATAAATGATTGAATATTGAAATACAACAATGAATAATTATTGTTATATAACGAAAAATCCTAAGTTTGACTAAAAATAAAAATTGAACATTGTCGTTGAACTTAAAAGATTCGAACTCTTGAAGATAACATTTTTTGAATTTGAAGTTATAAAAAATTAACTGCAAATTAAAACACTCAAAGTACTTTCATTGAAATTAAAGCCGCTGAACTGCAAAATTGAAATTTTTTTGGCGTTTATCAATTTAAGCTTAACTCACATTAATTAAACCAAACCATACAACAAAATTTGTTTTTTAATTTCTTTTAAATATACTCTTCAAAAATTGATTGAACAAAATTTATTTGAAAATTTTTCAGGAATCTAATAAAAATTTGGATATTTTATTGGAACTCGAATTTTTCCTACAATATTTAAGAAATTCTGCAAGATTACAAATTAGCCTCGAAATTTTCCAGATTCTTTCTTGAAAATTTTAAAAATCTCTTTAAATATTCTTTTTAAATTAATTTTTCAGAAAAAATAATTATTTGTATTTTTTCTCGCAATTTTTACCAAAAAATTTTTCATTTTGAAACCTTTCACAATGATTTTACGCTTCAAAATTTTTTGTTTAAAATTTCTAACAATCTACGTCATGCTTCCTATGCTTTAAAATCTTTTCAAGTTTAAAAATATTTTCGAATTTTTTGAAAACTTCTGAATATATCTTTAACTTTCTCGAATTTTTCGAAATGGACAATTATTATACCGTTACTTATTAATTAATTTGAGAAAAAATCTTTTTCAATATTTTAAAATTAAAAAAATATTTTGAATATTCCGAGCAATATTAAGAATTTTTTTTTATTTCCTTCAAACCTTCAGAGATCCTCAAAAATCTTCGAAATTAAAAAAAAAAATGATATAAAAGCATTTCCCTGTCTGAGTTAATTTATATGAAATTATTTTGGAAGATAAATAACATCTCCGATTTAAAATTAAGTTTGATAGATATGGATATCTAGGTAAAATTGTGATGTGATTTTTACGAGGTATTAAAGAAAATATTAATAAATAGTTAAAAAAATTTTTGAATTGTAGAAACTTGTGCCTTATTGTTAAAATGTTTACTTCTCTACAAAAATACAAGAAAGAATTAGCTATTTGTATTAAATTGTATTTTTTGTTAAATTTTGTACATATTACAACAAAAAGTACAAGTGTAGAAGTGTTGTACATTCTTGTAAAAATTTTTTTTCCCGGGAACAATAACAATTGTTTAAATATTATGTTCTTGAAATGTTTTTCAAACGAATTAAACCGTTTTTAAAAAATAAAATTTATTGGGATATAGGTTGCTCGATTTATTTTTTGAAAGAGAAATATCTTCTTTTTGTTTACGCGCTATTCTCAAAATTATGACCAAATAAATTATACTTAACAATCTTCAGTAAATAAGACTTATTTTTAATAATACAAATTATTATTCTCGCATTGCGCGCAAGAGAAGTTTTTTTTTTCTGTAGTAAAATTTTCAATATAAATATTTCAAGGGGGTCTCTGAAATTAAAAATAAATTTTTCATCTTTCCCCGGTTAAACAAAACTTTTACAGTTTATTAAAATTCAAAAATTTAAACTTTCGTACCTTAAAGAAATTCAAATTTAAGTATTGATACTTAACCACAAAATCAAAGAATCAACATTTTTCTGAATTGAAAATATTAAAAATTAAAATTAAAATAATTTTTGCAATAAGTGATGGCTTTTTTTTCAGAAAAAAACGTCCAATAGCTTCACTTTTTCTATGTTTGAAAAAAATAATCTTTGAATACAATTTTTTTTTCGATTAAATGAAGCAATAAATTATTAAAATGCAATCATTATTCAAAAATTGGTAAAAAGCGATACTAAGAAAAATGATGTTTTTTATTAGTGTATTTTTGCCATTCTTTTCAGTTAGAAGAAAGAAACTATTTTCCGAATTGAAGAAGGAAAGTATTTTTACTTTTGAACATTTTGATTTATATTTTAATTCAATTTAAGCGGAAGTGATAAAATTTTCATTTTTAACATTTTGATTCAGTTGAAAGGGAGAACAATTTCTTTGAATTGGAGAATTTCATCTTGATTTTCAATTTCTTTTTGAATTGAAAAAGGGATATTTTGTAATTTCAACATTTTTATTGAGTTGGAAGAAAAAAAATGTTTTCTAATTTTTTTTTTCAAAAGTGGAAGAGGGATTTGTTTATCTTTAATATTTCACACTAAAATATAGTATTTCCAACAAAATAGTTCCATTTTAGAAATAAACAGTCATCTTCTACGAGAATGCTAATTTTCAACCAAAAAATTTCGGTTCCTATGAAATGGTTGCATTTTCTAGAAAAAAAATGATTTTTTTCTTACAAAAAAGTTATTTAACTTCCGAATAGTGAAATTTTTAACTAAATGAATAATATTCTATAAAGAAGCAGTTTTTACGAAGTAGCTTAACTTTAAACCGAAAATTTGTTTTTTCAACATCAAAAGCATGAATTTTTCACGCAATATGTAATATTTCAAAAAATTTTTAATTTCAATTCAAAAACAGTCGAACACAACCAAACAAGACGAATTTCTAACGAAATGGTCAAACCCTTAACTAAAAAAGATTAATTTTCAACTAAACAGTTGCATTTTTATCCAGAAAGAATGAATTTTCATCAAAATACACACATTTTTGAACAAATAATAGAATTTTCAACTACAAAACATGAGATTGTTCAATTTTCTTTCAGACAAAAATTAATTTTTGTGCAAAAACGAATTTTTAATGAAATAGTTCAATTTTGAACCGAAGAGATAAATATTTATATACAAACAAAATTTAATCTAAATAAAAAAGAAACGATAAAAAAGAGGAACATTCTTGAAAACAGGGGGAAAAACCAGAATTATTAAAAAAAGGGAAAGAGCAGAAAACTACAAAATTGTTATAAAACATTCCTTAATGTCCGCGTATCCAATGTAGTGCTGTAAATTTTTATATAAATTTTTCGTCTTACAAAAATCTAGTTTTGATTAATTCATCATTTGATTTTTGGAAACCTTTGAATGAATCTTCGCGATTTTGGAAGCTACAGTATTTTGATACTTGGCCAATCATTAATTTAGAATATTTTAATACCAAGAACTAATTTTGCCTATATTTTCCCTCTATTCCATGAAAAGCCCGTTTTGGAGTCTTACCTATCAAGAAATAACATCTACCTACGAAATTTTAGAATAATTTTTGAATCATTTAGGAATGTCATTTGTACGTTTGCTGATGTCTTGGTGACATTTGGCTCCTTCACCCGGCGTGAAATTCATCATTTTGCCGGATCTTAGAAGGCTTGATCATTATGTTCAAACTATACAAAAAGTCCAATATAAGGCCAGTTTCGTAGGTTGCCTCGCAGTTATCGTGGCACTCAATCAGTCGTTGGAAACGTAAATAGTTAGGGCCGTATGAACCATTTCTGTTAGATTTTTCTCCCGCTTCCGTCGCTCCCGGAATTAACTTGGATCTTTACAATTAATTCAGAAGGATACTAATATTGAATTAGAGACCATTAAATTGAAAGAAACAACCCTGAACTTGAATTAAGATCCTGTGGAATGTAACGAAATTCGACAAATCAGAAAAGAAACAAAACCCAGCCGGTAACGAAGTTGTCAAGGACCAAAACAAACCCTATCGCCGCTCATCTTTTCGTTCGCAGTTTCCGAATAAGACAGTTTCAAAAAGAAAGAAAAACTAATTAATTGAATAGCCTCCCCATTTATTAGAGTTTATTTTCCATTTTTGAAATACGAGGATTGAAGGAATTTTCTTATTGTCACGTCCTGAAGGAAACAAACTTACCTGGTTGAAAATAATTATTTAAAAAGGCTTTCTTGTTTTGAAACGAAATCTAGGACTTCGAAACAGGGATGAGAATAACTTCCGAAGGATGAAATAACCACACAATAATCTGAAAATTAGTCAGAATACAATTGTATTTATAATATTTGAGTTTATTAAATAAAGTATTGCTCACTTTCGAAACTGGGCGAGAAACTATTTTGGGTATTCACTGTATAATTTGGAGATTCCTTGACAAACTGATTTTCTGAATTGGTTGAATGTTCTTCTCGTTCATTGGAAAGATACTTGTACTGGTCAAGATGTTTATTGGTTCAGTACAACTGACGTTGATTGTCCTTCTGTTGATTTACCGTTGCGATAGTTTGACAACGAGGATTTGCCAAAGGAGTCTATTAGTGGAGAAGTAGGCTCAGGTCTCCTGCTAGTACTCAAGGGTAATGATGATTGACAGTAGAATTGTCAAAAGAATCTTGTGGTTTTATTTTCACTTCTTTAAAGGGATTTGAAATTTACAATCGGATTAAGTTCGTTTGAAATTTCCGAAGCACAACACTGATTTTACTTTTATTTTCAAATTTGTATTTCGACTACTTGGAAATGTTTTCCAAATAACCAAAATCGATCTGGTATTTTGATATTGACTTTCCGATGTACTTTTGAGCAGAGCTCTCGCCCGATTTAAAATTTGGAGAAAGACTGATGTTCTAATTCTGATTGTGGGTTTATAAACGTCAGATTCCATTATGATCAGAACCAAAAACTTGGAAACCAAAATTTTCACGACCAAAAACTTGACGGAGAGGGGATATAACAATTGAAATCAATTTATATCCAGGTGTCTATATCTGAAGGCATAGTATCGGGGGGTGTTGTTCTTTGAGTCCAAGGAACTGGTCATTGTGCCATTCTCTTTAATGTTTCGTGGCTGATTTTTATGAGCTGCTTTCAGAGATTTTTAGAAGAGAAGTCATTCTATTTTAATGCTGTCACAGAACGTGTCTCTATTATCTGATCAAATTGTTTCTTCCATCAATTTGAAAGGTATCATAATTATCAATCTGGCCGAGAAGTTTTTGTTCTGTTATCCATTAATTTTGTGTTTGTGCTGAAAAAATTACTTGATAAATTAGTTTAAAATCAGAATTGCTGGATTAGATTTAATTAACTTGAATGACTTCGACTTCTAATTCTAAAATAATCTGATATAATTTCAATCGATTTCTCTACTTGTCACCCTTCCCTTTTCATTTTAATGAATTTTAAGCAATTTTTCTAAATCTAAGAACCTTTGTAAACTTCTTAGGTTATCTTGTCTCTCTGATTTTGAAGCTATTTAGAATTATGTAGAAAGAATTTGAGAACATCCTGTCACATTAACTTCGAATTTATAAGATATGCAATAAATTCAATTGTTACTTTTTGAATTCCAAGTCCTTTATCGGTAATTGGAATTGACATAATAATCTTTTCAGAAATCGAACCCTCTTCTATTATCCAGCATAGTTGCTGAGCTTTGCTATAAAAATGAGTATTTTGTATTCTCTTTGGCTTCCCATTTTTGTTTGTTTGTATATATATTTTTCACGAATGAAAGCTCTGGCACTCAACAGATTTAATTAACTATAGGTTTAAATTTGGTTTGGCTCCGGAAGTAATCGCGATTAAAAAATTGGTTACAACAGAAAAGTTCCCGAGGAATGTCCGAGGAATGTTCGTGATGAATTGAATTCCTGAAATTAATTAAAGTTATACAATGCGAACATTTTTCACAAACATTTTCAAATCCTCATTGGGAAATCTTTCTTGATACGCGGAAATTCACCCCCTGTCGGGAACCTTGCTAGAAAATTTTCAGAATTCTCCGAATGTTCAATTGAAAAGTTCTACGAAAGGTTTAAGGAAGTTATTGAACTATCCGGGGAGTTTATGAAAGTTCTCTAATCTCATTGGTTAAAATTCATCTTTTGGGTTGAAGATTTATCATTTTAATTCAAAATTCATTATCTTCTTTGAAAATTCAACTAATGCGTTGAAAAATTAACTTTTCTGCTGAAAAATTAACTGATCTATTTTTGGCTAAAAATGTAACATCATCTTTTGTGGTCGAAAATTTAACTCTTTTGTTAAACGTCACACATCACTACTTTCCAACCGAGCAATTCACGCCTACCCCAAAAGGGAAACGGCTTAATGATATAATAATAATAAAAAGTTTCTTAATTTTTGATTGTTCAATTCGACACGTCAACTTTTTTTAAATCCTTTTTATAAGCCTGTATGAAAATGGTGACTTTTCTATGCCTCTATAGTGTTGAGTGGATGCAGAACAGTTGATTCCAGAGCAACCGAGGTGAAACAACTGTGGCAAACGCACAGTTCGCAGTTCGACGATTCACAGCTTGCGATTGGACGACATCGTTTTATTTCTTGCGTCAGGAGATTAAATTACGTCAGAGGGCAAGAATTACTTCGAACTACGACAACCTATATTATCGAACCACAATATATCTGACTTATCTTGCGATCCAATCTTACAGACATAATACTCTCTTAAACTGAACTAGTGAAATTTTCACTAGTTGAATCAGTGTTTTGAGTTATCACTGGTGAACCAGTGATTTTCCGACATTGAGTGGATGAACCAGTAAATGATTTAACTAAAAAAGCGTTACTGAAGATACCAGTGGCGCCAAATGATAAATTCAACCAGTGATATACTGATATAGCGCTCCACGCGGCCAAGACATGAACCTCCACTCGTCTGGTACGCGCATGTCGTTGGTCGGGTCTTTGCATTTCTCGATTAAAAACAAACTTTACTATGTATTAGTGTTTGTGTTATGAATATTTGGGGCCTGGCTGCAATAAGCAGGGGATATGTATAATATCTTTCGTTTGAAAGTGGGGAGGCCCCTGGCCTCTTGTGTTTAACTCTGACCAACGCTTTGACGGAATGGCGGGCCTTCCCACGGTCAGGCGCAATGCATTATACCTTAATATATTGCTGTGCGGCCCTCATTTATTGTTGTAAGAGTAAAGTAGGGTTTTTAAACGATAATTTGGCAAAAGTTAGCCCTAAAGCAGATATGAGGTTACCTCATCTCTGATAAAAGTGATGAATGATATCATACCTAACCAGCTGATGGACGAAAATGCATACCTACGACCAGATGACTACTAGTACTGAGTAACCAGTGAACCTAACTGATTAAACCAGTGACGGAATTCCACTGAGTGAACCAGTGATATCTCACTGATTGGCAGTGAAACACTTCTGGCTGTTTCATCAAGTAAGATTTCACTGGAAATCAGTGAAATTTCACTGGTTTATTTAAAGAGAGTTGAAATCCTTCAACCTAGATCTTAAGAAAGTGCACTTTTTACATTTTTTTCACAATTATAAGAAGAAAAGCAGTGCAAGATTATTTGATGAAACAAATTTCCATTATAATTTATACTAACGAAACTAATTTTACTGTAGCTCTCAAGAAGATGTGTTTTTTAACCAACTGTTTTGAAGAAAAATATATTTTCGCATTTTTTATAGTTTGTTCGTGTTTCTTTGAGAATAGACAAGTTTTAAACATAATAGAAGTGTGAAAATTACAAATTAGCATTGTTCGAAGTGACGAAATTTGCAAAATTTTCATAAAGGTTGCACCATGCTGATTTTATGAAAATAATTACCTTTAGCTTAGTTTCAGGTCGCATAGCCACTAACTTTAATATTACCATCATTATGAAAATTGCAATAGTCCGAAAAAGTGTCTTTTAATCCTCTATGTTACACAAAACCTTCTTCGGGAAGATTATGTAAAATGACTTTAAATCTTGACGTGAAATTGTCCATTTGCAGGGAAATTTGAGCACATCTATGGCTGGGTATTGAAAGGATTTTAAGTCCATATTTGCATAGGTACAAGGTTACTCGTTGACTTACCAGAAGACGTAACGCGTGGTCTGGAACATTTCTTGAGGAATTACAGAGGGCGTGAGCACTGCTGTGACTAAAGATCACTGGAGCTTTCGATGTCCTCATCGCATCCAACATAGTCGGCACGGACACATGTGATAAGTCCACCATCATTCCCAGTCTATTCATCTCCTGGACGACGCTCTGAAAAAACAACGTTTTAGCAGCGACATTTAGTTTTTCCAAAGAAGCGGGATTGCTATAAAAGTTTTCACTGTAGAAGTATATATTACAACTTGGTGGTACAGTACCCTCCCACCTATCGTGAAAGCCTGGGACTGGGATTCGCGTTAGGTGAGTTCCCTATTGGTTGAGAAAATCGAATCTACTCAAAAAAAGTGAATGTCAAAATTTGACAGTGAGGAAACAAGTAGCAGAGAATATTCATAGGTTATTCGGCCAATTTTACATACCGATCTTAAAAAACTTTCTGATTTGTTACAAGTTTTATTCAGAAAAAATTAGAAATTTGAAAACTCTGGATAGGCATGTATTAAGTCTACAAATTAATTCGGTGCCTTTACTTTGATGTATTGCAACTCATGGTCAAAATTGAATTTTTTCCCGCCCTAAGGTAGTTTTAAAAGGCGAACCTCAAGATTTAAAACCCAATATATATAATAGGTGGCGGCCCTGCGGACTTAACCTCAAAAATCATTAGTCAATACAATGGCGTCCGAAAAGGAACATTTGAGACACAGCATTTTATTTGCATTTTTATTGAAAAAAATGAAGCTGAAGTGACCCAAATTATTTGCTCAACCTTCGGAGAAGGTGCGGTGACACGTAAAACGTGTAAAAAGTGGTTACAGAGATTTCACAACGATGATTTTAAATTGGAATGCAAAAAGCATGCAGTGACTCAAATGCTCCTTGTCGGATGCCATTGTAATGAATACTGATATGTGAGGTTGAGGCCGAAGAGCCGCCAACTATTATATTGTGTTTTCAAGTTCAAGGTTCGCCCTTTGAACCTACCTAAGGACGGGAAAAAATTCATCTTTGACCAAGAGTTACAAGACCTCAAAATAAAGGCACCGAATTTATTTGTAAATCTACAAGTTTCCATATAAATCAATTTATAAATTGAATCTAACTTATTGAATAGGTTACATTGAATGCCAACATTTTTTGAAAAGTTGATATTGAGATCAAAGCAAGTAGGGGAAGTCGCAATAGGCTGCAGTACCATAGGCGGGAGAGTGCTGTATTGCATTTTCAACCAAATAGAAGAATTTTAAACCAAATAGTTGATTTTTCAACCACACAGAAAAAAGCCGCTGTTTCTATTCGAACCGATTTTTGGTTCCAAGGGAGCTGTAACAAAAAGGAATCTCTCTTGTATAAAAGGAACCCAATATGATAAATTGTTCCAAGGGATCCCAAAGTATGAGTTCTCGTAGAGAATTTTTTATATAGAGCTCATTTTCTGCCTCGACTCACTTCGAAGATTTTACAAGTTAATGATGCAACTTTCACGTTAAAATGCCGATTTAATGAAATTGTACTGGGAAAAATTTAATAAAGAAACTAAACATATAGAGATTAGTAGCATTTTCAGCACAAAAAAATCAATTCTCAACGAAGAGTGTAAAAGTTGATAATTGCAATTAAAAATATTTGCATTTTCAATCAATAACAGTTGAATTAAATAAAAAATACGAATTTTTGACAAAGTAGTAGAATTCGGTACGAAAAATATTCATTTTCAAACGTTTAGTCAAAAGAATTAATTTTTAAACCAAACAAACATATTTTCAATGAAATAGTTAAATTCTCAAACGAAGAAATTAATTTTTAAGCAAAATAGTAGATCTTCAACCAAAAAAAGGTTTTGGTAACCAAATACTTGATTTTTTAACCAAAAATATGAATTTTCTACCAACAATGATTAATTTTCGACAAAATTCAGGAAATTTCAACTAAAAAATATACATTTTCAATCAAAAATAGAATAGTTACATTTTCAACTTAAAAAATACATTTTCAACAAAAAAAAAAGATTTTTCAACAGAACACATTATTTTCCAACAAAATAGTTGATTTTTCAACTAAAAAAGGTACATTTTCAACTTAAAACAAAACTGTTCAATTTTCAGTTAAAAAATTATTTTCAACCAAAGAAAATGAATTTTCAACAAAATAGTTACATTTTTAACTAAACAGATGTATTTTCAATCAAGAAGACTAAATTTCTACCAAAAAGACGAATTTTTAACCAAAAAGATGAAATTTCACTAAGAAGATTAATATTCAACCACAAAGATGAATGTTTCATTTGCTACAAAATCCCAATTTCAAAATTCCCTCACTTCTCTCCGACCAATTTTTCCTTTTCTTCGACCATTATAAATTTTTGTTGAGTATAAGTAAAAACAACATCACACCTAGGATATCAATAATGTTAATAAAAAAGAAATTTTGTTTTCTAACTTTTTCATAATGTCTTTCAGTGACAATAGACATACATACCGTTTCTTACGACGGGGGTTGAAAGATTAATTTTCTACCAAGAAATTTCTACCAAGATGAATTTTCAAGAAAATATACAAAGATTTTCAATCGAAAACAGTTGAAATAAACCAAAAAATATCAATTTTCATTAAACCAGTTGAATTCTCAACCAAAATAGATTCATTTTCAAACTAAAAAGAGAATAATTTGATTTTCAACATAAAAAGAAAGTTGAATATTCAATCAAGGAAGATTTTTCAGTCAATGAAGAAAAAAAATATTATCCCAAATGTTGATTTTTTTATAGACGAATTTTCTATAAAGCAGTTGAATTATTAAGACAAAAATATGAATTTTCAACAAAAAATTCATTTTCAACGAAATAGTTGATTTTTTCAACAAAACAGTTTAACTTTTAACTAAGAAAGACGAATTTGCTACATGACAGTTGAATTTTAAATAAAAAAGAATCACTACTTAACAAAATTATTGAATTTTCAATAAAATAGTAATAATAATAATAATAATTGGATGACCAATTATAATTAAATTGCCGTTTATCGAAAATCCCCTGACTCTTTCAGGTTTCCTCTGATAGCCCCTGACTTTCTAGAATTGTCTGACTTCTAGCAATCCTGAAGAAGTCTGAATACGCAGTGGAATGCTCATGAATAGAGGGGTGGTGATATGGGGAAGCGTAAGATTTACGTCGGCACGCTGCGTCATAGACCGATGTTAGGAGCCCTGACACTTATTGCTCAAGCCAGGACGTATCAGATTGAACTTTCCGCCTGATATCCGAGTTTCTGGAAGAATTTCAATCTTTATTTGCGACCCTCACTTTCAAACTTGCGGTCCCATGCGCTAGGATATTTGAAAACACAAGTCATTTGGTCCACGGGGGAAAGAAAATATGAGATTGTATTTATCGATATTCTCCGTTCTTTCCTTCCGAAAAGGAAACTTCTGGAAAATAATTATTGAATGGCTACTGGAAATTCAAAGAAGGAAAGAGTAATGGATACTTTTGCGCCCGTCTCATAGAAAAAAAAAATAGCACCGCAGGCAAATATTTAAAAAATTTCAAGTTTTGAGATTAAAATAGCAGACCACGGACTCATTTTTAAATTCAAAATAGTTTCAATAGTACCACAAATAAAAAGAAATAGTAGGACATCTGTATCATGCAATTTTTTAAATATCACATCGAAGGTTTAAACTACTTTTCTTATTTGATATACAATATACATATCCCATAAAATCTCGTGAAATATTTACGGATCTTTTAAGGTATACCCTAAAAGCTTTGAAATCAGATGAAATCCTTTCAGAAAATCCTGGAGTCTGTTCTTGAGATTCTCTAAAAATTCCTAGAAAACTCGTCAATCTTTTAGCATCCCTCAAAATCCGTAGAAATATCTTGAAATTTTATATATTTCTTTTAATCCATCGAAATCCCTTAAATCTGCTGAAGTCCCTTGAAATCTCTGAAATCCCTGAAATTCGTAGAAATCCCTTGAAATTTCATTTAATTTCACTTATTCCGTAAAGTTCTTTAGAGATCTGTTAAAATTCCTTAAAATATTTGGAATATGCCGTTTGTCCTGGATACCTATTCAAAATCCTTTAAAAATGTTTGAACTCTTACGAAAATCTCAAATCTCGTTACATTTCTTGGAATTTTAAAAAATACCTTTAACACCTTAAAATCCTTTAATCTACCCGTTTTGAAATCCCTTGAAATTGTGGAAATATGTTGAATTTCACTTAAATCTATTAAGAGTATATTAAAATGTTATTGAAATCCTCTGAAATCCCTCAAATATTGTAAAATTGCTTGAAATCTTCGAAATCTTTAAAATTTCTGAAGACTGACGAAATCATAAAAAATTACTGACAAATCTTTTAATCTTTTCAAGTTCTAAAATCAAGGTGTGAGTCATAAAAACTGAACTGCAAATTAAAATACTCATGCTAAGCTCTCTTTTAAATGTCAAGTTTTTGAAGCTTAAAATATTTTTAATTCGGGAATAATAATAAAAAATAAAATAATAATAATTCCTCACTCTAAATGAATAGTTAAATTTTGATGAATATTACAATTTTTTTAATTAAAAGCTTTCAAATTCAATGGGACAATACGGAATATTTTAGATTGAAGCAATATTTGAACACGATTTGAAATCGAACTAAGCGTTTAATTATGAATCTGTTTATTTCAAGTTATTTTTAATTGAAAATAGTTTATAAAAATATGTAAATTTGCTAATTTGAAACAATTTTAGGATCGTCTTGTAAAATTAATTAATGTTCATTTTTTAGTACTCGAACAACTGCATTCCAAATTCCAAAATTCTTTAAATTGAAAATGTAGGCTTAAAAATAACCATTTAAAATAGAAAATTTCTAATTAAAAATATTTTAGAATTACGCATTGTAAACTGAATGATTTCATATCAAAAAAGTTAACATTTAAAACTAACAGTTTGAAAAATCTAAAATAGAACTTATTTTAAATTGCATTACATTATTTGATATAAAATTTGTGATATTTCAAGTGATTAAATAAATTTTTCCTCTTGAAACTTGCAAACATTTTTGGTAACAAAATAAATTCATTGTCGTTTCCCGGTCCAGGGGCAACCTTGACAATCATACAACATTCTTTGAAATCTAATTTTTCTCGTAATTTTTAAAAATACACTATATTCTTTAGAATCCTTTCAAATTTTTAAAATCCCTCAAATCTGGTAAAATTCTATACAACTAGAAGTCCATCAAAATTTCAGTCGATTCCATTTAGTGCCTAAAGTTCACTAGACATTCTTTGAAATCCCCTAAAATCTCTTCACTTTTATAATCCATTGAAATACTTTGAAATTCCAGGAGCTATCATAAAATTTGTAATATCTTTTAAAATTTCTTTAAAAAATTTGAAAACTTTGAAATATGTTGAACTCTTTTAAATTATCAAAACCTTTGTAATTTTAATTTTTGAGATAGCGGATATGCATTAGCGAGCAATTTGAGAGAATAGTAGCATTAGTGTCATTTTTTCAAAACAGTAGTGAAATACGTAGTTGCATTGTTACAAACAGGGTCAAAAAGTGTCATTAGTGTGGTGAGTCCCAGGTGTGAATGTCAGACCCCCCGCCCCTGCTCCTTCTGTAAAGATTTGTAAGATTTCTGTGACGCTGCTCCCCACTCTTCTTACGTAAGAATTTATATTTTTTTGTGATTTGCAGTGATTTAAAAGCTTTTCATCAGATTTTAAGGAATTTTTACATATTTCAAAGGACTTTTAAGGAATTGGGCGAAATTTCAAAACCTTTTTAGGGATTCCATGAGATTACAAAGAATTTCAAAATATCTCGGATTTTTTCAAACGGTAAAAATTCGTTTTTCACTGGTTTACATACCGGGTAAAAAATTAGAACAAAATATAATCATTCGAATTGTCTGAAGATATTTCTTTACTTTAAAAATTTTATCAGCTTAGGTTGAAAAGTTTTTAGTTTGTATATTATATCGAGAACGAGAAATAAGAAAAAGACATTTTTAGTAAAATCGAAAAATCAAGTTTTTCAAGAAAACGCAGTAAGATTGATAGTAGATTATACAACAAGCGGGATACAGCGTCGATTACCAACGAGCATGAAGTTTGCTACGCGAGCGTAGTATACGTAACTTTCCCCAATCACCGCGCCGGTACGAGCAATCACGTTCCATCAGAAGAATCTATAAGTTGCGATGCGCAGTTTCAGGGAGAAGGGGTAGATTGGGGATGCGTATGGCATTACTTAGTTCTCTAGAGTACTAAATGCCACATTACTTCGCTGTGACGTCTCAAATCGAGTAAAGACCAACTTAGATTCTTCTGAATGAACGTGTAAGTCGTATGTTCCGGCACGGGTAATGGGGAAAAATGATAAAGGCGGCCTTTTTGAAGGAATCTTTCCGAGAAGAGCTGGGTATTTCGGTTGGCGATTTGTATTTCGATCGAGATGGGTATTTCGGATTGTAAGAGATTTCCAGATATTTCAAAAAAGTCATGGGTTTTTAAAGGTTCTCAAGAGATGCCAAAATATCTAAACGAAGTTTGAAGGATGTCAGGTCATTTTAATGAAATTTCGAAGTATTTAAGGGATTTTAACGGATTTTAAGAGATTTAAAAAGATTCAAAAGTATATTCACAAATTCTCTAAAGGGTTTTAAGGCATTTCGAGTTAATCCAACGGCTTTTAACAGATTTTAAGAGTTTCAAGAGATTCAGAATGATTCCCACTGATTTAGAAAATATTAATGATGTTTAAATAGATTTCAAAGATTTCAAGAAATCTCGTAATATTTCGAAATATTTTACGGGGTTTCACGAGATTTGGTACGATATCCATGGAAATTAATAGTTTTCAAGAAATTTTCACGAAATTAAAAAAATTTTAAGGGAGTTTACAGAAATTTCAAAAGAGTTCCCAGGATTTTAAAGGATTGCAGAGATTTCCAAGGATTTCACGAGATTTCATGAAAGGTTTATGTCCCAGACTGTCACGTGTCCAATTTTTTTAAGCGAACTTAAGCATGAACTAATAACTCAAATGCATTTTCTATATCAGACGTTTTTTTTCTTCACGTCAGTCTGGTATGGAAAATCCATTTGATTTAGCAGTTTTTGAGTAAGTTTGTTTCAAAGAATTGATCACTGTCAGTCTGGTACATGTGCTTGAAGAATGGTAAAGTACTCTACTCTATATTCATTATGCGTATGTAATATGAAATATTACATAACAAAAGAAATAAAATAAATAATCATATAGTGTGTATAATAGTATAAAAAGTACGTCAACAGTAAAAACAGGTTTCAGTTAGCATAGTCTAAAAAATAATTAGATGAAGTTCAATGCCGGATCACATGAAAAAAATTTTTTCCCCTCGATTTTATAGTTTGCTCAAAAATTGTTAAGGATGTGAATTTTTGTGCAATTTTGATTATATTCAGAAAAAAATATTTCCTACGTAGAATTTGATGAAATACATACTTTTTTACAAAAAAGGTTAAGGTTGATTTATTCAGTATGTTTTAGGTGTACAATCAAGTTAAAAGTTACTTAATTTTTACCTTGCATTATAAAATTTACAAACAAAGGCCGATTGATTTTTGCAACAAATTTTAGAAGAGAAACCCAACCTTAATTAATAACAAAAAATAGTTGAGGTCATATTTGTTTATTTAAATGTAGTTATTAAACTTTTTTTATCCTCCTTTAGGCAAAAATCGTGTTTTTCACTCAATTTTAATTTAAAAAAGCTCATTCGATTCCTTGGATTGTTTTATACAATTCTATACGGCACGTTTTAATGGAACTTATTTTATTTAAAAATAATAGGTGAATTATTTTTTTATTACACATGCATGATTTCAGCCCTTTTCGACGCCTATGATGCGAGGCTAAAGCTCTACTTTCTACTCCCTAGGGACTGAAAAGTGACGTCAGAAGTGAATAATGAGAATTATACATCTATGAGCTCGCATTTTACAATTATCAGTCCACTCAACGTAAAAACTGTGAGGAAATCTTTGTTGCAGATAATAGAATTTTCGGATATTTATGGTAAGTTACCATATATATCTGATTAAATTACCGTAAATTACCGAAAATTGTCATAAGTTTTTGGAAATTTATGGACATTTTCAGAAATGAATATTGTGTAACCTATGGTAAGTTACCATATTTATCGGTAAAATTACCATAAATTACCGAAAATTGTCATAAATTTCCGAAAATTTATGGAAATTTTTTAAAATCAATATTGGGTGATTTATGGTAAGTTACTATATTTACCGATAAGATTACCATATATAAAACATAAATTTCATGCTTCTTTATTCAAAATCTAATATGAACTGAAATCATCACTATATTTCGAAAAATGTCTGAAATCATCCATTTGTTTTAGGAATTTCGTATGCGCCAAGGGGGAGAGGCACTTTTTCTCCTCCTAGGTGCACAATATACTATTAGTTAGTTATTTCTGAAATTACACAATTTGCTAAATAATATTTAATAAGAATGTGGCGAATCGCACTGTAAAGAATCTTTGTAGGAATCAAATGAACTTTTGTCAATGAAAATTGAATGAGAATAACTGCATTCAACAAAACAATTGTGACTCCAACTATTTTTATTATTATTTACACTTAGATTTCCCCTCTACAATGTGTTGAAATAATTAATAGGCCTTTTTTGTCAATTTTATAAATCAAATAACGGAACTAATTTTGAACTTGACGGTACACCTAAAACACCCTTAAAGATCGTGAGAATGAAAAAAAAATAATTTGAAAGATTAGAAATTTTAAAGAATTTTTATCACAGTATTGACAGTACTACTAGACTCTGTAAATCGAAATTTTGGAAATATAGCAGTATTGTAAGCATAAAATTTATTCGTTTTTATGAAGTGTATCTATTGAAATATATAAAATCCTTCCATGACCTAGGATTGGTAAACAAAAGACAATAGATACTAAGCAATAATGAATAATAAATGAATAATAATAAGCAATAAATGATAACAAAGCGCATACGAAATTGCCCTTATCAACCCCTCAGACTTCTTTTACAATTCAAAATCTTCTTTTTCATCCCCTTAGACTCCTTTTAAAATGAAAAATTTCATTTTATATCCGCTCAGATTCGTTTTACAATCCAAAATCCTTTTTTCCAGCCATTCTAACTTGATCAATATTTGAAGAATCAATTATCCTGAAATAATCCGTTACAAAAAAAAAAAAACATTGTAAAATCTTGGAAATTAATGAAGATATTGAAATTTTAAATGTGTCATATTTGCCAAATAAAAACAATTGAAAAAATGTAACTTTCAGTACCAATATTGCGTCTTATCATGCTCAAAGAATATAGGTTCGTCCGATTCTTGACTTTATTTCTTTATAACTTTCATTATACATACATAAACTTTGCTGTGGTTTTTTCTTTTGTTCCTACGTGAAGAAGATGAAAGTTTACACACTTTTGAAAGCGTGAAATTTGGAAATTTCGAAATAATCAGTGTTGAAAGTTGTTATTTTTAATCATTCTCTTGGTTATTTGCAATTATATGTGAACGAATATTAAATAGATACTGAAGTTTTTTCAACTTAACTTAAAAATAAAAACTACTTTTAATATTAATGTAATTTCTTTAAAAACTTTGATAATATTCTACTATCATAATTATTGTATTTTAAATTTTGATCGAGTTCAATTTTACTTATGTGAAAAGTTGGATTCTTTAAAAAGGAGAAAACGAATTTTGCATCCGAATTTGTTACTTATTCAGAACCACAGAGTTTTGTCTACATTCTTAGAAGTCTCTTTCGTTCTGCCATAAATAATAGAAAGCAAGTGACGTGTGAAAATCAGTCCTCTTGGTCAATTCTTATAATTGTTTAAAAGTATTTTGAAAAAATATTAAGAGATCAATTACATAATTTATGAACGAGAAATACTCGTCCGGCGGATAAAGTAAGCAATCATGCATTTCGTGTCACAAATGGAGGCATTTTTCCAGTTACTTGAGATACCAATTTTGCTTTGCAAGATTTTTTCATAGTTTGCATGGTTTGACCGGAAAATGGAATTTAAACATTTCTAATAACATTTTTCACGATTGAAACAGTAACTACGTGTCTTATTGAAAAATTGCACACAAAAATTAGTAGATATCTTTGAGATGAACAATTTTATTTGTTATCATTTTTTCGTAGCTTGTGAAATCATTTATATACATTCCAGTTTTTCTACATAAATGGTAAAACGATTATTACTATGAGTAATGTATGTTAGTATGGCAGTGTGGGAAGCAGCTTGAAGCTAAATATACCCTCTTATAGTATGATGGCCCCCATCCGAGTATAACCGAGTCAGGCGCTGCTTTAACTTCAGTGATTGAACGAGAAGACTTAAACAATTCGATTTGCCGAAGCGGAAAACTTATCGAATAATTCGAAAGTATTTCAGAGGTAGTTATTTTCTGTGTGACTAATATGGTAATTAAAAGTTAATATTATAGCTTCATTTTCATTACTGTAAATATCTAAAAATATGTAGGGCTGCAATGTTTGATTTTAGCTATGAAAAATAAAAATAAAAAATCTCAGACTGTTTAAATCATATGCTTTTATTTATGACAAATAATTTTATTTTACAAATGCTGAACGAAATAATTTAAAAAATTTGTTTTTGATGTTCATCATATGCATAGATCTGTTAATGGGATTTCGATATAACAACCTTCTACGAATTGTTATGGATTTGCCTGTCATAAAATTTAGGATATATTTCTTAGAACGATTTTGTGCATATTGCAGATTAATTTTTACAAAATTTAGTACATCTCATGATCATACATTTTAACACAGTTTGCAAATTTTGCAAAAGATGGCCCTGATACGGGAGTGTTCAATAATAACTTAATAAGTTTAAAAATCACATTCATATTTCAGACTTTGCACTCTTTCCCTTATTCACTTTTTGTTCTTTTTTAAAGAATTCCTCTTTTTCCCCCTTTTTACAAGAAACTTCCTTTTTTTCTAATTTTTTCGCTGAAATACGAACTGAACTAATAGAACCCATAAGAAAATCATACTAATTTTTATTAAAAGTTAATGTTTTCTGGTTAAAAATTCTACTATTTGGTTAAAATTTAAATTTTTTTCTTGAAAATGCAACTATTTTGTTGTCATATTTTTGGGTCAAGGATTCAACTACTTGGTTGAAAGTTGAACTACTCTGTTAAAAATCTATTTTTTTTGTTTGTTAAAGATTAGTGAATTTAATTGATAATTCGACTATTTGATTGTAAATTGACTGTTTTATTGCAACTTGAAACGTTTGGTTAAAAAATCAAACCATTTATTTCAAAATTTACCTACTTATTAGAAAATTAACATTTTTGTTGAAAATTTATATTTGCGGATTAAGAATTCAACTTTTTTCTAGGAAGTTCGTCTTTCTAGCTTCAAGGCATAACAATTTTGTTGAAAATTCATCTTCTTTGGTAAAACATTAATCTTCTTGGTAGAGAATTAATCTCTCTGGTTCAAAATTTAACTATTTGGTTAAGAATTCACCTCTTTTGGGTGGAAATTCCACTACTTAGTTGAACCGTTTTGTTAAATATGCATTTTTAGCCCTTGTGTACAGACGGGTACCCGGGTGCCGACCACGGTACATTTTTGCATGTAAGTAGAGTAAAAATTAAAATTTTTCTTGGGGCCTCTAAGTCGTCCTAATTTAGCTATAATTATTCTAAGTAAATGTGTATTTGGAATTTATTTGGGAGTTTTTGTTTTGCAAAAATAATCGACTTTGATGTATACAAACGTCGTGGACGTACCCACTACAAAAAATTCAACTTTTAGTGGTTTTCGGGGGTTGTTGAATATTATTATAGGACCGGAAATATAATTTGAAGTGTTCTGAAGGTGACTTGTGTGATTATTTTAAATTAAAATTTTGTTGAGGGTTTTGAGTGGAGGCGCTCAGGATTTGTTCAGGTAAAAGTGCTAGGGGTGATTTTGTGAGTTGCTGAATATCATTATGGGGCTGGGAATTTAACTTGGTGTCTTTAGAAGGAGACTTGTGTTTATTTCAAATTTTTTTCATTTTTGAAATGTTTCACGTAGAGACCCTTCAGATTTGTTCAGGTAAAAGTGGTAGGCGTGGTCTGAAGCTTTTTTTAAATATTATTATGGGATCGAAAATATAATATACAGTATTCTGAAAGTGACTTGTGTGATTATTTCAAATTCCCAATTTTTTGTTAGTGTTTTGCGTGGAGACACTCGGGATTTGTTCAGGTAAAAGTCTTAGGGGTGTTTTTTTGGGGTTGTTGAATATTATTATGGGGTTGGAAATTTAACTGGAAATTTTCTGAATTTGCATTTTATGTATGATTATTTGAAATTTTGTAATTGTTTCTAGTATTGTACGTGTAGGCTCTTCGGATTTGTTCAGGTGGTAGGTGGTAGGCGTGGTCTTAGGGTGTTTTTGAATATTATTATGGGGTCGGGAGTATAACTTGGGGTATTCTGGGCTGTACGGGACCATTTGGTTAATAGTTTCAACAAATCCTTTATACCCTGCACGTTAGTGTTCCTCTTACAAATTAAAAAATTGAAAAAAGGGAGGTGGGCACCCGGGTACCCCGAGTGTGTTACAAAGTGAATAAATTTGGGTGTGCACGCAAGGGTTAAATATTCACCTCTTCAATTGAATATTTAATTATTTAGTTTAAAAATAGTTTTTCTTTTGGTTAAAAATTAGTTAAATAAGTTGGAAATTCAACTCTTTGGTGGAAAATTCTTGATTTATTTTTTTAATGCGTCTTCTTGAGTAGAAAATAAATCTTTTTTATTGAAAATACATCTTTTTAATTGACGAATCAACCATTATGTTAAAAATTTGTCTTTTTACATTCTCGTCATAATGAGAAGGTATTGATTTTATGTGAAAAATGACTTTCGTGGATTCCATCAAATGTCGACGTTTTGAGGTCCCCTGAGCCAGAAAAAATAGTTATCACGTTAGTGTCTGTCTGTCGTCGTTGTCGTCGTTGCCGTCATCGTCGTCGCTGTCGTCGTCATCGTCGTCGTCTGTATACCAGATAACTATTGAAAGACAAATCGGATTGGATTGTGCTTTGGCACACAATTTCGGGGACCACAAAGAAAGATCGAGTTCCTTAACAAGCTATTTTTGATAGAAATTCAAAAAGTTAGAGCATTTTCAAAATTTTTCAGACTATTTTTCTTTCAAAATTTAGAAATTCCATGGACGGCTATCTGTAGTACTCAAGAATTCAAACAATTTATCATTTTGAGGCCCCCTGAGTCAGAAAAAATAGTTTTTACGTCGGTGTCTGTTTGTCGTCGTTGTCGTTGTCATCTGTTTACATTTTGAAAGCCCTACAAGATTATAAAAACAACCTTTTGAATTTTCTTGAAAAATCGAAAATTCAAATTTTGATCGCACAAAGAATAATAAACATAAAAAATTCCATTTTGCGGTCAAACTATGCAAGGTACAGAAAAAAATCAATCAACAAAAATTGTCAACCCGAAAAAGAGCTACAAATTTGTTATAAATCAATATTTAATAGGATGCATAGTTTCTGTTTCATTTGTAAAAACAACAAGACAATGAAAATACATATGTTTCAATGCCAATGCATATTATGAATATTAAAGTAATCATGAAAAATAAAATGTGTACATTATTTTGTAATATCTGAAGAAGCAGCCCCAGGCCGAGGTAGTGAAATAAATATAATATACATTTGATATAAAAAGTTGAAATCAATGTACAAAAGTTCGCATGTTCAATAAAAATCGAGTGCGAAGCACGAGCCACATGATTCGTTTAAAAAAAAACACATTTTTAAAAAACATGATTCGTTCGTTAAAGCCAAAGGAGCTTTAACAAAAGAGAATTCACAATCACCAAATTACAGTTGTTGATGCTATGACCTTTAATTTGAAGAGATCTGCGCACAAATGTGGGGGAAATACAAAGACCGAGCTTGTAGCGGGAGGTACATACGTTATCGAGCGCGAAGTGCGAGAACCAACAGTCGCGCGCCCTAGGCGCGCGGCGAGCTATGAGATTGTGCCCACGCAGCGGAAAGATATTTTCGGTTGAATTTAACTGGTTGGAAATTTATTTTTTTTATATAAATTAAGTTTTGAAGTAAAAATTTAAGGATTGCATTTTTGGTTGCAAACAAATTTTTTTAGTTGAAAATTTAACTGCCTTTGATGGTAGGGAAGTCATCTTTCTTGTTTGAACTGTTTGGATGAAAATACCGCTGTTTTTGGACGAACTTCAATCTTTTTTGTTTAAAAATGCTTAAAAACTTTTAAAATCTTTGTAGGTTGAAAATTCAACTATTTTGTTGCAAATTTAATTATTATGTTAAAAATTCCACTACTTTGTAAAGTTCTCTTTTTTGGTTGAAAAGTAAATTGTTTTATATTTACAAATTCATCCTTTGGGATTGAGAATTGATTTTTTATGGCAGAGGTCATCTTTTTTTGTAAAAATTATTCTTTATAGTAGAATATTGAATTATTGTTGAAAAGTTAACTGGTTTGTAAAAAAATTCGTCTTTTCGGTTTTAAAATTTTACTATATGGTTAAAAGTTCAACTATTTTATTGAAGATTCGTTTCTTTTGATTGAAATTTCAACTATTTGGTTGTTATTAACGCGACTGTTTGTTTGAAAATTAATTCTTCGTTGTTGAAAATTCGTCTTATACTGTTAAAAATCCATCTCTTTTGGTAGACACGTTTTTCTGGTTGAAAATTCAACTATATTTGATTAAAAATGTAATATAGTTTTACTAGAAATCTTAGGAATTTAAAGCGTTTTATATTGAATTCAATATGATATTTACATTAATTTGATTTAAAATAAGGTATTCCCCTTTTAGTCCCCTATTTCCGTGAAAAATCACTCTGTCCCCCGTCTTTTTTTTTGCTAGCATGTTGGTTAGTAAAATCTGATATTTTAACATTTTTTAGTATTCTTGAGGTACATTAACTAATTGTTGCACACTTTTTTATCGAATGGTAACAATTTCAATATAATCCTGCTATTCCATTTATAAATAATTGAAAAGAATCCTTTGTTTTCTCTTTGATTAAAAAACATTTTCGGTTTTGTTGGAAGGAACGCGATGCCTGATTTGTTTACTTTTTTCCTGCATACGCGATTCTGCTAACAGTGAAAACGACGAAATGTTCTCGACGCTCGTTAGCAGGATGTTTTTTAATCTTTTAACTCTTCATTCGCTTGAGGGTAGCAGAGCTCTGAGATTAATATGTTTGCAACAGTAAAATGCAAGTTCACGAAGAATATGAATATCCGTTAAAAATAATTGTTGAATTGCGAATTAACTTGATTCTTCCCTAGAACGAAGTGTTCAAACAGGGTCATTTACAAAAATTTTGTTTGCCTCATAGTTAAGTTTTTTACAAACTCTTACTCCCAAATAATTTAAATGTGAAATTACAAATTAATTTGGTTCATTTGATTCACACATATAACACCGTTGAACATCATTCAATTACTCACCTTTGGGTATAGATATGAGTAATTTTTTATGACACATGCATGGTTTCAGCCCTTTTCGACGCCTATGAAGCGGGGCTAAAGCTCTACTTTTTACTTCCTAGGGACTGAAAAGTGACGTCAGAGGTGAATAATGAAAATACTGGGAGCCGATGTCATTTTTTTGGATGACAGTTACTCCCAGTGGGACCCTGCGGTGGTTGTTAACCTTTAGTTTATATATATATATATATATATATTGTAAGAAAATATTTGAAAGAATTTCAGAAGATTCCAAGGAATTTGATATTTATTGTAATAATTTGTAGGAATTTTATAGGACTGGACATATTTTAGGAAATTTTAAAAGAATCCATGTCATTTGAAAGAGATGTCAATAATTTCAATGAATACAAAAAGATTTTAAAGAGTTTAAAATACTTGAAGATATTTTAATAGATTTCAACGAATTTTCAACTGATTTTAGTAATTTAATTGATTCAAAAGGATCTGAAATATTTTAGATTATCTTAAAAGATTCCAAGGTATTTTCGGAAGCTTTGAAGAAATAGAGGGTTTGAAAACATTTAGAGCATTTCAAAATATTCCAATGAATTTTCAACTGATTTCAGTAATTAAATTGATTACAGAAAATTGGAGATATTTTAAAGTATTTAAAATATTTTCACGACATTTTCGAAGGTCTTACAAAATTTTAATGAATTTAGAAAAAAAATAAGGTTTGAAAACGTTTAGAGTATTTTGAAAGATTCTAAGAAATTTTCAATTGGTTTTAGTAATTTCACTGCTATCAGATGATTTTAGAAGATTTTGAATCATTTTCAAAGCTTTGGAAAGTTTCAAGCGATTTTAAAGATTTCAAATAACTTGAAAGATTTTGTGGAATTTTTAAAGATTCGAAGGCATTTTGTATTTATTTCAATGATTTGAAGGAATTTCAAAGCATTGGAAATATTATAGGCTATTTTGGGAGTATCCAAGGCATTATTAAGATATTTAAATAGTTTCAGTGAATTTCAAAATATTTTGAAGGAGTTGAAATATTTTAGGGTATTCTAATAGATACTAAAGAATTTTTAATTTATTTCAGTAATTTAATTGGATTTCAGAGGGTTTAAAAAATATCTAATTCTACATTCAAATTTTTAATTTTTAATTAAAACATTTTGTTGTTTTGGATATTAATTATTATATTTTTGTTTACAATTCCTATTTTTAGGTTAAAAATGTTAATTGAAAATCGAACTACTTTCTGAAAAGTTCATTTTTTTGGTTAAAGATGCATAACTTTAGTTGAGAATTTGTTTTTTTTTGTTTGTTAGAAATTAATTTTTTCAACTGAAATTCTAAATATTTTGTTGAAAAGTCAAATTATTTCTTGAAAATTCATGTTCTCTGGTAATTTGGAATAATTTTATTATTATTACATTGACTATCTGTTTAAGAAATGTTGTCTTAAAAATTCTAAATAAAAAACTGATAAATAGTTATGTACCTCATATTTATTAAAAGTGGTGAGCAAATGTTGACATAATAATAACAATAACAATAGTAGTTATATCGTCTCTATCGCTTTTCAACGTTAGTTATCTAGTATATGATAACTGTTTTATTCTTATCCTTCAATTTGGCCAAGATTGTGTGCTTCAGAATGTGCCTCAACAAAAATACTAGTTTTTTATCACAAAAAAAATGCATTTACCCCAAAATGCGTTCTCTGTATCTAAAGACAACTAGAACGGGTTCGGGACGTTTCAGTATTGCCCCACCTAGGTGGGTGCATTTGATAATGCCCACACCTAGTTCGGTGCACTTAAAAGCGCTCTCACCTAGTTCGGGGCATTTAGAAATGCCCACTCCTATGTGCGTGCGGTTTAAAGGCCCATTGGGCGTTTTTGGGTTGGGAGCCTAACATATACATTATGTACATATGAAGTATCTAATAATGTATAAATAAACTTATATAAATGTGTTATGTGAATATATTCAGGTATCAATGGGCCTCAGGAATATGTGAAAATTAAAGTTTTTAATTTTTTACACTAAGGTCCCCTAAATTTAAAAATCTGACAAAATTTATAATAATAGCTCTTTGGGTGACTATTGTATGGTGAAAAAACTGAGATAGTACTTGAGTTTCATCCCACGAAAAAATACAAAAAAAAAACTTAAAAATTTGTTTTGAGTTTGAATTTCCCGCCAAAATCTTTTCGAAAAAATCATGCACATTGAGAATGACCGGAAGAAGTACTGTGAATATTTTCAAATTTTTTCTAATAATAGAAACAGAGAAAAAAACTAAAATGGACGTTACCCCCTCTAACTCATCCAATGTGGCGACTAATGGTTTGAAATTTTGGAAAAAATTTTTTTTTGATTATATGCTTTCAAATGGCTGACTCAACATTGGATTCCCTTTGGGGGCATTTTTTGCTTGCTTACCGGGCTATATCCTTTGTACCTTAAAATTGTTTAAACCCATCTTCTCATAATATGTCTCAACTAAAAAAAATAATGAATATATTTTTGAGATGATCCTGGCTTTTTCAGCAAAAAAGCATAGCCGAGATTTTGTCACGAACGTTCAAGCGGTTCCATAGCGCAATTGGCTAAGGCACCGGCTAGGTACATACGAGTTAGGCGTGAAATTGGGTTATTTAAAATATAAACTAAGTACAGCAATAATACACCAAACATTTTTTCGTCCCATATCGCTGTAACACTGTTACGGGATTGTTACAATAAATGCAAAAACGTTATAACAACGTCACGGAATTGTTACGGATCGATTACAGAACAAATTTACCCCGTACCTCTGTTACATATGTGTTACGGTACTATTACAGAACAATGGTACTCTGTAAACCTGTTCCTAAATTGTTCTAAAAATATTTGTTGTCATATAAGCCCGTTCCAAAATTGTTACAGAACAATCACAGAACAAATTTACATGGTAAAACTATTAAATGTGTGTTACCGTACTATTATAGAACATGGCTACTCTTGTAACCCTGTTCCTAAATTGTTCTAGAAATATTTTTGTTACATATAACGCTGTTACAAAATTGTTACAGATCTCTGATAGAACATGGTTATGTAACAGCATTACAGAACTGCTGCGTCCATTTTGGGACGACATTACTTAGACCATGGTCTAAGTATGCTCTAATCCTGTTACAGAACATGTTCTTTTGTGTTCTACCATATATACATATATCGACAACATTACAAAAATAATAGTTATAGTTAGTTTGTATTCTCCGTAACTGTTTTTATATCCATAAGTGATTTAGAATCATCATTTAAATATTCCTTTTCTTTTGTAGGGCAACAGGACGACTACTCTGGTTATATCTTTGTAATTTTTAATAAACAAAATATTATAAACAATAACAGTAAACAAAAAAACTCGAAAAGTGATGATAATAGGTTCATTTAAGGTTCAACATGGCTGTCGGCGCCCGAAGGCTCGGTTAGTGGACCAGACTGGCTGTCCCCACCGCTCGGCTACCGAGACCTCCGTGCCCGGGCTACCGAGTAGCAAGTAGTCAAATTTACAGTCAGGCATCCTACGATTTTTGAGTTGGTCAGTTGCGTTTGCTCCACCTTCTCTTCTCTCACTTTGAAAAATAAAGCATAACACAAATAAACACATGCCTTCAGTTTCGAATTTTTTTGATTCCATCCGTCACCTCGCGTGATCATTGGATAAACTCCGTTTCGTTTTGCCTTCGATTTTTTTGCCGCTCGTTCGGAATATTCGAGATGTCATCAGTTTCGCGATTTTTATCAAGGATTAGTAGTAAATTTTCGCCGTGTTTGGGCATCGTTCGGGCTCCTTAGTTTTTTTTGGTGTTTTCCTTTCATCTCTTTAATCGTTCAGGCTTCGTGTGCAAATTTAAAATAATCGGATCGATTGTCAATAGTTGCAAGTGCAGTGCGGTGGTGGTGCGATTTTTTCGAGCCACGCGAGATCGGCCCATCAATGTGGGTCCTTAGCGCATCGAAGTGAGTATTTTTCCAAGAAAAAGAGGCTGGCCGTTTCGTCCTGGCTGTCACCACCTCTCTTGGGAAGTATTCCCGAACAATTTGTACACGCCGTCCGTGTACGAGAAATGCACGCGCCCTAATTGACGAACGTGCGGACGCTAGGCTCTCAGGGCCGCCGAGGCCTTACTTCAACTGGAGGAACGGAACGTCGGGCTATTGAGGTCCAGAGGGTAGCAGCAGCACGAGCACGTTCCGCAGCAGAAACACGCGCGCGTCGGGCTGCCTGAGTCTCGAGTATTCCTCGGCCCAGCTTATAAACTTTAAACGTGCTCGTCTAGCATCCCCCCATATAAACCAGTCAACCAAAGTGGGAAGATAACAATTTGGCCGCCCAAACGTTGGGCTTGACATTGTTCTTCTGTCAATTTCCACGTAGTTTTGAAACGAGCTCACCTCCTCATGAGTAGGTGTCATATAATTCGATCACCGAGCTCCACGCGCCGTGTCAACGGCAGGACCATGTCTACCAGAAGCCACTCGGTTTCCGAGTGTGACCCACAAAACTCGGTGGCGCCCAGCGCAGTACCTCCCAACGAGGAATCCAGACAAGACGCACCACAATGGCCACGCCGAGACACACCGCAAATCATGGGATGGACTATGAGGACCCTGAGGAGTTCCTCAATAGGTGTCAGTATTATTTCACAGAGACAGCCATCGAACCTACACTTTGGTCGAGGATGGTGCATAAATTCCTTACAGAGAAAGCAGCAAAGTGGTGCGAAGCGTAACGAAACTTGTCCTTGCTGTGGGCAAAATTTCGGACTCTATCAACCCAAAATTAGTCTGGGCTCTCCGCATTAAATAAGTTGCACATCAAACTCTATGCAACAAAGCAGGAGGAAAAAGAACTCGTGGGTGTGTCCCTACAGAGACTTGCGGGCGGCAACAAATCATTCATTCGAGGACTTGGTGAAACGGCTGTCCAAGGAGAGAACGTCGACAAACAACAATCTGACAACTTCCACACCTTTTGAACGTCCCCCATCCCAATGTCACTACTGTCCGGGACGACATTTCCACCGGGACTGTCCCGTTATAAAGGAATGAAAGAACGCCGCGGTCCCGGGAAACTGGCGAAATCGGGAAGGCCGAAGTCCATCTTTCTGTTGACCCCGCCACAACCAGTGCACCCCCGTCATAAGCGCCGTACCCGCCGACCTCAGCAGCCTCCATCACGTCCACACCTCACTAGACGACCAGGAGGTTATATCTGAGAAAGATACCTTGGCTTCAGAAAACTTCATTAAGAAAGCCGTCATAACGAAGCTAAAATTATGAAACCGGAAGCGTTGCCACCCTCACGCCCATTTAGCGGACGTAGGCTCGACTATTATTCTCGCCGCTTTTATAACTCTGAGCCCTGGTCGAAGCAACATAAGGTCGGCACCCCCGGACGTATATAACAAACACTGGCAAATGTTCAGCACGAGATCAAGCTTAGAGATGGCCATCACTTCCGCGAGGCACCTCGCTAATATTACGATGAAGAACGTCAATACATCGACGTTCAAGTATGGGAGATGCTTGGCGACGGCATCATCGAGCCCACTACCCCCCTTTCAGCTCTGCAATCGTAATTGCTGGTAAGAAGGATGGTGATTACCGTTTTTGTGTCAATTACCTTTGTTTGAACGGGATGACCGTTGACGCACCCCAATGCCTTCCCAGGATACATGAGACGTTGAAGGATCTGGGAACGGCGAAAATCTTTGCCATGTTAGACCTAAAGAATGGGTACTGGGTACTGGCAGGTGCTTATGTCGCATTGTTCACGCCAGTATATCGCCTTTTCGGCGCCCGCTGGAGGCCAGTTCCAGTTCCGCGTGATGCCTTTTGGTCTCAAAAACGCGCCTGGAACCTTTCCAAATTGGATACGTCAGGTTTTTGCCGAACTGTAAGGCGTCCGTCCCACCGCCTATCTGGACGACATTGTGGTTTACTCCCGCGAGTGGGACGAGCACCTGTTTCACCTGGCTCTCAATTTCGAGTGTTATGCCGTATATGGGCTCACTGTTACTGCAGACAAATGTAGTTTTGGGCAAACTAAAGTAAAGGAATATATACAAGACTCTTCGGTAATTGTTGCCCCGTTATCAGACATGCTATCCACGAAGCGCCCGTATAAAATTACCCTAGAAAATCTCAAACTATTTGAGATAGCGAAAGCCGCCTTTCAGAGGCCCGTAACTCGCAGTGGGCCCGATTCCCAACTGAGATTCGTTTTGCAAACTGATGCCAGTGCCCGCGGAATGGCGGCCCTTTTTTGCAAGAAAAACCGAGTGGGAAACGGCGTATCATCTCCTTTGCGAGCGCAAAGTTCTCGCGCACTGAGGCCCGCTATCATTGTCATGATCAGCCGTGACTCCACAAGCAAGTGGAGACTACAGGTCGCAGAGCGGCAATGCGTGCCAGAGTAATGTGGGAGTACCACGGTGCAGCTCTCGCTGGCTCAAGAATTGTTCTTTTCGTGCGGAATGAAAAGGGAAATACGCCGCTACGTAGCCGGTTGCCATTTATGCATCTGCTGCAAGCCGATGCGTGGAAAGCAGCCTGATGATCAACGCCCGCGGTCAGCGCAGCAAGCGTGTGATACGGTTGCCGTCGGCCTTATGGGACCGTACAGCCGTACCAGCCAAGGCCACAGTTTTATATTAGTTTTATATTAGTGGTAACTGACAACGTAGTTTGGAAGGTGCACGGAAGTACCTTAATCCCGGCACCAGAACATCCCACGAGACTTGATGCGCAGGAAGTCCCACCTACGGTAGTTGATCTCAACTAAGCTACCGAGGAGAAAGATGCGGGCTGGCTCATGGTCGATGAGCCGCATGCCGGCCGACAGCCGTATTTACACAACGTAGACGTTTAACCCTACGAAATCGTCGACAGGGAGGAGCCGGGTGAAGACAGCTCGTCTCACTCAATGAACGAGAGTTCCTTCGGAAACGCCGAAACAGAGGAGGACAACGTTGATCCAACCGGAAATCAACACCACTACAACGGTGCCACTGTGCAAGCGCACCACCAGACGCCGGAAGCAGACATGCTTCCCCAGTAAGCCGACGAAAATTACGACGCAGAGGACCACGAAGAGGATACCGGTAATGCCAGAAGGCGTTACCGCTTGCGATCTCGCGCTGCGTTCGTATACCGTGACGCGCGGCCATACGTGCCTCGGAGGAGACGCAACTGAATCAAAAATTGTATAGACGAGGCTAGCGCAAGGTAACTCGTATAGTTTAAATTGTATAATAGTCAGGGCTGCTGCAAGGCACATTGATCTTCATGTATATATAGCCGTTAACGGTGGCTACCGAGATGCATCATTAATAAGTAAATCGCCTGGCACGGTGGCCTTTATAAAAGTTAAATGCTATTTTCAGGTACCCCAAAGTTATGAATAGGAGATTGTTTTAAATGCTTCAGGGGAACCATTTTTCAATAAAATTAAAATATTTCCCTGAGCGGATTTTTTTTTGCCAGGAAAGCCCTATTTGAAATACGAAAAAGCAGTAAAATACTATTTTCAAGTTAATAAGACCATAGAATTACGTTTATATAAAGTAGTTATGTGTAAATCAGAATTATTAACGAGAAGTTAATCAATAAATAAACAAAAAAACGATTCTTAGAAAATTTAAATCATGTTTATGAATATTTCATAACAAAATTCGTATACATAATGTTCAAGTTCTAATATTATTTTCTTATAAAAACTATAGCAAGTATAATATACATAATATTTTAATGTTATTGTAGAATACATAACGTGTAATATACTATCTACAATAAAATATAATAGCTGTATAATAATTGTATTATGATTAAACGTGCCTACTATTATACTTATTCACGTCGCGTACAGCTTCGCATCCTGCTTCTTATTGTCAACACTGAATTTATGCCCTTAAGGCCTTGGTATACACCAAGGCATGCATAAATATATTGCTTTTTGTATTAAAAAATGTGAACAAAATTTAATGACGTATCAGTCTCTAAATTCTACATCTTATTTTCTTTTCAATTTAATTTGTGCGAAACCTTTGCACCCTTAAAACATTAGAATTATTTTGTGTCGAAACTTTGCGCGCTCTCACAAAGTTGAAATTTAACTTTGCCTTATTCAAATAATTAATAACAAAAAAATGAAACCAATAAATTTAGGTGATAAAAAGCAGTTTTTACACAGTGAATGCCGTTTGAAATTGTGTTTTTTATGTAAAACAAAGAAAAAAGTTCCTTATGAAATAACGGATACTTTGGAAAATTTAATAAGTAAATATGTGACGTATAATATAAACGATGAGCGGTTGCCAAAATCAATGTGTGAATATTGTAGAAAAAAGCTTTACTTAAACGAAAAATCTCTTGATGCGTATACTATTAGTATGCCTGAATATTCAAAATTTTAATTAAAAATCAATACTCGACGAGCTACTTCTGAAAAACCATGTGTGCAGAATGTTTATTGGTGATTGGAAAAGGTAAACCACATGAGTTTACTAAAAAACAGTTCTTAATGAACTTAAATTTAATAGATCAAAACAGAAAGAACAATTTGCTAGTGAGGTAATAACGGAAAAATTGGAAAATCAGACAGATGAAAACAAAGATTTGATTTCGTTGTGAAGAATTCATGGTAAAGAAATGATAGGCAATCTTTTTAAAAATAAAAAAGAAGATGGAATTGTGATTTCTGCTGAAATCGTATCAAGACTAAGTACCAATTTTGGATTATCATCGAACACTACTTTAGGAGTCGTTCGATCACTTCACATTGCAACAAAAAAAAATGAACATTGTTTGAGCAAAATTTGGAAAAGGAACTCCAAAATTTCAACCATTCTCTTGATTCTCAATTTGATATTACAAAATGCCAATTGATACGTAAAAAATGAGAACAAATCGTTAGATTCTGAATTAATATACTCAAATAAAAATAAGCGGCAAAAACACAGTGAAGGTGTAGTTTCAAAGCAATTCAAAGATTCTGGCGTTAATAAATTACTTTTGATAGGTTTAACTGAATGTTCAGAAGAAAACCATCATAATTCATCTCTTTTATGGTACTTATTACATCTTAAGGATTTCGAAGGAACAATTTCAGCGGACTTGAAACTATTAAATATGTTGGTTGGCCTCATGTCCTCATGTTCGCAAGAAGGAGGATTGCAAGAAATTAAACAATTGTTCTAATTTACCTATATTTTCATCAGATAAGGAAAACACGATTAGTGTTTTAGTTCCGCCACCTGAATTACATTTATTAATTGGAGTAGTAAACACTTTGTTTGATAACATGCATACAAAATTTGAGAATCTTAGTGAAATGTGGGCCGAAAAGTGTAAGGTCGGTGAAGAAGTGCTGTATGGAAGTGCAGGATTTGCTGGAAATTCAAGTTAAACGTTGTTAAATAAAGTTTATGTACTTCGTGAAATTTGCTCATCTGTGAGTAATTTTGTTTGCATGAAATATGTGAAATGTTTCGAAGCATTTACAAATGTTGTCGATTCCTGTTTTTTCAATTGAGTGGAAATCAGGATATCTGAAAATGATAATGATATTCAGAGAGAGTTATCTAGATTTAGGCACAAGAGTAACTCTAAAAGTTCAGACAGTATTTTTTCACATCGAAGACTTTTGTAAACAGAACAATAAGGGCTTAGGATTTTACTCGGAACAAGCCGTAGAATCTTCTCATGTAGACCTTAAAAAAATATGGAAAAAATATTAAGTAAAAAAGTCAAATTCTAACTACGCAGAACGTTTACTTAAATCTGTACGTGGATATAACAGTAGACGCGTTTAATTATAATACAATCATCATATAGCTATTATATATTATTGTACATTGTATATTACACATTATGTATTCTACAGTAACGTTGAAATATTATGTATATTATACTTACTATAGATTTTATAAGAAATTAATATTGAAACTTGAACATTATGTTAACGAATTTTTGATGGAATATTCATAAATATACTGATTTAAATTTTTAAAAAATCGTTTCTCTTGTTCATTTATTGATCAACATCTCGTTAGTAATTCTAGCTTATATATAACTCCTTTATATGAACGTAATTATATGGTCTTATTAACTTGAAAATAGTATTTTACTGCTTTTTAGTATTCCAAAGAGGTTTTTCCAGGCAAAAAAATCCGCTCAGGGAAATATCTTAATTTCATCAAAAATGGTTGTCCAGAAGCATTCAAAACAATCTCCTATTCATAAATTTGAGGTACCTGGAAATAAAATTTAACTTTTTTAAAGGCCATCGTGCTGGGGGTGAGGGCCTTTAAAAAAAATATTTTTCCATATCACACAGGGTAAGCAAACTCTATCCGGCAAGGGGTGAATTTTTGTAGGCCACTGGCCAAGTTGAGAACCACGAAAGCCAACACTTACCTGTGCGGCCTTCCACTTGAATTTTCGATAGAAAATTTGAATGAAGGGCCTGTGAGATGAGGTATCCATTTACGGTTGTTTGAAAACAACGAGTTCGCTCACCCTAAGTGACTCACATCCGTTGTCCTGGCTCTCCCCTGTCTCTTCAAGGTCCCCGTTAATGGCCGGAAAATTTCCCAACAAGTCCACAAAACATGCGGGTACTCACGTTCTGCTATCGTGTCCCGCTGCATTAACCGGCCGATTTCCTCGCTTAGTCACGTACCTATGTCTGTCTCTTTCTATCATATGCGCGCCTTATCTCTTCCGCTCTATTGCCCACCGTCTCTTTCCTACTCATTATCCTCTCACTCAGAAACATAGACCCGCGACTTAGAGGATCTCAACCGATTAACTAAGCTAACTCCGGAGTAAATAGCTACGGATAATTTAAATGAATAGAACGAAACTAAATCAGTAAATAAATACAGGGAGGTTTTAGCCAGGACCAGGACAATTTGAGAGGCCGAATTTCGTCACTTTAAAGTGTGAATACAGTAACCAGTATAGTTAGGGGACGATTACCCCCCGCCCCCACTTTCACAGTTTATTTAAACAACTCGTTTAGTTCAATATATGCCTCTATGGACCTCATGTACACATATATCGACAACATTACAAAAATAATAGTTAGAATTAGTTTTTGTTCTCCGTAACTGTTTTTATATCGATAAGTAATTCAGAATCATGATGTAAATATTTCTTTTCTTTTGTAGAGTAACAGGACGACTATTTGGGTTATATCTTTGTCATTTTTGATCAATAAAATAGTATAAAACATAAGAGTAAATAAAGGAACTAGAAAAGTTGTCCTAATAGGTTTAGCTGCTTCCCGTTTGCGGAGAATTAAAATCCAGTTTGCTGTAATTGAACTGTCAAATTTTCAGGGATTTTCAAAAAATAAAACTTTTTTTATATATTAATTAAAGTCATAGCAATTTTGTTAATTTTAGGTTTAATATGGCCGCCAGTGCGCGAAGGCTCGGTTAGTGGACCAGGCTGGCTGTCCCCACCGCTTGAATGCGAATCGGTTGTAGTCTCTCAGCCAATCAGCGGGCTCGCCGCCGCTTCCACTGCTACCGAGACCTCCGTGCCCGAGCTCTCAAGTAGCAAGTAGTCGAATTGTCAGTGAGTCGTCCTCGGTTTCGTTTTGCCTTCGTTCATTTTTTACCGGTCCTTCGTTCCTTAGTTAGTTTTTGTTCCTTAGTTTCTTGTTTTTTGTTTTCCTTTCATCTCTTTAATCGTTCGAATTTCGTGTGTAAATTTAAAATCATAGGGTCGATAGTGAATAGTGGCAAGTGCATCGGCGGAAGTATTATTTCGAAGAAAAGAGGCTGACTGTTTTCTTCCTGGTTGGAAGCATTTCTCTTGGAACGTACTTCCGAACAATCCGCACACGCCGTCCGTGTACGGGAATTGCTCGCCTTCCAGCATCATCGCCGCGGGTTTCGAGTTCGACATTTCGCTTCGTATCGTGTACGGGACGTGAAGGCGAACAAACCTCTTAATCTCAGAGTGGGTTAAATAAATGCGCCCTAATCGATGAACGCGCGGACGGGCTATTGAGTTCCAGAGAGTAGCAGCAGCACGAGCACGTTTCGTCGAGAGGAGAGTACGTCGGGCCGCCGAGGAACAAGCACGTCAGGCCGCGGAAGAAGAACGGGCGCATTGGCCAGCGGAAGATAACGAGCGCGTCGGGCCGCGGAAGAAGGGCGGGCGCGTGGGGCGCGGTATAAGAACGGGTACGTAGAGCTGCCGAGGAGGATGCCGCTCAATTAGCTGCACAGGCCTACGACCCAGAAGCGCCTAGGTTGTTTCAGGAAGAATCCTGGAATATCTTAGAAATTTGTCAGGGAAGGGACGGGACATGCGATCCGCGCCGTTGGAAGCCCGCCGCAAATAGAGCAGTGCCCTTCTTCTCAGGGTGCCTCTATTCTTTCACACACGACGCCAAACCTTTCTCCCTGTCAACATCAAACGTGGTTTCACGTCGCCGGGTCTCAGTACAAGCAGTTCTACCCCCTACGTAGACTGTTACGATTCGCCGCCACGCCCGTGGGTTTTGAGGGTGCCTAATGCGACATAATTTCCCTCACCGAGTGACTTCATCGCCATACGAACCCCACAGTCTTTAGGGTGTCCTCGTATCGCAGAGGAAGCTCAAGCCATCTCGCCGGCCATTCGCGAGGCCATACCATCAACCAGTAGGGTCGTGTCTCCGCGCACTATGACTCCTACTCATCAAAGAATCGCGACCACGGAACCAGGGTCGGACACCTTACTTCCCTTCGCGGATTGCACGCTGGAGACGTTCTCTTCATTGTTATTAGGTTTGCCGGCATCTCCACCAAGAAAGCGCTCTCGAGGCGCCGATTCATCCAGACGGCCCCTCGTCAGTTCACTCCATCCGAGCTGACGAGGCCGTCTGTGGACGATCTCACCTAGACCTCTAGGTAACCCCCCTCTCCTTACCTCATCCATCTTCTGCTCTACTCCCCCCACCCCCGAACACAATAAACAGAAATAATGGACACTCACCGCCCACTAAAAGCTACCACCGTCATTCCTACACCGACGGTCTGAGCGCGTGGCAGCGCTTCATAAAGGGCGCGACAAAGAGGGTCTATTTACCATCGCCCACCAGCCAGCGTGACGTGCCACGTGCGCCACCTAGATGCTTGGCTCGCCACCCGCGCTAAAGCAAATGCCGTTCCTCAACCACCCCGGGCCAACTAGCTCCTCTTTTCCTTCCCCTCCCTTATTACCCCTCTCCTTCCTTTCATTTGGGAAAAGTACTCCCTACCGTTAAGTTACAACCTTACCCCGGTTCCTTCCTTACTTACCCCCCCCCCACTTTGACAAGTATATCTCACCCCCCGCCTCATATACCAGTCAATTAAAGGGAGAAAATAGCACCCATTCAATTGAGATATTTGAATTTATCCGTATCTACTGTATTTGCATTATTGAGCTACGTTAAGGTTATACCGAGACTCATGGTCTGCATAATCAAATGCAATATCCGAACGAGCCAATGATCGTATTTCGATCCATTTACAAGCAAACAAGGACTCGTACTACTCTACCTGGTTGCTAAAATTATTGAATACTAGTAATAGACAATGAGGAAAATATCTCTTTTTAAAAGGGACTCAAAAGTCCCAAAGTTTAAATTGAATTCTTACTGAAAATAAAGATTTTGTTAGTTGAGTCAGCTCGATTATACCCACTCTCGATTTCTCTTCCGTTTAGAACAATAGCGCAGTACCTCAGGCTCGAGCATTCCTTGGCCCAGCTTTTAAACTTTGAAGGTGCTCGTCTAGCACCCTCGCCGGATTGAGGCTTACTCACCTGATTGACAAGTCATAAAACAATAAGTATTATTTAAAGGAGAATCATGATATTGTAGGATTATCCCTTCACGTGCCATATAGTTAATTATTAAAAAAATAATTATCGTTACGACTTGTGGTTTGGAGTTGATGAGGAAACCCTAAATATCAAAGCGTCCTGCTTTGTAAATTGTCTCTCTAGAGAAATGTATTTTAAGTGCGTGGGAATTAAGATTAATAAAAGAAAATATTGAAAATCAAACAAAACTAATTATTTTATGAACTCTTATTTTATAAATTGATGATCTCATCATTTTGTATTACAAATCTATGTGTGTTTTACATTATATGGAAATGGCAATATTTTACCAACATATCTTCAGCGATACACAGATTTTCCACGAGAGAGGGCTAGTGTGCCGCGCGTTCTCGTACGAAAACCAAATAACTTCGTCATTATCATGAAAAGTTTTAGAATTTCTAAAGGCATCGTTCTAGCTGACTAGAAGGAAAAAAAATGTATATTAAGAAGTGCATATTAAAAATGTGGATTTTCTTCTCTAAAATACGATAACAGGCAATATGAAATTTGTTTGCGTAGAGTCGCAAAAAATCGTTATATCTGGTTAAAGAACAATTCTATTATGAAAATTATTTAACATTCTCAAATTAAGACCTAATTTTCTGGAATGTCATGCATAAAATTTTGCCAAAAACTTTGCATTTCAGGCTCAGAAACCATCGTCATGATTCGGTAAGTGTATGGTTATGAGTATATGAGTAATACTAATGATTGCCTGATTTTTGGAAAAGTGGCGAATAGATCCTTCACCATGAGAACGCACCTGTCTGTTCTTTGCAGCTTATTTAGCAATTTATGGTGAAACGCGGCCTTATACAACGTTGGCAGCCCCCATAAGGCCCTAACTGGCTCGCTGTTATTTCCGGCTGTTCCCAAATTGAAGTATCCTCTTAAAGGAGAACGATTTCAAGGCGTAGAGAAAATAAAACACAATGCGATGAAGCAGTTGTTATTCCGAAAGGTGGCATTAAGGGGTCCCTCCGAAAGTGGAAATATCGCTGGAAGAGGTTTGTGGCTTCCAAAGGGGAGTACTTTGAAGGGGATACCATAGCCCTTGACCAGAATTTAATCTTATTTCTGGTACGCCACAAGATCTTTTATTTATAAAATCCTTTTCTTAAAAAGTTATACTCATGAGATTGCGCTTATATTGTTGTCGAAAACCTAATCAGTTACAACACTAAGTGAATATAAATTTTAGTGTCAATTTCTAGTTTGTTTATTCATTAATGAAGATCACGAATTTTCTGCACCAACAAATGTGTAAATCAAAATTTCCAAACAAGTAATTCTATTGCATGAAACAGTTTTCTTGTAAATGTTTCTGAATATTGTTGCTAAAAGCGAAGATTTTAATAAGTAATTATTTCTTAATATTGAGAACTAATCATTTTTTTAACATTTTGTTATCACACAATAATTTGTAAACTTTTTGTCAATTTTAAAGAGATCAAAGTAATGTCGGTACCTGTGACATAAAAATTAACGGTACTGACATTACTAGGAAAAATTTATTATTTTAAAATATATTTAGACCTTTAAGAAGTTTCAAAAAGATTCAGGAATAATTTAATAACTGTGAGGGTTTAAAAAAGTTAAAAAATGCAGATATTTGAAGATTTCCAAACCAAAATTTTCAGAAGCTTTTTAATATTTTCAAAAGGTTTCAAGAGAATAAGCACATGTTCTTAAGCTAGCCGGGAAAATTTCGAATTATTTTTTATTTTTAAAAATTAATCGAAAGCGAATATTTCAAACGGTTTCGAAACATATGCAAAAGTTTCTAAAATTGCTAAAAAAGATTCCGAAAGAATTTAGGGAAATTTTTTTAATCATGCAGAATTTAAAACAATTTTAGGAAAAATTGTCATCATTTTAAAAGATATATTTGTGAGGCTTAGAAGTTTTAAAAAGATTAAAAAATAATTTAAAACTTGAAGATATCCACAAAACACGAATCCATCATTAATTTTTTATTTCAACCCCATGAAAGAGTAATAGGGATTTTGCGGAATATAATCCTATATAATTAGCAGTTAATTTTTTGTTGTGTAACCAAGTTTTCTGCATTTGAGCCGTTTTATTTCCATAAAATATCGCGAATTAGGGGTATTTTAATAATATTACGGTCTATTTAATGAACTTGGAGACTGTATATTTTCATTTAAATTGTCTTTTTATTGTTCAAACAATTTATTTTACTTTTTCCAAGTAAATTTCAATTGTTTGAACAATTTTTATTCGTTTAAATAATTTTTGTCTTATAATATCGTGAATTAATTGATTGTGTTTTCCTAATATTTTAGCCTAATTGATGAATGTGAAGAGGGAAGTTTTTTGTTTTATTTCGCTATTTATTGTTCAAACAATTAGTAATTGTTTTAATGCAACTTCTGACAGGAAAAAGCGATAGAAACTTCTTTTTTTCTCTTGTTCAATTAGTTCAATCTTTATTTTAAATTGTTCTCAATTATTTACACATGTATTGAAAAATGTTCAGAAATAGGTGTTCACGTTTATTACTTAAGACCTCGAATTTAGAAAATACCATTAATATGCGACATTATAAGATAATAATTTTTTGAAACAAATAATATATAATTTATATATGATAATCTATAACAGTAGATCCTCATGAATTGGTAAATTCCAAATTTTTATGTAGTTGATTTCATGTAAGGCCAGATTGCAAAATTGATATTGGTTCAATTCTTCGTGCCTGAAAGTTTCGAAAGAAAAACATTTTTCCGTAACATTACATTACATAATAAGTATATTAAATGATAAGTATAATAATATAACAATATATGCTGTTAGCAAAGCGAGTGTAAGGGTGAATGGGAAACTGAGTGATCTAGTCCGATATTATGCAAGGTGTTAGACAAGGATGCGTTATGTCCTCATGGCTATTTATTATATTTACGGACAAGTGTCTAAAAATGGCCCTCTTTAACGAACAAGGTTTGGATTTTGAGACAGTGAGAATACGTGGGTTAGCTTTCGCAGTTGATAAGGTTGTAATGGCAGAGGCAATCCAAGACTTGCAAAGAACGTTGAATAAACTTTGTACTAGCCTGAAGAACATGGGCCTCAAAATCGACGTAAATAAAACAAAAATTTATAGTTTTTAAAGGAAAGGGTGAGAAAACTAGTGACGGAAAGATAGATAGGGAGTTAGATAGGCGTATAAATGAAGGCATGAAGGTTATCGGTAAAGCAGGGTCCATTATCAGAATGAAAAATATATTGAGCAAAACTGAAGGGGCAATGAATTCTATATTTTTACCCACTATGATGTACGGTAGCAAGACCAGGACCCATCAAGAAGAGGATAAGAGTAAAATAAATACGATTAACATGAAATTTCTGCGCATGCTATGTGGCAAAACACTGATGGACAAAGTGAGTAATAAGATAATACTCAAAGAATGTGGTGTACAGGAGATATCAGTTAACATATGTGAAAGAAACTCTTTGAGATGGTTCGGGCATATTGAGATAATGAAAGGTGAACAATTCACGAAACAAGTGTATCAAAGTAAAATAAATGGCATTGTTCCCAGATGCAGACCGCGGAAATAATGATTAGAATGTGTAAATGAAACCCTAATTCGAAGAGACATAGGAAGTCAAAGAAATACAAGGGCTTGCATTAGGGTGGTCCAAAAATGCATTGCAATAATTTTTTTGATGCGAGATGCAAACGATCCCCCGAAAAAGTTTCGAAATCCAAAAAAATAAAGGTCCTATTTTTTCTTCTTTCAAAATTTTGATTTTATATGGTGCCTGTTGGATTCTGAATAAGATTTACAAAAACGTCTTTTTTTCTTATGGGAAATGCATGTTAAACTTCATGGGGCTTGCGGCATCCCTAAATATAATTTTTTTTTGAAACAAACAAAATTTTACCACCCTAATGCTCACCCAGAGTTCGTCTTGTAAAAGTATTTCAGAATTCTGATCCAGAGTCCGTCTTGTAATGCATATCCAGAATCGGACTAATTTTTTGGTCCAGAACTCCCCCTGCCTATCTACTGTCTTGCCCCGGTCTACCCTACATACAAACTAAGAGGAAAAGTTGAAAACCCTATCTGAAAATTAATGAAGATTAAAAGGAGGAAGCTCCTCAAGGATTTGTAAATTATGAATAATAAATGAGAGTCACACAGCATCTCATCAAAGGTCTCTCTTATCAGTCGGGAGTCGGTGTATACTGTATACCTACATATATTTGCCTTAGAGCAATATTACCAGGCTGGAAAAAGAATGAACGAGGTGCTTAGGAAACACTCGGTACATGATGATAAAACGAGAGCCTCCCTTTGAGAAGAGCGTCAAAGCTAATGGACTCACTGGGCTACGATGCTGCTCTCTACGAGGTCTATAGTCTATATCAACTTCCTCTCTCCCCAACGCCCCAACAGCCCCATCCTTTTATTCACGCTTTATTTTATCTCTTACACCTTCTATTTATTCTCGATTTTTTTTAATCTTCCCTTGTTTCTTCCTCTAGAGTGCGGAAAAGTTTCAAGATTATTTATCAAATTACCGTCAACCGGGGTAATTATGGATCACCGGGGTAAATATAGATCGCCGGGGTAAATATAGATCAAGGCATTACACCGTGGAACTTTTCTTTTTTTTCAATGGGATTTTACTGTATACCCTAAGAATATTGTTTATAAGGGCTTTTCAAGAAATACGTCATGATATTTTGACAACTTTTTCCACTCCTCTTACAACACCCCCCCCCCTTGCTCCCATTTAAGTCGAAATTCTTTCCTGAATTTTTGAATATGATGACTTTTTAACAAAATAGTTGAATTTTCAACAAAATAATTAATTTTTCAACAAATTATTCGAATTTTCAACAGGTTTCATCTTTGTAGATCTGCAAAGATGAATTTTGGATTAAATAATTGAATTAAAAAAAATGGTCGAATTCTTAAACGAAAGAGATTAAACTTTAATCAAAAGTAGTTGCAATTTCAACTAAATAGTTGAATTTTTATTCCGAAACGAAAAATTTTCCATTCAAAAAGACAAACGTTCAAAAAAACAGTTGAATTTTCGACCGAAAAAGATGAATTATGAGCGAAATGATTGATTTTTTTAAGAAGAATCAAATTTTCAATAATATAGTTGATTTTTCAACCAAATTGTTGAATTTTCAACTAAAGTTTTGAATCTTCAACAAACAAAAAATGAAGTTTTAACAAATAAGTTAAACCTTCAACCAATTATTAATTATTTATTGATCAAACAGATTAGTTTTCAACTAACAATATAATAGTTAATATTTGAACCAAAAAAATATTTTACTTTTAAATCGAAAAGCGTAGAATTTAACCAAAAATGATGAATTCTCAACCAAAAATGTAGTACTTGATATTTCAACCAAGAAATATGTTAATATTAAATCAAAAACAGTTGAGTTCAACCAATAAGATAAATTTTTCAATGAAATACATGAAATTTAAACAAAATAGTTGATTTTCAAAATAAAAATGATCAGTTTTTAACCAAAAATGGAAATTTTAACCAAAAGACAACGAATTTTCAATGAACTAGTCAACAATTTTCAAACTGGATTTTCAAAATAATTTTAATGAATATTTAACAAAGTAATTCAACTTTTAATCAAGAAGCTGAAGGTTTAATCAAGAAGATTAATTTTCTACCAAAAAAGACGAATTCACATGAATATACACACATTTGTGACCAAAATGTTTAATTTTCAACTAAAAAGAATAATTTTCAACAGAAAATGGAATAGTTAAATATTCAGTTGAAGAAATTATTAAGAAAAAAAGATTTTGTTACCAAAATAGTTAAATCTTCAAACAATAATATGAATGTTTAACTTGAAAGTTCAACTTTGAACCAAGTAGTTAAATTATCAACTAAAAACGATCAATTTTTAACCAAACAGTTGCATTTTGAACAAAAAAAAAAGATCAAGATGAATATTTCGATTTTTAATAAAAAAAGTTGAATTCAACGAAAACGATGAATTTTCAACCTAGAAGATTTATTTTTTTTTACCAATGAAGACGATTTTTTAACAAAATATCATGAAATTTTAAGCAAATAGTTGAATTTTTAACTAAAAACGATCAATTTTCAAACAAAAAGAGAACAGTTAAATTTTCAGTTCCAAAAATTGATTTTCAACAAAAAGAAATACATTTACAACAAAATAGTTCATTTATCAACTAAAGAGATGGATCTGCAAACTATTAAAATGAATATTTAACAAAGTAATTCAACTTTCACACAAGTAATTGAATTTTTAATCAAGATGATTAATTTACTATCAAAAAAGACGAATCGACATTAATATACATTTTTCAACCAAAAACGATCAATTTTCAACCAAAAATGGAATAGGTAAATATTCAGTTTGAAAAAATTACTTTTTAAACAGAAGAAAAAGACTTTTTAGGAAAATAGTTAAGTCTTCAACCAATAAAATTAATTTTTGATACGTCAGTTTAACTTTCAACCAATTAGTTGAATTTTTAACTAAAAATGATCAATTTTCAAACCAAAAATGGGAAATTAGGGAAAATTATATAGTAGATCAGGTCACATCGAAGAGTAGGTCATTCGAATTTAATAAAATAAAAAAAATTAAATATGAAAGCTTTTGATAACAATATTCGGCACAAAATTGAGCATAAGTGAACAAAATTTTCTCAAGATACTATGAGTAAAAAATGTTTGAGATAAAAAACTCTAATTTTTGTTATGAAAACAAAAAAATATGATTTATCTTGAGTTAAGAGTTTTTATCGAAATAAAATTGTTTATTGTTAGATTTTTTGCATTGTGATTAAAGTTTGGAACCTAATTAACAATACGTGTAAAGGCTAAGGATTTCCATTCTGTATTTAAAATTATTAAAAAACTTTTTGTTACTCTGTGCAAACTCGGTGAAAAAAAGAGCAGATCAGAAAGAGTAAATAAATAAATAATTAAATAAAAAAAATAATAAAAAATAATGAAATAATAAAAAAATGAATGAATAATTCTAACAGATGGCACTTTTGTTTTGGCAAGAGATATTGTGTGCCAACCTTTTGTACTCTCCGAGATCCGAAAGTCAATAAATTTTGATCCGATCAATTTTTCCAATATTTCGAATAATTTTCGCTATTTCACCCCAATTGAAATAATTGGATTTTGAAGTCCATCAGTGTTACTTTTCAATTTTATACATGAGGAAGTATTTTTTCATCTCTAATTTTGTCATCAGAAGCGATAGCCTACTTTTCGATGAGAAGCGTGAAATAAATTTCGAAAATGTTTCTTAAACATCAAAGAAAGAGTGAATAATTGATGTTCCGAAGTGTTTTTTGTGTCAGTAATTAAATAAATAGTTGAGACTTTCCGTGGGTTTAATTGCAACAAAATAGTTGAATTTTGAAGCAATGAATTAAATTTTTGAAAAAGCAGTTCAAATTTCAACCGAGTAGTTGAATCTTCAACCAAAAAAGATGAATTCGTCATGAAAAATTTAATAGTTGAATTTTAAAACAAAAACGATCATTTTTCAGTAAAAACTGTATTGGTTAAATTTTTAGTCACAAAAATTAATTTTCGACTAAAAAATAACGAATTTTCAACAAAACGGTTATAATCTTCAACCAAATAAAATAATTTTTAAATAAGTGAAAAATTGGATTTTGCGAGTTCTTACGGTTTGTTTTAGTACAATTTATTTGTAAAACATAAAGTATGACTTGCCACTGATAATAAGATGTATAAAAAAAGGCATTAAAAAATTTACTATTGTTTATAGCTATTTTCTAATTATTTAAATTCTCTTCTGTTAGAGCGAGGAAACGCTTAATTAAAGTTACCAAAAATGATTGTTTAAACGATTTATTATCATTTATAACAAACTATAAGTTCTTAGAATCATGCTAGAAAATTACGGTTTTTTTTTCTAAAATTTCCAACTTTTTTTTAACTCTTCAGTCAGAGTGTAGTAAGAATAATTGCAAGTTGAGAAACTATTTTTTTAAACAATTTCTAATGTTAATTACTATCTTCTCTTAGTATATTGCCAAAAATTGCGTTTTTCTGGAATTTCCGACTTTTTGTCAACTTTTCAGTCACAGTGAGGTTGTAATTAATGTAAGTTAATAAAGTTTTTTTTTTAATTATTATTTTTCAGTTGAAGATTTATCATTATAATTGAAAATTGAACTAATTGGTAGAAAATTTTGTCTTTTTGGCTTGAAAATTAAAAAAATGTAGTAAAAAATTGAACTTTTTGGTTGAAAAGTAACTTTTTTGTTGAAAATTCATATTTTTGGTCGAAAATTCATATTTTTAGTTGAAAATTCATATTTTTCGTTGAAAAATCATATTTTTCGTTGAAAAATCATATCTCTAATTGAAAATTCATATTTTAGTTTAATGATAAGTATTTTTGGTTAGAAATTAAACTATTTTAACTTAAAATTTAACTTTTTTGTTGAAAAATCGTTTTTGTTTTGGTTAAATTTTTTTTTTTTTTTTACAATTTAACTATTCCATTTTTGGTAGAAAAGTTATTCTTTATAAGATGGAAATTCAACTATTTGGTCGAAAATTCATGTTGTTTGGTGAAAATTGATCTTTTTGGTTGAATATTCAACTATTTGTTTGAAAATTCGTTTTTTTGGTTGACATTTTTTTTTTATTGTAAAAATTATTTTTTTAATCTGAAAATTTAACTATTCCATTTGTGTTTGAAAAAATATCTTGTTTAGTTGAAAATTAAATATTTTTAGTTAAAAAAAAAATATTTTTAGTTGAAAATTCATATTTTTCGTTAAAAAATCATATCTTTGATCGAAAATTTATATTTTTGTTTAATAATTAGTATTTCTGGTTAGAAATGGAACGTTTTTAACTTAAAATTTAACTTTTTTGTTGAAAAATCGTTTTTGTTTTGGTTAAAAATGTTGTTTTTCTGAAAATTCAACTATTCCATTTTTGGTTGAAAAGTTATACTTTATAAGATGAAAACTCCACTATTTGGCCAAAAATTCATGTTGTTTGTGGAAAATTCATCTTTTTGGTTGAATATTTAACTATTTCGTTGAAAATTCGTCTTTTTGGTTGAAAATTCGTTTTTGTTTGGTGAACATTAATTTTTTAAACTGAAAATTTAACTACTCCATTTGTGTTTGAAAATATATCTTTTTTAGTTAAAAATTAAACTATTTGGTTCAAAAGTAACTTGTTTGTTGAAAATTCATATTTTTGGTTGGAAATTCATATTTTTAGTTGAAAATTCATATTTTTCGTTAAAAAATCATATCTTTGATTGAAAATTTATATTATTGGTTGAGAATTCATACTTTTGGTTGGAAATTAAACTTTTTTTATGAAAATGTAAGTAATTGGTAAAAAGTTGACTTTCTTGTTAAAAAAATAATACTTTCGTGTTGAAAATTTAACTCTTTTTGTAGATAATTCCTCTCTTTGGCTTCAAAATTCAACAATTTTTTTGCATATTTCTTTGGCTGAAAATGTAACTTTTATGTTGAAAATACGTTTTCATTTTGGTTAAAAATTATTTTTTTTTTTTATCTGAAAATTTAACTGCTCCATTTTTGATTGGAAAAATTATTCTTTATAAGATGAAAATTCAACTATTTGGTCAGAAATTCATGTTGTTTGTTGAAAATTGATCTTTTTGGTTGAGTATTCGTTTTTCTTTTGGGTAAAAATTAATTTTTTAAACTGAAAATTTAACTATTCCATTTGTGTTTGAAAAAATATCCTTTACAGTTAAGAATTAAACTATTTGATTTAAAATTCATTTTTCTTGATTGAAAATTCATCTGTTTGGTTGAGGATTCAACTATTTTATTAAAAATTTATTTTTGTTTTGTTTAATTTTAATGGTTGAAAATTCGTCTTTATGGTTGAAAATTCGTATATGTTTTTTTGAAAAATTAATTTTTTAAACTGAAAATTTAACTATTCCATTAGTGTTCGAAAAAATATCCTTTTCAGTTTGGAATTAAACTATTTGATTTAAAATTCATTTTTCCTGATTGAAAATTCAACTGTTTAACTGAGGATTCAACTATTTTATTAAAAATTCATTTTTCTTTTGTTTAATTCAACTGGTTGACAATTTTTTTTTTGTAGTAATTTCTTCTTTTATGGTAGAAAAGTAATCTCTTTTGGTTAAAAATAAACCATTTCAAGTAGAAAATTCAACTGTTTTTGGTTGAATTTTAATCTTGTTTGTTTGAATATTCGATGATTTGGTTCAAAATGAACCTTTGTAGTTTAAAAATTTGACTTTTGAGTTAAAAATTCGTCTTTTTGGATTGACAATTCATCTTTTGTGGTATAAAAGTCATCTTCCATGTTCGAAAATGAACTTTGTTGTTAAAAAGTCAACTTTTTGGCTTAAATATTTAACCATTTGTTTAAAAGTTCGAAAATTTTGTTGACAATTTTTTCTTTTTGCTTGAATTCAATATGATATCTACATCACTTTTATTTTAAAGAATTTATTCCCTTATTATTCCCCTATTTTCAGTCAGGAAAAAGAAGCAAAGATTGTTTGCATGTTGTTTGCCTATTTGCAATGATGACTTGTCAATAAAACCTGCTCTCAGTTAAAACTTGAATCATTTCTTATTTCTAAGATCTCCAATTCCAAATTCACATTTCTATATATCCTTAAGAAAATTTAAGTTTGGAAATATTCTCACGAATGAAGCGGAAGTTATACCATAATATTTATTTCCAATCGAGCAAACTCGAAGAGAATCTGAAATAAATCAAGCACGAACGAGAAAATTTCGACTCTCGGACCATAATCGAGATGCCACTCGAAAATCGAGACCACCTCTCGAGTTTGAATTGAATCTCTCAGCGTGGTTCCATTTGTGTTTACATCGGATTTTTTTCTTTGGGTTAAACGAAGCGTGGAGGACTTTGGGTCCCTGACAAACCTAAATCGCGCTCTCATTCAAGAAGGTGCGAAAGTACTCCTCGCCAATTACCAAGCGTTTCTCGAATGTTCGAAGAAATCGCACCTTTGTCCGGAATCCAGAGGCCGGAACAAGATTTCCTATTGTCAATCTAGTGGCAACATTATTGGCTGTAGGTTGAAGAAGACGGAAGTCTAGACTAGACCCAGTGCCACCTTCTTGATTCCGGTTGCCACGAAGCAGGCCAAAACGTGACCGTTTGGCCGTGTAACTGGATTAGTGGAAAGATTAGATCCGAGATATTTAAGAGATGAATGCCCAGATTTGCCAATATTTTGGGTGTTTAGCTTTGTGCCATTCGGAGCCATTGTTGTCGAATGGATGGGCGTGGAACCAGTCAAGAAAAAGAACTATATCGAGACCAGGACCAAGCCACTGAGGAGAAAATGAAGCTGGAGAGGAAAAAAAAGAGGAAAAAGGAAAAAGAGAGGGGGGGGGAATAGAGGAGATTTATCGCGCCACTTCTTCATGCTGGAGATTATCTTTCACTTGACAAGTGATTTTCAACTTGTGATCTCTATAAATACTAGGATATCATTTGAGGGTTATATTATTTAGTGTTTCGAAATCAAATTTTCCTTCTAATTCCAAAATTTCCAGAAGAAAAGAGGGAAAGAAAAAAATACGGAGAAGATACATCGTGCCACTTCTTAATACTGAAGATTATCCGCTTTTCACTTGACACATGATTTTCAAATTATGATATCTTTAAAAATTAGCATATCCTTTGAAGGGTATATATTTTAGTGTCTCAAAATCCAATTATCTTTCTCATTCCAAATTTTCCAAAAGGGAGAAGAGAGATGAAAAATCGCGCCACTTCTCAACGCTGGAGATTATCCGCTCTTTACTCGACACTTGATTTTTAATTTGTGACAGCGTTAAGAACTAGGATATCATTTAAGGGGTATATGTTTTAGTATTCCGAAATCAATTTTTCCTTCTCATTCCAAAATGTGTTAAAGGAAAAGGAAAAAGAGAGAAGAAAAAGATGTAGAGGAGATTCATCGCGCCACTTCTTCATGCTGGAGATTATCTTTCATTCGACAATTGATGTTCAATTTGTAATCTCTACAAAATATAGGATATCATTCAAGGATTATATTATTAAGTGTTTGGAAATGAAATTAGCCTTTTGATTCCAAAATTTCTAAAAGAAAAAAGAGAAAAGAATAAAATATGGAAGTGATTCATCGCGCCACTTCTTAATACTGCGGAGATATCCGCTTTTCACTTGACACATGATTTTCAATCCATTATATCTTTAAAAGTTGGCATATCCTTTAAAGGGTATATATTTTAGTGTTTCAAAATCAAATTCTTCTTCTGATTCCAAAATTTCCAAAAGGAAAATGAAGGAAAATATAGAGGATATTCATCGCGCCACTTCTTCATGCTGGAGATTATCCGCTTTTCATTTGACACTTGATCTTCAATTTGTGATTTTTTAATATATTTTTTTGATTTGAGATTTCATTTGAGATGTATATATAGTATTTTGAAATCAAATATTACTACTTATTCTCAAATTTCCAAACGGAAAAAGAAAAAGTTTGAAGAAAAAGAGGAGATTCATCGAGCCACTTCTTCATGCTGGAGATTATCTTTAACTTGACAATTGATTTTCAATTTGTAATCTCTATAAAATCTAGGATATCATTGAAGGGTTATATTATTTAGTGTTTTGAAATCGAATTTTCCTTTTTATTCCAAAATTTCCGAAAGAAAAAGAAAGAAGAAAATAATATGGAGGAGATACAACGCGCCACTTCTTATTCCTGGAGATTATCCGGCTTTCACTTGACACATGATTTTCAATCTATGATATCTTTAAAAATTAGCATATCCTTCAAAGGGTATATATTTTAGTGTTTCAAAATCAAATTCCTCTTCTAATTTCAAATTTTCCAAAAGGAAGAAGAAGAAAAATATGGAGGAGATTCATCGCGCCACTTTTTCATGCTGGAGATTATCCGCTTTTCATTTGACACTTGATTTTCAATTTGTGATTTTTAAAAATATTTTTTGAATTCTATATGTCATTTGTGATGTATATATAGTGTTTTGAAATCAAATATTACTTCTGATTCCAAAATTTCCAAAAGGAAAAAGAAAAAGTTTGAAGAAAAAGATGAGATTCATCGCGCTACTTTTCAATCTCGGAGATTATCCGGTTTACACTTGACACTAGATTTTCAATTTGTGATTTTTTTAAAAAACGAATAGAATATCATTTGAGGTGTATATATTAGGTTAGTTAGAAAATTTTTCTTTGAAGTTTTATGGTTACTTCTCCAATTTTTTTGTAATCCACACAAAAATGCGTATTCCTTTTTTTGAAAAAAAAAATTGAAAAAAAATGAAAAAATTGAAATTGAAAAATTAAAAAAGATATAAAAAAAGACTCTAAAGAAGAAAGAGAAAAAGGGTTGACACGCTTTTCCCATAATAAATTAATTTGTTTTTGTAAATTTTTTTATTCACAATCGTCAATATTAGGTGTATCTCAACATTTCTCTTCACAATTAGGCATAGAATATAAATTTAAAACTACGTTTTGAATTTCACCCACATATGTCTGTTTTATAGAGTCCTAAAAAACCCCATAAGTGCAATGTTGGATTTTACTAGTTCTTGTGGTTTGTTTTAGTACAATTTCTTTGTAAAACATAAAGTATGACTTTCCACTGATAATAAGATGTTTTAAAAAAGGCATTAAACAATTTATTACTATTTATAGCCATTTTCTAATTTTTTAAATTCTCTCCAGTTAGAGCGAGGAAATACTCAATTAAAGTTACAAAAAATAACTGTTTAAACAATTTATCACCATTTATAACAAACTATAAGTTTTTATAGAATTATGCTAGAAAATTACGGTTTTTTTATGAAATTTCCAACCTTTTTTCAAATTTTCAGGCAGAGCGTAGTAAGAATGAATGAAATTTAACAAAGTATTTGTTTAAACAATTTATTAATGTTCAATAATATATTCTCTAAGAATAATGCCAGAAATTGCGTTTTTCTGAAATTTCAAACTTTTTGTCAAGTTTTCAGTCACAGTGAGGTGTTAATTAATTTAAGTTGACAAAGTATTTTTTTTAACAAATTATTATTGTTTATAACTATCTTTTCTCGTAGTAATGCTAGAAAATTGCGTTTTTTCTGAAAGTTTCAACTTTTCTTTAGCGTTTTCATTATAAACTCAATTTAAAGAAAAGGGTTATGTTATAGTAGACTAAACAAATGATAGAATATTCAAGAAAAGGTAAAATAAGTGGGTCATTGAATAACCTGTGAAAATTTTGTTTTTGAATTAAAACACGAAGTTTATTGCAGAGCCTAAAATAAAAATTTGAAACTTCACACTTTTTACTATTAGCCCCCCCCTTAAGTTTTCATAAAAAAAAAAATATCCATTAAAGAAAGAGATTGTTTAACGAAATCATTCCCTTTGACGTTTATGAATTATTTGTTCGTAAATAAAAAGACAACCCAAATGTTGAAAATTTCAGAAAAAATCGCAACTTTCTAGCAACATTTTCAGAGAAAATAGTTATAAACATTATTGAAAAGTTCAAACAAATACTTTATAAGCTTTGTTTGTTAACTTTGATTACATTAATTAATTTCGATCAACTATCACCTCACTCGAAGTGAAAAGTTGACAAAAAGTTGGAAATTTCAGACAACACCGCAACCTTCTGGCATTACTCTAAGAGAAGATAATTATATACAATAATGAAATGTTTAAACAATTATTTTGGTTAACTTTAATTGTATATTACCTCACTGTAAGTGAAAAGTTTAATAAAGGTTGTAAATTTCAGAAGAACACGCAACTTTCTAGAAATATTCTAAGAGAATAGTTTTATAAATAATAATACATTGTTCAAACTAATTTTTTCTTTAACTTAAATAAAGTACTTTATCGCTGTTAAAAAAGCTGCAAAAAATTAAGATCAGCGCGATAAACTCGCAAAACACAATATATCACTCAGGAGTGTCTTTTGGGCAACATTTAAATATCAATTTCCTTGAAACGTATTTTTTTTATTGAAAAAAAATTGAGAGTGAGAGCATGATAGGAAAAAAGAATTCTATCTCGTTTTTGAACCACCCTAATGTAACCCTAATTTAAGGAGGTCGAAAAATGCATACCATTTTTTCAAACTATATACAGTCATTTGAAATCAATTTTTGTTCCAATTCCAAAATTTCATTGTGTAATAATTAATTAATTGATTAAGGAACTAAGTTAAAGTGAACCATTTTGCCGGTGTAATAGTTCACTAATCCATCTAGGGATGGAAACCAGTGCAGTGGTTTTCAGCCAAAGTTCATAAATATACCTCGTGGTGAAGCGACATAACTTTGAAGCCTGGTCAGTGGAGTTTGTGGCAGTTGGCAGGAACCCTCAGTTTTGATACTTCATGATACACGCCTAATCGGTTTTCAAACTTGAGCTTCTGTCTGCGAAACACGCTCTTCGATTGCCAAGACTAAATACAAAAACAAAGTTATATATCAACATAAGTCTTAAAAGATAATAAAATATTTGTAAATAACAAGTTTACATAGAAAAATTAGTCATCAAAATTAGTCCCCTTTACTCCCTTCCCCTACTTTCTTTTCTTTACTTTCCCTCTTCACACTTCCCCTTCCTTTAATTCTTCCCCACCCTCACTTCCCTTCCCTAATTTCCCTCTCCGCTCCTCCCTTCTCTGCTTCCCTTATCCTACTTTCCCTCCCTTTTCCTACTTTCCCTTACACTACTTTTCCTCAGTCAAATTCCCCTCTCCACACTTCCCCCTTCTTTTAATTCTTTCCCACCTTCACTTTCCTTCCTTAATTCTCTTCTCTCCTCCTTCCTTCCCGCTTCCCTTACCCAACATACCCTCACCTCTCCTACTTTCCCTTTGCTAATTCTTCTCTCATCTCCCTCCTTCACTGTTTCCCTAACCCTACTTTCCCTCCTCTCTTCTACTTACCCTCACTTCCCTATACGCCTGCCATTTTCTCCCTTTCACCATACTCCCTGAATTTTCTCTACACCCCCCTAATTCTATCTCCTTTACTTCCTCTCTCAACGCTTTCTCTGCTACTCATCCCTTCACTTTCCATACCCCTTCTCTTTCATTCTTTAACAACTGGTAATTTCCTTACTTACTTCCATTCATCTCTACTCGGTTCCCCTGCTTTCTCTCCCCTACTCATCCTCACTTCCCAACTACTCATCCTCACTTCCCAACTACTCTTCCTCTCGTTTCCCCTCCCTCTACCTTTAATTCTTCTCAACCCCACCCCTCACATATCTTTCCTACATACCCTCCCCTTCCTATCCTTCCCTGCTTCTCTTACTCTAATTGACTTGCTCTCTCCTTGCTACCCTCACTTCCTTAATACCCCTCCTATCGTTTTCCCTTCCTCAGGACCCTGCATTTCACCTACACTCCCTACTATCACTTCCCCTACTTCCCCTCCCTCTCGATAATTCTCCCTCCTCTACTTCCCATCTCAACGTTTCACCTGCTACCCCACCCTTCACTTCCTCCACTTCCCCCATCCATTTCCTTCTTCACCAAATCCTCAATTGCTTCACCTACTTTCCCCTTCTCCCCTCCGTTACCATACTTCCCCTACCTTACCCATCATCACTGCCTAACTGCGCCTCCCCTCGTTTCCCCTACTCGTTTCTCCCCTATATCCTAACATATCGGCATATAAAATTCCAAAATGTATTCAAAATCGAACTTTTCTTCAATTTCGTTTGTATTCAACGATGCAGGTTTTCACGTTTAATCACTTGAGATAAATTTCTCTAATTTTCAACATTTTCAGTTCTTTTTTTTTTTTTTTGAAAATTTAGATACTTTAAAATTCAATTGCGTTTGTTTAATAATTTTCGACTTAAAATGATTCGGAATTCAACTGCTTTCAGATGAAATAATAATTACATTGCACCGCTCGAAAATTGATTTCCTTCGGAAAGATATTTCGAAATTTAAATTAATGGAAATACAGGATTAGGAAATTTGAAGTCAACACTCAAGATTTTATACTATTAAAAATTTTTAACATTCAAAGAAATTAAAATTTTTCAATTGGAAATAATAAAATGTCAATAATTTTATTTTTTATAACAAGTCATTAACACTATATAATTTAAAGACTAAGAGCCTTTAAAAGCGTCAAGAAAATAAAAATAAGATTGGTTTAAAATTGAATGAGCCCAAAATTAAATTTTCAAGAGTTTAAATAAAGACTTAATATTCAAAAATGTATATAAAGCTTTCAATCAAAATGAAAATTTTAAAAATAAATATGATTTTAAATGTAATGAAATTGAACAATTAAAAGTAAATTTTATTTTAAACTGTAGCTTTCAAAATGAGATAATTTGAAAAAGATTGATAAACAAAGAGAACTAGATCAATTTGACTAGAGTTTTTAAAACTTAAAAATTAAAAATGTATGATTTTCAGAATCATAGGTAAGAACATTATCAAATTTCAAATATAAAGTTTGTAACGAAATCTATATTGAACACTTTCCAAAACTGAAATTGTTCCGAACTAAACAATTTCAAGATTAGAGAAATTCAAAGTTGTAAATTAAAAGCATTTTTATTTTGGAAATCACAAATTTAGGAGTATTGAAAATTGCATGCTTTCAAAATGAGATAGGTAATTGAACAAAATACTTGTTCGAAGAACAAATATCATTTACAGAAATAAACAAATTATTAAGTATTGAATTATATTTTTATTTACTTCAGAAAAATATTTCTTTCTAAAATTTTCTTATAAATCACGATAACCGGGAACGTCAAATAGAAAAAATGGCAATTTTTCCCTGATATTCGTTTATTTATGAAAAAAATGGAAAATTAAATCAAAAATCGGAAAGTGAATGAGCTACACTACCGGCGGAAGTTGGCGGTACGACCAGCGCGAGTGCTATTAAAAATCACTGCTACCTTTGAAACGTGATTACTCGTTCAAAAAAAATCGAGATGCTTTTTTAAAAAAGCCTCGCAAAGCCTGTGAAATTCCGCGTCGAATGACCCCTGATAGAGATATATTTTACTTTTTGAAAAGAATACCACTTGAGGAGTTAAAAAAAATGCAAGAATTTCTCGAATTTTGCACCTCGACTTCAACTTGTGGAATGATCTAGGAAATTTGTAACAAGAATATGAAATTCATACTGAATAGCTTTTAAAAATTTATCTTAAATTCAAGCCAATAAAAGTTTAAAAATCTTCACGATTAATGAAATATGACTAAAAATGTCCAAGCGTATTTGTGTTGAGTTTTAGATATGCTTGGACAGTTTTAGTCATATCTTGGAAGTCTGTTGAGATTTTGTAATTTTTCTTGGCTCAAATTAAAGATAAAATGTTAGAGATTATCTTCCGTGAATTTCAGTTTTTTGTTCAACTTTTCGAAAGTCATAGAACGAGTTAAAGTTGAGGTACAAAATCCGAAAAATTCTCGGCAATCACCGCTCTCACGGCCGACAGCGGCGATTGCCGATTGAAACTTGACGCAGACATGCTTGGACAGTTTTAGTCATATCTTGAAAACCTATTAAGATTTTTAAATTTTTCTCGGCTCAAATTGAAGATAAAATGTTAGAGATTATCTCCTGTGAATTTCAGATTTTTATCGGATATTTCCAAAGTCATAGCACTTGTTAAAGTTGAGGTACAAAATCCGAAAATTTGTCGGTAATCACCGCTCTCGCGGCTGACAGCGGAGATTGCCGATTGAAACTCGACGCAGACATTCTTGGACAGTTTTGGTCATATCTTGGAAACCTGTTAAGATTTTTTGATTTTTCTCGGCTCAAATTGAAGATAAAATTTTAGAGATGACCTGTGAAGTTCAGATTTTTTTCACCACCTTCCAAAGTCATATTAGAAGTTAAAGTTGAGGTACAAAATCCGAGATATTCTCGGCAGTCGCCGCTCTCACGGCCGACAGCGGTGATTGCCGACTAAAACTCAATACAGATACGCTTGGACATTTTTAATCATATTTCGGGAACTCGTAAAGATTCATTAAATTTCATTAGCTTGAATTATAGATAAGACTTCCAAAACTGTGTGGTATAAGTTTAAGATTTTTTTACATTTTCCGTAAGTCATGCCATGACTTAAAGTCGAGATACAAAATTCGAGAAATTCTTGTATTTAAAAAAGAAATCTCGCACGTGGGATATTCTCTTCAAAAGAAAAAAAAATCTCTTTTGTATGTTATTCGACGCGGAATTTCATAGGCTTTCCGACGGTTTTTTCAAAAATGTTTACACTCGTTTTTTTAAATTTTATTTTATCTTATTTGTTTTATTTTATTATTCAATATAAATATAAATAATCTTTTTAACCAGCTGTTTGTCAGATATAATTTTCTAAGCAAAATTTCCAGCTTTCTAACCTAATATTTCAAAAGTGATAAAAAATAACTCCAATATTTATTTAAACTATTATTCTTAAGTCTATAAATGTTAAAAATTTATATTTATTGCAGTGTCTTTCACTTTCTTCCCGTTTTTACAGAATTGAAAATTCAAATTGAAAGATAATTTTTTTTTGTTAAAAAGTCTACTTTTAAATTTCAGGTTAGGAATTCATATTTTTTGATAAAAATTGTATTATTTGGTTCAAAATTTAACTATTTTGTTGAAAATTCAACAATTTTGTCCAAAAGTCATCTTTTTTAGTACAAATATTTTTTGTTGAAAATTAAACTATTTTGTTGAATATTCGTCCTTACGGTTTAAAAATTCATCTATTTTTGTGAAAATCTCATATTTTTTGGTTAAAAATGCAATTAGGTGGGTAAAAGTTACCTGTTTTGTTGAAAATTCACATTTTCGTGTTGAAAATTGATCTTTTTTAGTTGAAAAAACTATTTGGTTGAAAATGCGTATACTTTTCGAAATTCGCATTCATTGGTAGAAAACTAAACTACTTAGTTGAAAATTTAACTATTTGTTTGAAAATGTATGCATTATATTGAAAATTTGTTATTTTTTTGTAAAAAATTAATCTACTTGGTTGAAAATTTATCTTTTTGGTTGATAATGTAATTGTTTGTTTGACAATTTAACCGTTTTGAAGAACTATTGTCCTTTTGGCTTGAAAATTCAAAATTTTTGATGAAATTTATTGTTTTCCTTGATTAAAAAACTTTTTAAGTTGAAAATGCAACTCTTATGAAAAATTCATCTCCTTGTTTGAGAATTGAACAACTCAGATAAAAATTATTTAAAAAAAAACTTTTTTAGTGAGCACTTAATTACTTGGTTAAAAATTCAACTGTTTGGTTGAAAATTTAACTTTTTTGTAGAAAATTAGTATTTTTTTGTCTTGAAAATTCAACAATTTGGTAGAAAATTCAACTGTTTCGCAAAAAATTAGTTTTCTTATTGCATTTTTTAAAAAGAAAATTTAATCATTCTATTTTTGGTTAATAATTGATGAATTCGTCTTTTTTGTTAGAAAAATAATCTCCTTGGTTGAAAATTCAACTAATTGGTTAAAAATTTATGCGTTCAATTTATGTGTTCACTTCAACTTAAAAATTCAACATTTGGGATGAAATTCATTGTCTTTCTTGACTGGAAAACCTTTCTTGGTTGAAAATTTGCTCTTTTATTTGAAAATTCATATCTTTTGGTACAAATTTAATCTACTTTGATTCAGTGCAACAATTTTTTTTTGAATTTAAAATGAAAATGTTTTCTTGGTTGAAATATCAACTATTACATTTTTTGTTGAGATTTCTTCGTTTTTGGTTGTGAATTCAACTACTTTGTCAAAAGTTGAACCACTTTGTTAAAAAATTAATATCCATGACTTCTAAGGAAGGGCGGATCTAGAAATTTTTTCGGAAAATGTAATTGTGTGATTGAAAGCTCAACTTTTTTGTAGAAAGATTGTCTTTTTAGCTTTCGAATTTTACTTTTTGGTTCAAAATTGATTTATTTTGTTGATAAATCGTCTTTATAGCAGAAAATTAATCTTCTCGGTTTAAAATTCATCTTTTCTTACTTGAAAATTTTACATTTTGGATCACATTTTTTTTTCTTCATTGACAAAAAAATTTTTCTTTGTTAACGATTCAAGTATTTTGTTTAAATTTCTTTTTAAATTTCTTTTTAAATTTCTTTTGGTTCAATTCAACTTTTAAAATAAACTTTTAAAATGAAAATCTTCCCATAGTTAAAATATCAAATATTATATTTTTTGTTGTGAGTTCATCTTTATCGGTTAAAAATTTGCAACTAATTGTTTGAAAATTGAACTTTTTCATTAATTTGTCGTCCTAGAATTATACTACGCGATTCAACCAAAAGGGCGAATTTTCTGCATCAATTTTCAATATAAAATATCAATTTTGAATCCTAAATGAAATATTGACATCTTGAGTGAAGAAACTTAATTCTTAACCGAACAAAAAAAGCGAATTTTTAGCAAAATAGTTAAATTTTCAACCTAAATGATCAATGTACGACAACAAAAAAAAGAATTTTCAAGAAAATAATTTGACATTCTATCTAAACGATAAATTATCAACAAAATACGTTAATTTTCAACCAATTACTTGAATTTTCAACTAAAATTGATGAAATTTCAACCAAACATTTGACTTTTCAACCAAAAAGACTAATTTTGTAAAAAAAAATATGAATGATCAGTAAAATACATGAATTTTAATCTAAAAAAGCTCCATTTTCAACAAAAAATGGAATAGTTAAATTTACAGTTAAAAAATAATTTTCAACCAAGAATAAAACGAATTTTTGAAAAAATAATTACATTTTTAACCAAAGAGATGAATTTTTAATTAAAATAATAAATCTGCAAGAAAAAAAGACGATATTTTAACAAAATTAATGTAGAACCAAATTTTTGATCAAAAAATATAATTTTTAAACATTCAAAGACCAATTTTCAACAACAAAAATTATTTTTTCTAAAAATTGTCACATTTTTTACAACGGAGATTAATTTTTAACCAAAAACAATTGAATTTTCAACAGAAAACATGAATTTCCAACCAAATGCATAAATTTTCAATCAAGTAGTTGAATTTTTAACTAAAAAACATAAATTTTCAACCAAAAATGGTTTTCAACTTAAATGGTGCATCCAGTAGTTTAATTTTCTATCAAAAAGACAAATTTTCAACAAAATACATGAATTTTCAACAAAAAAAGTTTATTTTTAACCAAATGGTTGATATTTTAACCCTGAAAATACGAATTTTCAATAAAATAGGTGCATTTTCAACTAAAAAAATTACTTTTTATTAATATTGTTACATTTTATACAACACAGATTGATTTTTAAACAATTAATTCAATTTTCAACCAAAAACATAAATTTTCAATCAATAATATTAATTTTCTACAGAAAAAGACGAATTTTAAACCAAATGCATGAATTTTCTATCAAGTAGTTGAATTTTCAACTAAGAAACATATTTTTAACTAAAAGTCAAATTGTTAGATTTTCAATTAAAAAATTCATTTTTTACCAAAAAAAAATGAATTGTCAAAAAATAGAAATTTTAAACAATAAAAGACGAATTTTCAACAAAATACATGATTTTTCAACAAAAAATTCATTTTTAACCAAATGGTTGAATTTTCTACCAAATTAGTTGAATTTTCATTTCTAAAAGACAAATCATCAACAAAAACCATTTTTTTTCTCAAAATTGTTGCTTACTAATTTAGATATTCCATTTTCAATTGTAAATTTCCCTGTTTTAGTTCAAAATTTAACTATTTATTTGAAAATTTAACTATTTTGTTAAACATTCTTTTTTGTTTGGTAAAAACTCAAAAACAAAAAATGGAATAGTTAAATTTTCAGTTAAAAAATTATTTTCAACGAAAAATGAAACGAATTTTCAACAAAATAATTAAATTTTCAACCAAAGAGATGAATTCTTAACTAAAATAATCAATCTGCAAGAACAAAAATTAATTTTTAATAAACTACTTCAACCTTCAGTGAAGTAGTTCAATTTTCAATCAAGAATATTAATTTTCCACCAAAGTAGTTGGAATTTTAACCCTAAAAGACGAATTTCAAACAAAACAGATGCATTTTGAACAAAAAAAAAAAATTACTCTTCCCAAAGTTGTTAAATTTTTCACAAAGATGATTAATTTTGAACCGAATATTTGGATTTTCAACCAAAAACATGAATTTCCAAGAAAGAAAATTAATTTTCTACTGAAAAAAACGAATGTTTAACAAAATAAAATTCTGAATTTTGTATCAGCTTTTCTTTAGGGACCGTTGAATGGTCTACCAGAAAAGTTGAATTTTCGAAAAAAATATGATTTTAACAAAATAGTTCATTTTCAACCAAATAGTTTAATTTTCTACCAAATTTGTGAATTTTCAAGCCAAAAAGACGAATTTTCGACAAAACAGGTAAATCTTCAACAAATCAGTTAATATACGAATCATCAACAGAAGAACTATATTTTTTACAAAGAAGTTCAACTTTAAAAGAAGCAGTTCATTTGTTATCAAAAAATGAATTCTCAGCAAAACATGTGATCGGTGATATTTAAAAAAAATATATATTTTAATTTAAAATAAAAAAAAGGTGAATTCAACCAAAAATGAAATATTTACATTTTCAGTAAAGAAAATTAATTCTTAAGCAAACAAAAAAAACGTATTTTCAGCAAAATAGTTAAATTTTCAACCAAAGATTTGAATTTTCTACCTGAATGATCAATGTACGAAAAAAAAAAGAATTTTCAAGAAAATATTTTGACATTCTATCGAAACGATAAATTATCAACAAAATACATAAATTTTCAATCAATTACTTAAACTTTCTACTGAAAAAGATGAATTTTCAACCAAAAAGAAGAATTTTCTATAAAACAGGTGAATCTTCAACAAAGAATTTAATTTACGAACCAATAGTTGAATTATGAACTAAAATGATGAATCTTCAAGCAAAAAAAATATATATTTTTTACAAAGATGTTCAACTTTAAAACAAGTAGTTGATTTGTTACAAAAAAAAATAAATTCTTAAACACATGTTATAGATCATATTTCTAAAAAAAAAACAGATTTCAATTTTTAATAAAAAAAGGTGAATTCGACCAAAAAGAAGAATTTTCTACATCAATTTTCAATATAAAATATCAATTTTCAACGAAAAATGAAATATTTACATTTTCAGTGAAGAAAATTAATTCTTAAGCGAACAAAAAACAAACGAATTTTCAGCAAAATAGTTAAATTTTCCACCGAAGATTTGAATTTTCAACCTAAATCATCAATGTAGGACAAAAAAAAAGAATTATCAATAAAATACATGTATTTTACTCTAAAAAAGTTCAATTTTCACCAAAGAATGGAATAGTTAAATTTTCAGTTGAAAAATTAATTTTCAACCAAAAATAAAACGAATTTAAAAAAAATAATTAAGTTTTCAACAAAAGAGATGAATTTTTAACTAAAATGATGAACGTGCAACAACAAAAAATGAATTTTCAACCAAATAATTGAATTTTTCACCAAAAACATGATTTTTCAACTAAAAGTTCATTTTCTACAGAAAAAGAAATCAAATTAAAAAAAAAAGTATTGAATTTTCAGCTAAGATGATGCATCCACGACGAAATAATTAATTTTGAACACAGTAGTTTAACTTTCAAGCAAGTAGTTGAATTTTCAACCAAGAATATTCATTATCTACCAACAAAGACGAATTTTCAATAAAACAGGTGCTTTTTCCATAAAAAAATGACTTACACAAAATTGTTCAATTTTGAGTACAATAATTAAATTTGTAACCGAAAAATAAAATTTGTAATCAAATAATTTTATATTTATGCAAAAACATTAATTTTCAAAGAAGAGGATTAATTTTCTACGGTAAATGACGAATTTTTTCAAAAATTCATGAATTTTCAATCAAATAGTTAAAATAAAACTAAAAAAGATTAATTTTTAGCCAAATTGTTGAATTTTCAACTAAAAAACATATATTCTCAACCAAAATTGGAACTGTTACATTTATTAATCAAACAAAAATAATTTTTTCCAAAAAAAAAAACGAATTTTGAACAAAATTGTTCAATTTTAAAGCCAAAAGGACGAATTATTTACAAAATGTTTGAATTTTCAACCCGAGAAGATTAAAAAAAACAAATCATTTTCTACCAAAAAGTTAAGCTGTCATAAACATTGTGTAGCTTTAAACCGAATAGTTTAATTTAAACCAAAAACATGAATTTTTAACACAAAACTTCATTTTTAACCGAGTGGTTTAATTATTTATAAAATTTCAACAAAGAAAAATGATTTTCGACCAAAAAAGACGAATTTTTAATATAATAAATCAAATTTCATTTAGAAAATATCAATTTTAATTCAAAAATATTAATTTTCATTAAAAAATGCATTATTTACATTGCTAGTTAAAAAAATGAATTCAATTTTCAACAAAAGAGATCCAATTTTCTAATAGACTGAGGTAATACTTATTTAATGTTAACAAGCATAATTGTTTAAACAATTTATTATCATTGTTAATTCTTTATTAATGCTAGATAGTTCCATTTTTTTCTAATAATTTTAACCTTTTACCCACTGTTTACTTAGTAAAGTAATAAATAATGCAAGTTAACAAACGTAGTTTTTTAATCAATTTATTATTGTTTATAACTATTTTCTCTTAGATAAGTGTTAGAAAGTTGCTTTTTTTAAATGTTTAACTTTGCTTTGCATTTTTACTTATGAATAAATAATAAATAAACATTGAAGAGAAACACATTTTAAACAATTTCTTTTTTGCGAATATATTTATCTAAAATAAAATAGATATCTGAAATATTCTTCAAATAAAAAGTCAAAGAAAAGCCAAAAATTTTAGAAAACCCGCAACTTTCTAGCATTAATATAGGAGAAGATTGTTATGAATAATGATAATTTGTTTAAATAATTATTTTTTCTGAATTAAATTAACTAACAACTCACTCCAAGTGAAAAGTAGACAAATGATTTAAAATTTCAGAAAAAAACGCAACTTTCTGGCATTATTCAAATTGAATATTATTAACAATAATAATAAATTGTTTAAACAATTAATTTTGTTAACTTTAATCAATTATTTACCACACGTGGAAAATTTTTGAAATAACTGTTATTTTCTAGCATTACTCTAAGAGAATATTGTTAACAATAATAATAAATTGTCCAAACAATTATGTATGTTAACATTAATTAAGTATTATCTCACTCTTATTGAAAATTAGACAAAAAGTAAAACATTTTTTAACAAATCGCGACCTTCTAACTCTATTCTGAGAGATAATTGCTGAAAACAATAATAAATTATATAAAAAATTCATGTGAACATCTAATTATCAGTATAAATTAGTATTTTATGTATTAGAAGCAATTTTCAGCTTTTCTTTGACTTTTTATTCAAAGAATATTTCAAATATTTATTTTATTTTAGAAAAATATATTTACAAAAAAGAAAGAAATTGTTTAAAATATGATTCTCTCTAATGCTAATTTATTATTTGTTCATAACTAAAAAAGTAAATCAAAGTTAAATATTTTAGAAAAAACTGCAACTTTCTAACACTTATCTAACGGAAGATAATTATAAACAATAATAAATTGTTTGAACAATTTTTTTTAACATTCATTAATTGTTACCTTACTAAGTGAAAAATAGACAAATAGTTACAAATTTCATAAAAAACTGCAACTTTCTGCCATTAGGCAAAGAGAATATTATTGGCAATCATAATAACTTGTTTAAAAAATTATTATTGTTAACTTGAATTAATTATTACTTCACTCTAATTGAAAAGTGGGGGAAAAGTTGAAGATTTCAGAAGAAAACGCAACTATCTAGTATTAATAAAGAAATAGGTATCTGTAAACAATGATAATTTGTTTAAATAATTATTTCTGCCAAATTGAATCAAATATTAATTTACTCCAAGTGAAAAGTGGGAAAAAGATGGAAATTTCAGAAAAAACCTCAATTTCTAGCATTATTCAAACAGAATATTATTAAAAATGACAATAAATTTCTTGAACAATTATTTATGTTAACATTAATTGTGACCTCTCTCTAATTGAAAATTGGACAAAAAGTGAAAACTTTTTGAAAAACCCGCGACTTTCTATCTCTATTCTAAGAGAAAATGGCTAAAAACCTCACTAAAGCAATAATAAATTGTTTAAACAATTTATGTAAACATCTAGTTATCAGCATAAAGTAATCTTTGATGTATTAGGAACAATTTCATTTTTTAAAACGCAAAAAAATCATAATTAGCACCAAAAACTCGCAAAATCCATTTTTTCACTTCTGGGGTATTTTTTGGGACCCACTAAAAGAGACTTATCGCGATGATATTAAAAAAATAATTATTCATCCGAATTCTATGGCTAATTGTGAAGACAAATTTTGATTTTTAACTCGCTTTAGCTAAGATTGACGATTCTGAATAAAATTTACAAAAACATCGTTTTTTTATGGGGAATACGTGTTAAATTTTATGGTGCTTGCTCCACCTCTGAATAACGTTTTTTTTTCGAAAAGAATTAAATTCTGAAGAAGATTTCCTGAAAATTCCAGGTTTTTTGTCAAGTATCTCTAAATGTTTTACTTTCCTTATAGAAAAGGGCGTAACCAATAAGTGTCTCGTCCCATAAATTTGCAATTTTCATTATGCAGTTTATGACCCCAAGCATATTATTGATCGACTTTCTGAGGAGGATTTAAGCACATATGCAAAAAGGAGAAATTCAAGGCTGAACTACATATCATAGGAAACTGCTAATATCTTGGATCTTGAAAGTCGTCGGTTACGCCCTTTGTGCTATAGGGACCATAATATATCTAAGAATATGCATTCAGTATAATAGCAGACCTAGAGCCAGTTGGTCCAGTTTGGAAAATCCGACAGGCAATTTCTTCCCAGCCTCTAATCGCCTTCAGTATGGAAATTATCCAATCACAATTTTTGCTTCATTCTCTAATGCATAATTTTGCCAGCGGTGCTTCATTCAGACCTTACTATTTATCTTTCATCTTCATATAAATAAGTTATGATTCAATAGAATTATGCAATCAGGTATTTTGCATCAGATCATAAACCATAAATAAATTCAAATTTTAATTCTAAATACCTGAAGGAATTTCATTCTAGAGGTTATAAACAGTGGTGTAGTCATAAAAGAAAAAGTGGCCTGGCGGTACTTTCCATAAACTAGGTTGCCATTTTAATGGGGGGAGGGGGGTTATTAGTGGAAATAACGTTATGAACTTAGATAACATTTAGAATTTAAACCCAATAAGAAAATCCAATCATATTTTTGGGATGAAGTTAATTTTTTTATTGAAAGGGCAGACCCGCGGTTCAGGTCCCCGCGGTTTAGGTCTTCCTAGAAATGCTGGCCACCACCAGTATTGAAGCGATAAAAGCGGGCAGTACACTCAGCCGGTAAGTGCGTCAGCTGTCAGCTCATGCGTTAATTTGTTTTTAGTGTTTAGAGTGGTGTCTCGGTTTCGGTTATGTTTCGGTTGTGGTTCGGTTGTGTTACAATTTTATTGTATTCTCTAGCATTACTCTAAGAAAATTGTGAATACCGGAAAAAATTCGTCAAAAACAAATAATAATATGGGTTTGAAGGCTGCTCTGATAGAATCGTTCAAGAGAGCGAGAGACGGAGGCCGCAAACATTTAAAGTAAGCAGAAAAACCATTATTTTTACGTGTAGCGGATTGCTGACATTGTAGTTTTCTTTCAAGTTTAAATTATTATGCATATTAGATAACAAAATTAACGAAATTAAACAAATATTTTTTTACTGCGGAGAAAAATCCATCAGAAATGGTTCACACGGCCCTGACTGTTTATGTTTGGATTCCCCCGATTTAGGGCAAAAGCTATTTGCAGGCAACACTTGACACTGGCCCTCAACCGAGGGGTTTGGTGTATTATATTTCTGGTTCGGAATTAATCTCGTTTGGTTAAAAATTCTATTATTTGTTTGAAACTTTATTATTTTGTTGAAAATGCGTGGTATCTTGGTTTCGGTTGTGTTTCGGCTGTGTTACAATTTTATTCTCTAAGAAAATTATGAATGCCGGAATAAAAAATTGTCAAAAACAAGTAATAATATGATTTTAGAGGCTGCTCTGATAGAATGGTTTAAGAGTGCGAGAGACAGAGGTCGCAAACGTTTAAAGTAAGCAGGAAAATTATTTTTACGTGTAACGGATTGCTGACATTGTAGTTTTTCTTCAAGTTCAAATCATTATGTGTATTAGATAACAAAATGGACGAAATTAAACAAATATTCTTTTACTACGGAGAAAAATCCATCAGAAATGGTTCATACGGCCGTGACTGTTTATGTTTGGATTCCCCCGATTTAGGGCCAAAGTTATTTGCAAGCAACCATTGACACTGGCCCTAAACCGAGGGTTTGGGTGTATTATATTTCTGTTTCGGAATTAATCTCGTTTGGTTAAAAATTCTGTTATTTGGTTTGAAATTTAATTATTTTGTTGAAAGGCAAACTGTATTGTTAAGAAGTCATCTTTTTTTTTATCAAAAATGAAAATACTTTGTCAAAAATTTTCGTTGAAAATTTAACTATTTTGATGAAAGTTCGTTTTATGTTTGGTTGAACTATTTTGTAAAAAAATTATTATATTTTTTTATTAAGGATTCATAATTATTGTTGGAAATTCAACTATTTGCTTTTAAATGAACGTTTATGTTAAAAATTCTACTATTTTATAGAAAATTCATCTTTTTGGCTTGAAAATCAAACAATTTGGTAGAAAATTAAACTATTTGGTTGAAAATTAAACTTCTTAGTTGAAAAATCATATTTTTGGGTTTAGAATTCAACTTTTTTGTAGATAATTTCTTGTTTGACTTTAAAATTAAATGATTTTGTTGAAAATTTATGTAATGTGTTGCAACATTTTTTTTTTAGAAAAAAAATTATCTTCTTGGTCGATAATTCATCTTTTTGGTTGAAAATTTAATAAATTGGTTGAAAATTAATTTTATTTGTAAAATTATTTTTTTTTATCTGAAAATTTAAATACTCCATGTTTGGTTAAAAATGTTTCCTGTATATTGGATAAATTCATAATTTTAGTTGTAAATTTAACAATTTAGTTGAAAATTCGTTATTTTTTGTTCACAGTTATTTTTTTTTATCAGAGCTTTTATCTGAAAATTTAACTATCCCATTTTTGGTTGAAATTTTATCTTCTATATTCTATAAGTTACAAATTCAACTATTTGGTAGAAAATAAACCTTGTTTGTTCCAAATTTAACTTTTTAGTTAAGCCAATAATATATTTTGTTAAAAACTCATCTTTTTGGGTAGCTATTTATTCTTGTTTATTGAAAGTTTAACTTTCAATTATCTTGTTCAAAATTCATCTTTCTTAATTGAAAATGATATTTTTTGTTATAATTCTGCTTTTTCGATATAAAAGTTCACTGTTTTCTAATACATTCGACTTTTTAACTTCAAAACTTTACTCTTTCGTCAAAAATTCATCTTTCATGATAGAAAAGTCATCTTTCTAGGTTGAAAATTAACTTTTTTGATAAAAATTCAACTGACTTCAACAAAATTGGTCTTTTTGTCTTAAAAGTTCAAATATTTGATTGAATTTTAATCTTTTTTGGTTGAAAATTGGACCATTTGAATATTAATGTATATTTGTATGATGAAAATTTAACTATTTGGTTCGAACCTCAACTATTTCGTTAAAAATCTCATTCTTTCTCGAAAACTGAACTATGTTGTTAAAGTCATAATTTTTGATCGAAAACTCAACTATGTTATTAAAAATTCACCCTTTTGCATTGAAAATTTATCTTTTATGCTAGAAAAGTCATATATTTTGGTTGAAAATTTATGTATCTCTTGGGTGAAAAGTAACTTTTTTCTTAAAAATTTAACCGTCTTCGGAAAAATTTATTTTTTTAGCTTGAAAATTTCACTATTTTGTTAAATCTTCAACTATTTTTGGAAAAACTCGTCTCTTTTACTGGAAAGTTCATCTATTTGATTGTTAATGCAATTGTTTGGGTGAAAATCATTATTATTCTTTTTAAACTCGTCTTTTTGTCTTGAAAATTCAATACCTTGGATAGAAAATCTTTCTTGGTTGAAAATTCAACTATTTGGTTGAAAATGCAATATATTTCCGATTGAAATCTCAGGAATTTAAAGTGTTTCATATTGAATTCAAAGTTTTATCTACATTAATTTCATTTAAAATAATTTATAAACGTAAAATCCGTTTTTAGCCAACGGTTAAGTTACCTTGGGGGGAGGGGGAAGGGGGTTTAAAAAATTCGACTTTTCCAACATAGAAAGACCCAGCAATTTCTAAGTGTTATTTGCCTTTTCCAACGTAGAAAGAGCCAGCAATTTCCCTCAATTTCTATAAATGATTCGCCTTTTCCAACGAGAAAGACCCAGCAATTTTCCTCAATTTCTAGGAATTGTTCGCCTTTTCGAACGTAGAATGACCCAGGAATTTCTAGGAATTATTCGCCTTTCCCAACGTAGGAAGACCCAGCAATTTCCCTCAATTTCTAGGAATTATTTTTCTTTTCGGGCGTAGAAAGACCCAGCAATTTCTAGAAATTATTTGCCTTTTCCAACGTAGGAAGACCCAGCAATTTCCCTCAATTTCTAAGTGTTATTCGCTTTTTCCAACGTGGAAAGACCCAGAAATTTCTGAGTGTTATTCGCTTTTTCCACCGTAGAAAGACCCAACAATTTACCTTAATTTCTAAGTGTTATTCGCCTTCTCCAACCTAGAAAGATCCAGCAATTTCCCTTAATTTCAAGGAATTATTCGCCTTTTCCAACGTAGAAAGACCCAGAAATTGCCCTCAATTTCCAGAAATTATTCGCCTCTTCCAACGTAGAAAGGCCCAGAAATTTACCTCAATTTCTTAGTGCTATTCGCCTTTTCCAACGTAGAAAGACCCAGCAATTTCTAAGTGTTATTCGCCTTTTGAACGTGGAGGAACCCAGGAATTTCCCTCAATTTCTAGAAATTATTCGCCTTTTCCAACGTAGAAAGACCCAGCAATTTCTAAGTGTTATTCGCCTTTTCCAACGTAAAAAACCCCAGCAATTTCCCTCAATTTCTAGGAATTATTTGCCTTTTCCAAAGTAGAAACACCCAGCAATTTCCCCTAATTTCTAGGAATTATTCGCCTTTTCCAACGTAGAAAGGCCCAACAATTTGCCTCAATTTCTTAGTGTTATTCGCCTTTTCCAACGTAGAAAGACTCAGCAATTTCCCTCAATTTCTATGAATTATTCGCCTTTTCCAATGTAGGAAGACCCAGCAATTTCTGAGTGTTATTCGCCTTTTCCAGCGTAGAAGGCCCAGCAATTTCCCTCAATTTCTAGGAATTATTTGCCTTTTCCAACGTGGAAACCCCCAGAAATTTCCCTCAATTTCTAAGTGTTATTCCAAATGCCAAAATTAAATTTTAAATACCTGAAGGAATTTCATTCTAGAGGTCATACACCAAGAGTAGTTACACCCATTTCTAAGACAGATGGTACTTGTATCGTCGACAATAGCGTTATTACGCACGACAGGACTTGGGAAAATATAATTGATAACACCTCTTGAAAATCTATCAGAAGCAATAATTCACGACCTCTCGGAGCCTTATCGCGATCTTGGTATAAATCGAAGATCATAAGACTTATATAACTATTATACGAGGGGGAGGCAACTCCTAAAAATACGGTCCAGCGGAATTTTCAACGCGAATTTTCAACCTAGTACGATTATTTTGTAACCAAATTTTGGAATTTACAAGTAAAATAATGCATCTCTATCCGAAAAATGAATTTTCAAAAAAAAGTTCATTTTTAACAAAATTATTAAATTTTCGAACAAAGAATATAAATTTTAAGCAACAAGAGACAAATTTTCAATATTGATTAAAAAAAAACAATGGATTTTCAACAAAATAGTTAAATTTCTAATTAAAATGTTCCATCTCTAACGCAAAAATTAATTTTGGAAAAAGTAGTTCAACTTTCAATCAAGCAGTTGAATTTTCAACCAAGAATATTAATTTTCTACCAAGAGACATGAATTTTTAACAAAATACATGAATTTTCAACATAAAAAACTTTATTTTTAACCAAGCGGTTGAATTTCCTACCAAAGAGGTTGAATTTTTAACTCTAAAAAAAGAATTTTCTACAAAACAGATTAATTTATTTCTTAAAAATTCAACTATTTGGTTAAAATTTCAATTGTTTGGTTGAAAAACAATCTACATTTTGAATTATTTTTTTCCTATTCGAAAAATGTAATAATCCTAATAGGTTGGTTCAGAATAAACCAGAAATATAAACTTTTTCAGTCATTATGAATCGGAACTAGTTTGCCAGGGTCGATATGATTATTATTGCTTAAAAAATGATTGGAAATTAACAAGTTTAGAAATTGTTGATTTTTTTGGATTGTTTCTTTTCCTACTTGGAAAATTTAATAATCTGAATAGGTTGGTTCAGAATCAACAACAAATATAAACTTGTTTAGTAATTATAAATCGAACTAGTTTGCTAGATTTGATGTTATTAATATTGCTTAAAGGATAATATTGAGGAAAAGTAATTTTTTAAGTAGAAAATGCACCTGTTTAATTAAAATATCGTTCTTTTAGGGTTAAAATATGAATTACCTTGGTAAAAAATTGAACCATTTGGTTAAAAATTAACTTTTTTTGGTGAAAATTCATGTATTTTGTTGAAAATTCGTCCTTTTTGCAGAAAATAAAACTACTTGCTACACCATTCTAGTTGAAAAACATTTTTGGTTGAAAATGTATGTTTTTTAGTTAAAAATTTAACTACCTGATTGAAAATTCATGCATTTAGTTTAAAATTAGTCTTTTTCCGTAGAAAATCAACCACCATGATTGAAAATTCATGTTTTCTGTTGGAATCTTAATTACTTTTGGTTAAAAATTAATCTTCGTTTTAAAAAATGTAACAAGTTTGGAAAAAAAATTTTTTTTTGGTTGAAAATTTGTCTTTTAGGATGGAAAATTCAACTACTTTGGTAGAAAATACAATCATTTGGTTAAAAATATACCTTTTTGTTGAAAAATCAGGTATTTTGTTGAAAATTCGTCTTGCATTGTTTAGAATTTCTATTTTTTGGTCAAAAATTTAACAATTTGGGTAAATATTAACTTTTTTGTTAAAAAATTCATTTTTCGGTTAGAGATGCATCATTTTAGTTGAAAATTTAACTATTTTATTGACAATTCGTTTTTTCGGTAGAAAATTAATTTTATCGGTTGAAAATTTATGTTTTCGGTTGAAAATTCAATTGATTGCTTAAAAATCAATCTTCGTTGTTAAAAATGTAACAATATTGAGGAACAGTAATTTTTTTTAGTTGAAAATGCACCTGTTTTATTGAAAATTCGTAATTTTTTGGTAAAAAATTCAACCATTTGGTTAAAAATGAACTTTTTTTGTTGAAAAGTCATGTATTTTGTTGAAAATTCGTCTTTTTGGTATAAAATAAAACTACTTAATGAACCATTTTAGTTGAAAATCATTTTTGGTTGAACATTTAGGTTTTTTAGTTGAAAATTCAACTACTTGATGGAAAATGTATGCATTTGTTTGAAAATTCGTCTTTTTCCGCAGAAAATCAACCTTCATGGTTGAAAATTCATGTTTCTGTTGAAAATTCAATTATTTTTGGTTAAAAATTAATTTTCGTCTGAAAAAATGTGAACCATTTGGTTAAAAATGATTTTTTTTTTCTTGAAAAATCATGTATTTTGTTGAAAATTCGTATTTTTTTGTTTGAATTTTATATTTTTTATTCAAAAATTTAGTTCCAAATCAACTATTCTGTTGAAACTTCATTTTTAGGTTATACATGCATAATTTTAGTTGAAAATTTAACTATTTTATAGACCATTCGTTTTTTCGTTGTTAAAAAATTAATTTTTTCAATTAAAAATTTATAAAATTCCACTTTTAGTTGAAGATGTATGTTTTTCAATTCAAAATTAAAGTATTTGAGGGAAGACTGATATTTTTTAGTTAAAAATTCAACTACTCAAAGGAAAATTCATGTATTTCTTTTTCTACTTGGAAAATGTAATAATCTGAATATGTTGGATCAGAATCAACCACAAATATAGACTTTTTCACTAATTATAAATCGAACTCGTTTGCCAGGTTCGATATTATTAATATTGCTTAAAGGATTTGAAATTATCAATTTTAGAAATGTGTGATCTTTCTGAATTATTTCTTTTCCTATTTGGAAAATTTAATATTCTGTATAGATTTGTTCAGAATCAACAAACAATTATAAACTTGTTCAGTAATTTTGAATTAAACTAGTTTGCCAGGTTCGATATTATTAATATTGCTGAAACGATGATTTGACATTATCAATTTCAGAAATGTGTGATTTTTTTATTATTTCTGTTCCCACTTGGAAAATGTAATAATCTGAATAGATTGGCTCAGAAGTAAGCTCGAATATATACTTGTTCACTTATTATAAATCGAACTAGTTTGCCAAATTCGATATTATCAATATTGCTTAAAGGATTTAAAATTATCAATTTTAGAAATGTGTGATTTTTCTGGATTATTTCTTTTCCTATTAGGAAAATTTAATATTCTGTATAGATTGGTTCTGAATCAATCACATATATAAACATGTTCAGTAATTATGAATCAAGCTAGATTGCCAGGTTCGATATTTCTAATATTGCTTGAAGGATGATTTGAAATTATCAATTTTAGAAATGTTTCATTTGTTATTATTGCTTTTCCCACTTTAAAGTGTAATAATCTGAATAGATTGGCTCGGAAGTAAGCACGAATATAAACTTGATCACTAATTATAAATCGAACTAGTTTGCCAAATTCGATATTACTAATATTGCTTAAAGGATTGGAAATTATCAATTTTAGAAATGTGTGATTTTTCTATATTATTTTCCCCCTATTTAGAAAATTTAATATTCTGTATAGACTGGTTCAGGATCAAAAACAAATATATAAACTTGTTCAGTAATGATGAATCGAACTAGTTTTCCAGGCTCGATATTGGGTCAATGTTGGTCGCTGAATTAACTGAAATGGTGAGTAAGAACAAAAAAGAAAAAATGAAAAGAAAGCCGTTGAGATGCGGATTGGGAACTTATTAATTAGAGGCACAAGTGATTTTACGCAAATGAGGCTACACCACACCATTTATACCGTTATGAATTCTACAGACGTTCTGCACATTCCTTGCACGTTTCTTCAGATGTTTCTGTTGCTATTCACTATGCCGATGGCACGATGATCGCATACAGGTTTCATAAGTTTGTTTATGACTTCCAAAATGAGAGACAGATAAATCCGAGGATAAATCTGAATGCGACCCACTTCATTTCTATTTTGCGAAACTTGTGGATATTTCATCTGTCGAGAATGTATTCCGAAATGTAGGAGAAAATTGTTTGAAGAAAGTTTTTTTTTATATTTTATGGTCTGTCTTCAAGTGAAATTACTCAAGCCTTTCACAAGAAACATAATTTGAAAAAAAGGTCACGAAAAAAAATGCATTTTTTGGTGACTCACTGGGGATTTGAACCCACGACGGTATATAACGACACTCGGCAACAATTTTTTCTTATTTATTAGGAAGGTGGCATAATTTTATAGAATTTTCAGAATAGACAATTTTTTAACTAGTTAAATCTATATGTTAGACAAATTATATAGAAATAATGGCTTATAAACTTTAATTCATACATTTCCTGATAGATACAAAATGAAAGAAAGAAAAATGAATTTTGTACCAATTAGTTCGATTATCTACAACAAAAATTACCTTTTAACCGAATAGTTGAATTTTTAAGCAAATGGGACGAATTTTGAACAAAATAATTGAATTTTTAAACAAATAGTTGAATTTGTAACCTAGTAGTCGAATTTTCAAACGAAAAAGATAAACCTTCAAATACAAACAATTCCGTTTTCAGCCAAAAAAGTAGAATTTTTAAGCCAAGAGGACAAATTTTTCAGAAGAGAGTTCAATTTTCAACAAGAATGTTTGTTTTCAACCAAAAAAGACGAATTTTTAACAAAATACGTAGATTTTTAACCAAATAATTAAATTTAAAGTTGGAAAATTAATTTTCAACCAAACAAAAATTAATATTGAATAAAATAGTGAAATTTTAAACTAAGGAGATGCATCTTAAGAAAAAATGAATTTTTTACAAAGTTGTTTCAACTTTCAACCAAATAGCATTCAATTATTTTATTGAAAATTCGTCTTTTCAGGACGAATTAAACTGTTTTTTAATTAAAAATTCAAATATTTTTTGGTTAAAAATGAACTATTTTTTTAATATTAGTTTTTTTATATATTAAGAATTAACGTTTTTAACTGAAAATTTAACTATTCTATTTTTGGTTGAAAATTTATCTTTTGTAGTTCAAATATAAACTATTTGGTCGATAATTTATCTTTTTTCGTTGAAAATTCTTGTTTTTATAAATTTTTTATAAAGAAATGAAACTTTTTTTATTTTAAAAATCGACTATTTGGTTGAAATTTCATGTAGTTTATTGAAAATTCGCGTCTTCTTTGGTAAAAAAAAAATCTTCTTGGATAAAAATTCAATGGATTGAAACTTGAACTACTTTATTAAAAATTCATTTTTTGGGGATGAAGATTCAATTTTATTTGAAAAATAATCTGTTTGGTTGAAAATTGTTGAAAAGTCTACTGTCATATTTTTGGATGAAATTTTTTTTTTCAATTAAAAACTATTATTCGGTTGAAAATCTAATTATTTTGTAGAAAATTCGGTTATTTTGATAAAAATTTATTCTTTTTGATCGGAAATTTTCTGAAATTTTTGTCTCTTATTGACAAATCTTTCTTGGTTCAAAATTCAACTCTTTTGTTGAAAATTCCTTTTTTTTTGGTTGAAAATTAATTTCTTTTGGTTTGAAAATTGGTCTCTTTTTGTAGAAGTTTCATAGTTTTTGGTTGAAAATTCAACTAATTGGTTGAAAGTTGATCTCTTTTATTAAAATTTCAATTTTTTGATTGAAGATTGATCATTTTAGTTCAAAATTCATCTCTTTGGTTCAAAATTTTGATATGAAAAAAAATTCACGAAAATTCAACTATTCCAGTTGAAGATCTATCATTTTCCTTGAAAATGAATCTGATTGAAAATTTTAAGATTTTATTGAAAATTATTTTTTTGCAGATTTATTACAAGAAAATATTTATTTGTATCAAAAAATGTAAAAAAAAGTCTTTTTTGCCTGTTAACAATATTTATTCAGAAGAAGTAATAAAATCCTTGGTACAAAGAAAATAATCCAAAGAAACGCATTTCCTTGGATCCAGTAATTTTTTTATTTTATAGAGTGTAAAACTTAATTTTTGATTCGCAAAAGTGAATCATTTTGATTTGAAGCTTTTTTTAGTTTGTTCTTGAAAATATTTGGAAAAAGAAGAAATCCTGAAAAAGAGGTCATCCTTAAAAAGGAGGAAATCCCCAAAAAAAGAAATCGTGAAAAAGAGGAAATCCTGAAGAATGGGAAATCCTTAAAAAAGAGGAAATCCTTAAAAAAGAGGAAATTCTGAAAAAGAGGAAATCCTGAAAAGAGGAAATCCTTAAAAAAGAGAAAATCCTAAAAAAGAGGAAATCCCCAAAAAAAGAAATCCTGAAAAAGAGGAAATCCTGAAAAATAGGAAATCCTTAAAAAGAGGAAATCCTTAAAAAAGAGGATATCCTGAAAAAGAGGAAATCCCAAAAATAAATTAGCCTGATGAGGTTGGCGAACCAATGCCAACGAAACGTCGCACACTTTGACAAACAAATATGAGTTTTTTTGTTTTTTTTTTTAACTCATTTGCCTTTATCCATCGAAATTTCTTCTGCAGTTGAATTAATCATTATATACGGACCTAGTAGTGATTTTTAAATTCTTTATTCACACAAGCACCTTAGTCATTATATCAAGAAGTAATGTAATTTATATGCAATCCCAGCTGCTTCTGTGTAGTGGTTTGAACTTAATATAGAGATAATGGTACATTTCTGTGAAATTTTTATAAATTTTACACTTCCGCATGGGTTGAAGCGTTTGTACTAGTTGCTGTACCTTGAGAAGGGGCATTTCTGATACCTTTGATATATTAGCTGCTTTTTCAGAAGTACGCTAAATGATTTTCTTGCAAAGGATCTGCTTTGAATTCGTGTTAGTGGCTCTTGGCAATATTTTTGGATTCTAACTTATATTCTTGGTGTGGTCCGAGGTCAGCTAATACAAGCTAATACAAGAGACACAGCCTCATATTACTATTGAGATTTGAGAGAGCAAGAAAAAGGTGATGAATCCTAGGATTGTTGATAAAACTAATCTAATACAAAACACACGAGTAAGTGTTCAATGATTTTTGCCGAATACCTTATGATCACTGAATGCGTCTAATTTCTTCTCGATCTCGCATAAAAATTCTACACTTTTTTGACGACAGGTAATGTCTCCTTTAGATGATCTGATGAGCATTAATTCCGCGATGTAAATCTTCTTGTTATTGTGTCCAACGACACGTGATATTTTTGTTAGGTCTAAATGTAGAGTTAGCTCATAAATAAACTCTGTAGAATGTGGCTGACTGAAAGAATGCACTGTTAGAAATTTCTATAGCGAATTTACTGTAAATGCAATAGAAGCAATATGCATATACGTGAAGTAAATTTAATATACCATCACCTTGTAGAATCAATGTACATGTATAGTAAAACACAGTGCGTGAAAGTTGAAAGTTCTTTGATGCAACGTACGGGTGGATTATTATTTAAAATTCACTGTGGATGTCAAAATTGTAACGTGAGTACTGCTGTTCTTAACTTAGTTGTCATAATAATTCGTTTAATTAAACTTTTCCACTCAAAGCACAGTATGCTTTATGTTTAACCAGAAAAAGATATTATGCTTCATCATTCAGAATTGAAAATTACTGCTATAATTATTTTGAGTTTGTTGAAAGTGAAATTACCTAACTTTTCTAAAAGATGATCAATATACATGTATATGAAATTTAATATAAAGGCTCCTTATTAATATTTCATAGACCGAGTTTTTAGATTTAATATACGAATCTATAGTAAATCTATATTAATATTGCAAACATTTTCAACTGTGTGGTTGAAATTTAGGACTTTGTTTTCAATATACAGCCTGGACCTAGGTGGGCTATTTCCAATTTTGATAACTGAATTTTTAATAATAGTTGCAATGGGCAGATGAATTCTGCTGAGCGTTTTCTGTCAAAAGAGTAAATCCATCCCGTCAAAGCCTTCACCTTGATCCAATATAAGTCGCTCAGGTATGAAATTTCGACATCGCAGATTTTAAACGTGTCTTGTGTTGTGTGGAGCAGCAGCGTACTCTTGCAAGTTTTACTGGACTGTTTCTCGTGGATGATAAGATCTCCCTTGCAAAGATGATATTGCTGAAGGTACTGACATTTCAAGTATTGATCTTCAGTTGTTAGGATGAAGGTTCTTTGAGATGCATCTACGTTGAGACATCTAGAATTAAAATTTATATACGCCCGACCAGAGTTGGCTGCAAATATTTCTTGAGAAACGGATATTGAATAAATATGGTAGACTTGATAATCTGATTTGCCGAGAAGTGGTATGTCCAGTATGAACCGTAAAGTTCTAAAAGATATAACCTTTAGTTGGTTGGTGGTTAGCAGAGAGAGATGTAGATCTACTCTTCTAGCGTCATATATGGCATCTAGGAGTTGATCTGCTGATCTTGTGTAGCTCTCCAATCCGGCTCCCATCATTCACAGCATTTGATTTAAAGTTTTTGTGTGCTTTATTCACGGCATATATTCTCGCATTTGAACAAACGTCACTGCAGTAATGTTTAAGTCAAGTTTTAATTGATTAAGCTGCCTTTCATGGTTTTCTTTTCTTGGATGTCTTTGCTCAAGATCAGCTTTCAAAACATGGGTTTGCTGTCCAATGAGGTGAGATCAATTCTTTTTTGTATCATCCACCTCGTTGACTTTTGCGTCTAATAGTTGCTCATCTTCATAGGTAACAAGACCTGCAATAGGTCTTATTATTCCTGGCAGAAATCCTAGAAATCCTAGCATCCGCGATGCTCTCCGTTGTCTGGTGTCCTTCGGTAAGTTTTGTGAATGAAGTTTTTTGGTCCTACGTTTTAGTTTTTCCATCTCGATTCAAACGTCCTTCAAACGATTTTCAGGAACATCGTGTTTCCTAGTCAAGCGGTAAGATTCAAATATATAAATGCAGTCCTCGCCTTGTGCCATTTCGCAATTTTCCAGTAGATATTTCTTTTTATGTCCATATGTCGTAAGGAAATTCTGATATTTTTGAACGTCCATGAAAATAGTGAGTTTCCAAACACTAACACTCCTTTGCATGAGTCCCTTCCTCTCTTAGTAGATTCTGGTACTGCTCTTAAGGGAAGTGATCCTGTACAGGTGTTTGCTCTGCTCAATGCTGGTCGCTGCATATACATCACATAGAAGGATCCAAAGACACGGACCATACGTTTTAGGTCAATTGAACAATTCTGCTTTTATTTTCTTCCCTATGAACAAAGCTTGCGTTTGGATACTCTTTAATTAACTTAATTTCACATTTATCCATTTTAATTAATTCACACCTCCAATTAAATTACATTTAATTACAGAATAGGATTTATTTGAAGGTAGGAGCAGTAAATACACATAAAAGAAAGCATCGGCATGTGTTTCAGTATTTACACCGCCCTTATTTTTGGGTTACGATGACCAAGATTTCAATCCACAGCATAGAATCATTTGGGAATAAATGATTCTGTATGTCTTTAATAGATATTTCTTGAAAATAACGATCGATGTTGTTTTTTAGTAAATTTTATAGCCCCCCTGAATAAAATAAGAAAAATTGTGAATTTCCAATCATAACTATACAGTTGCTTTATGTAGATAAAGGAGACTAATACATGGTTTTCATTCTTTTAACCTGCTCAAATCTTAAATACCTCACGCTTTTCGGCATGTTTCATAAATCGCGAGTCATCTTCACTTTCTAGATTTACAATATTATCGGCTATTCCTACTACTTTGTATGGACGATGACTTCGCGAATCGAGTTTTTCTTCGCATACAACCTTCAAACCCTATATTAGATCATTCACTTTTGCGCTTAGCGGCCTAGCCAAATATTTAAATTCTCGAATAAAAATATAAGTTTTCATTTCATAATGGAATAGTTACATTTTCAGTTTAAGAAATTAATTTTCAACAACCACGAAAAACGAATTTTCGACTGGTTGATTTCCACTTAAAAACACGAATTTCAAACGGAATAGTTGAATTATCAACAAAGATGTTGATTTTTGTAAACAGAAGGTTGCATTTCTCACTTAAAACGACGAATTTTCAACAAAATATATGAATTTTCCTCAAAACAGTATATTTGCCCACCGGACACTATGAATTTTTAACAAAAAGTGAATTTTCTACCAAGTTGAATTTTCAACCAAATAGTTAGATTAAAAAAAAAATGTATAACCAAAAATAGATTAGCTAGAGTTTCATTATTTTCAACAAAAGAAGCAAATGTTTTACCACCTGAATTAAACGAAAAACCAAAATTATCAACAATATAGTTGAATCCACAGGAAACATGGATCTATTTTCAAAAAAGAAGTTTAATTTTCTAACGAAAAAAATTAATTCTCAACAAAATACGTCAATTTACAACAAAACAGTTTTATTTTTCACCCAGCAGGAAGAAAGTTTGATTTGCTATCGAAATAGTTGAATTTTCAACCAAATAGTTGAAATTAAAACAAAAGTTTCAACCAAAAATAGAATAGCTACATTTTCAGTTAAAAAATTAAATTTCAACGGAAAAAAAATTTTCTACCAGTTAAATTAAACAAAAAAAGACAAATTTTCACCAAAATAGTTGAATCCATAGCCAATAGAATAAATTTTTAACAAAGATGAATAATTTTCTACCAAAAAATAGACGCTTTCAATAAAAAATGGAATAGTTACATTTTCAGTTTAAAAAATGGATTTTTTATAAAAAAATGAATTTTCTTTCAGTTCAATTGAAGCAAAATTATGAAAATGTTGAATTCATAAGAAAATAATATTTATTTTCCACCCAACGGGAAATTGTTGAATTTTCTACCAAATAAACAAAATAAAAATAAAAGTTTTTAACCAAAAATGAAACAGTTGGTATCGCAGCCAAGAAGATAAATTAAAAAAAAAGAATTCTAATTTTCTATTCAAAAAGATGAATTTTTAACAAAATAAATGAATTTTCTAGAAAACAATTGAATTTTCAACCCAAAAATAAGAATTAAAAAAAAGGTTAATTTTCAAACTGAAAAGATAAATTCTCAACGAAAGATTTAGTACTTGATATTTGAATATAAAATATTTGAAATCAAAATAAAAAATACTTGATTTTAACCGAAGAAGGCGAGTTTTTAACAAAATAGATGAATTGTCACTCAAGATACATGTACTTTTGACTAAATAGTTGAATTTTTAAATTGAAAAGATCCACTCTCAACGAAAAGTGAAATTGTGATTGTAAAAAAAATATGAATCTTCAACAAAATTCTTCAAGTTGAAACTAAAGAGATGAATTTTCAAGGAAAAAGATGAATTTATAATAAAGCAGTATAACTTTCAAACATGTCGTTAAATTCTAGACCAAAAAAGATGAGTTTTTAACAAAATAGTTCAATTTTCAACAAATTGATTGAATTTTTAATCGAATAGTTAAATTTCCAACCAAACAAAAGTTTAAACAAAAATTAAGAATATGGAATAAGTGTGAATTCAGAAATATGAATGATCTTTTCATACTCACTAAGCTATTATGGAACTGTAAAGTTGCAGGAAATAAACTTTCTCTAAGTTCGTAATTTTACTTCCACTGGAGCTCCCAACTTCCAAGCAGTTACCAAACGTAATTTTTGGCGTGACCCCCTCACCCCTAAATTTAGTAACGTAGTTTATGTATGATCCCTAAGACGTTCATATGATCGTTATTACAAAAAAGGCTTCTATGTTCAATTTTAATTTGGGTGCTTTGAAAAAATGTATATTTATGAAAAAGCTATCAAAGTCTTTTTAAAGAAAAATATAAACTGTCTGATCTTTGTTTTCTGAAATTAAAGTGAGCCCTAATCCCCTCACTTTATCGACATAGTTACGTGACATTCTGCATGAAATGGCACATTTTAGGACATACAAGGTGTTTTCGGAGGTCAACAATTTTTTCCGACGCTTGTGGAATATGGTGCTTTTCTGTCGCGTATCATCACCCACAATGATCAAAGTCATCTTCTTTTAAAATTGAGATAAAAAAAGATGCTAAACATGAATTTGTTGTTAAGTTTTGATTTTCCGATTATTTTCAATGTTTTTCGGATACCAATACACAACATTGACGTGTGAGGCTAAGTCGACACCGAGTACGCCATCCTGCCTACAGGATACAGACAGATATATACACGGAAAGAATATGTCCGGTAAAAAGTGTGGAATTAGTCCAGGAGTCTTGGACGGGTACCAAAATGCTGGAGATCTTGAACGCCTTTTGATAAAAGATTTTAAAGTTTCCAATACTAAATGCAAACAAGTCTTGTATTTCGCGATAATAGTCTAGGTAAAAAAGTTCTGTATTTACTATACAAAATTTAAGTAGGAAGTCAAATTCAATCCAGGACGAATTTTAGAAAAGTTGTAAATATTTTTAATCCGATCCGAAAGAATTTGCATGAGTTCCTAAAGTGAAAAATAGCGCGCTGGTATTACAAGGAGTCCTAGCCTGTCTGGGAAAGTATATCTGCGCCTCGATGTGCGCAGTCGAAAATCAGTCGGCAATGCGAAATAAAGATGGCTGCCACTTGCAATATGAGGCTTATCTTTTAACGCAAAAACGGGCAGCAAATAATTAATATTATTTTGTTGATTTTCTATAGCTCATACAAAGGACTAGAAGTGTATTTCGTAAGTACCAACTTGCATTAACTGACTAACCTTAGAGAGTAAGCAGGGTGAAGATTCGGCAGAAGATTTGAGATTCCCGGTCATTTCAAGGTTTTCTCCGGTCAAGGTTTTCTATTTTCCGATCAACTAAAAGTAACATATTCATATTTTCTGCGAAACTCAAACATTTATTTAAATTTATGATGTAAATTCGGAAGATCTTTCAACACAACAGAGAAAAATATTGTAAAATAAATGATTTTTGAAAAAAATACTTCAATTTTCTACTCAAAAATATCATTGAAAAAAAATCAATTTCTTACGAAAAATGCAATAGTTCCACTTTTACTTGAAAAAATTAATTTTAAAGAAAACAAAAACGGATTTGCGACAAAATTTTTCAATTTTCAAACAAACTGATGAATTTTGAAATCAAATTACGAATCTTCAACTGGGTTAGTAACATTTTGAACTCAAATGATGAATTTTCAACTCAAGTGATGAATATTTAACTGAAGCGCTTGAATTTTCAACCAAAAAGATTAATTTTCAAACGAAAAAATCAATTTTCAACTCACCTTTCACCAAAAAACACAATTTTTCAACAAAACACATGAATTTCTAACGAAATAGTTGAATCTTTATTCGAAGAAGACAAATTTTCAACCAAACAGTTGAATTTTGAACGAAAAAAAAAAATTTCAACCAAAAATGGAATTAAAACATTTTTCGTTGAAAAATTATTTTTAAACCAAACATGATAGTAATTAACTAAAACAATAAATCTTCAAAGTAGTTGAATTTTCAAACCGCAAAATTTAATATGAAATTTTCAATTTGAATAAATCAAATTTTCATTTAAAAAAATTACTTTCAAACAAGAAAAAACTAAATTTCAAAAAAATAGTTACATTTTCAAACAAAGTAATGAATTTCCAAGTAAAATTGTAAATATTGAACTGGAATAGTTCAATTTGAAATTAAAAAGATGAATTATTAACTAATATGATGAATCTTAAACTAGAATAATTGAATTTTTGACCAAAAACAATATTTTCAACCAAAAATATTAATTTCTACTAAATAAGATGTCTTTTCAACTAAAAAAGATAAATTTTCAACAAAAAATTGCATAAATAATATTTCAGTCAAAAAATCAATGCTAAACCAGAGAGACGATTTTTCAACTAAAATTATGGAATATTAAATAAAGATAATAGTTACATTTTCAGTTGAAAAAAAAATTTAAACCGAAAAATATCCAGAGAAAAAACAAGTTTTCAATCAAACAGGTCATTTTTCAACCAAGGAAATCAATTTTTAATTTAAACGATGAATCTTGGACCAAAGATATATAGTTTTTGAAAAAGGAGTCTAGCTTCCAACCAAATAATTTTATTTCCAACCTAAAAGATGAATTTTAACTAAAATGTTAAATATTTAACCGGAATGCTTGCATTTTTAACCGAAAAGAAGAATTTTAAAATAAGAAGATTAACTTTCAAAGAAAAAGGTACTTTCCTATCATGAAGATTAATTTTCTACAAAAAAAAAAACAATATAATCTTCCTTCAATAGTAAAAAAATGTTTCTAATCTTTCCAGCAGCCCGAATTCACAATTTTCAATAAAACCGAAATTACTTGGAAGTTATGAAACAAATTAAATTAAATTCCTTACCATGACTCAGTATGATTTTCTATGAGTTAATTATATTTAGTTTTCAGGATGATCCAAATTTTTTTTTTTTTTTTTTACTAATAATTTAAATAAACTCAGAAAAAAGATGCTTTGATTCAAAGAAATTCTCTTTGAATTAGAGAAAAATATTCGTCTGCAAATCCTATAAAAAATTACTCACAATACAAGCCGATTAGAGTCCGAAAATGTTTATTATTTTGTGAATTTTCGAGAGTAAAAAAAACCAAAATAAATCTAATATCTTTTTTTACAACCAACAAAATAGATTTTTTGGTCTCCAATTTAACCAAATGAAAAACAAATTTTCAAAAAAGAGGTAAATTTTCAAACAAAGATGTGAATCTAAAAAAAGGTAATTTTTAAAAATGTAGTTCAACCTAAAACCAAATGGTTAAACTTTCAACAACAAAAAAATGAATTTTCACCAGCAACATTAATGTCCTGCTAAAAGCGACGAATTTTCAAGACAATACAATGATTTTAAACAAAGTTGTTGAATTTTGAAGTCAATAAGATTAATCAACTAGAGAACATTCGAATTGTCAACCCAAATATGTGATTTTTCAAGAAAAAAGTTAATTTTCAACCAATAGTATGAATTTGGTACAAAAATGTGCAATTTTCAACTCAAAAATATGATATTTTAACCAGAAAATTTATTTTCTGCCAAATAGTTTAATATTTGAAAAAATATTTCACTATTTAAAATTTAAAAGTAAGAAAAGGACAAAAATAAATTCGATATCTTCTTTTATAACTAACAGAATGGGTTCTTTGGGCTCTGAATACAATTCATTTTTATATGTACATTTCAAGTTATTTTAGAGAAAAATATTTATCCTACTCATATTATCAATCTTCCAGGACTTATAAAACTCACAAAAAGTAAATGTGTACTGAACTTTCGACACGAACATGTAGTAATAAATTTAAAGTAAATTCACATTAAACTAAATATTCTTAACATTAAAAATAATCAAATGAGATAGTTATAATATAAAATTGAAATGAAAGATGTCAAAAAAATATTCGACGTTGAAGTGAGAATATAAAATATCACTTGGGGCATCACCAGTTTTTGGCCCGGCACTGGTCGTTTCTCACAAGCGGTGAGAATTTTTCTGGTTAGTATATACGGACCATTTTGACCGATTAACCTAGCGTGCGATATTATGCGTTACTGAATTGCGTTGTATGTAGTAGTGTTCTAGGTAATAGAATTAGATTTGTGTGCGATATAAGTGAAGAATACGTTTCTCGTGTGTTAACTGTGTGACCTTGTGATGTGAACAAAATACTACAAATCTGGTGTTCTTATTCGCAGTACGACATTTTTTATTTGTTTTAGAATCCTAGATATTTTCCCAGACTGTCTTGGAAAATATATTCGCTGCCTTTTCATTTTTTACAGACTGTCTTAGATATTTTAGAGTCTCCAAATTGTTTTTGCTTTATCGAAATTTTGCAGACAGTCCAGGACTTAGTTTCTCTTTTGTACCCAGCATTGGAATATCTTGTCAATATTCAATGAAGGAGGCTTTCAATTTTTATAACGTTTTGGTACCAGTCCAAGATACCACCGACTCGGTTAGCAATTATTCTAGATGATCAGGAGCCATCAGTAATATTACCATAATTACTATTACCAACGACCTGGTAAGCATCTACATTTTTTGAAAATATGTATGAAAATGAATAAGAAATTTGATGTAGGGGAGCGGCGCAGAATGCGGCGCGGCGGCTAATGTGGCGCGTTCGAGTTTTCGAATATTAACGACTTTTCTGCTTGTGGAGGTAGTTTCATTACATGTATATATGTTTTCAACGTTACATTATCAAAAAATTGGGATAATTAAATTAATTGCTTCATTTTTATGACGAAAAGTTAGTTTTCGTTCTTTCGCTTGTATTGTCAGAGTAGCTAAAAAAAAAGTAAAAAATTGCAGATGTTTCGTGTAAACTTATAATTTTTTTTTGAAATATATTGTTCCGAGTTTCTTGAATGCTTTAAAGATCAAAATTTTAAGTAAAATTAATGAACTCTTATGTAAAAAATCGTTATAAAATACTATTCACATGCGACTAATATGGCGCATTCGAGACTAAAATTGGCAGGTAACTTGGCGGACAAGTTTTTGGTTTGTTTTGCTCAGAGAATCTTAACATGCAATGTGGATTTTGTTGTAACAAAGTGCCGGTTTTAGTTAAAAGGTAACAAATATTCACTCAGAGTAATAATATTCCGTTTCTAATATGCATAAAAAAGTTTTATTGTAATAATTATCCTGTATTTTAGAGTTATTTCAGGATAATTGTTTTTTGGAAACTTTTTACCAGTGTTCAGGCTAGGTTTGTTCTGACAGAATAAATATTTAGAAGGTTTAGAGTGATGCTATTATTTGAATGCGGAATCATCATAACTGTTTTGAAAAATAATAAAATGCACTTATTGTTGATATAATTTTCATTTATTGTTTATAAAACGTCTGTAAGCTTATCTTGAAATAAAAAATTTGTAGCACTCCTAACCTTTATTGTTCTAGATGGAAGTTCATAAAAGAAAGACTGAAAATGGTCAATGGAAAGTTTCCTCATTGATAATTATTGAAATATATCCTTGATTATGTTATTTTTCATATTGGTGAGTCATTCTGCACTGTTTTCAAAAAATCGTTTTGTATTCGCACTTTTTCTTTCAGCTAAATGCATTCAGGAAAATGAAGCTGGTAGAAGGAGATGTGTCGAATGTTAGACCTTCACAGGCGTTAAACAATCCTCAAGGTAAAGAGGGTACTTAAAAGGAAGAAAATTTCGGTAACGGGCCGCGCTCGGGAAAGGTCTTCTGCAGTTTTCCTCTCCCTTGGTTACTTCCAGAAACTCAAGTTCATCTTTGTGCGAGGGAAGTTGTTCTTACAAAGTTGGCTAATTAATATTTTGAACGATATTGATCCTCTATTGATCCATTGTAATTGAGAGATTCTATAAAATTATTTTTTTTTAACTCTGAATAATCAGAAGACAATATTTTTTAAATTGAAGAAGGCTAGATCGCGTTAACAATTTCTCAATCTTTTTTCAGTAAACAACTTTGGTCTTTTCATTTTTTTTTCGTAACTTGTGCCATTTTACTAAAAATCTTTTCACATTTTTTTTGGACGGTTGAACCAAAAACTTCGCGTCCTTTCAAAACATTATCTGTAATAAAATTGTAGATCTGTTTGGGTAAACAACTTTTGCCTATTATTTTCTTTTAATCGTTTGTTGGTTTTGCAAAAATTTAATTTTAATAATTTGCAATGTTATTTTTTAAGAATAAAACAAAAACTACGCATCCTAGAACATAATAATTGACAACCAGTTTGCAGATGTTTTTTAGATAATTAATTTTTGTATATTCATTTTTTTCATCTGGTTGTTTTTTCTAATAGTTTTGCCGAAAAGTGAAATTTTTTATTTTCAATAGCATTTTTCACGATTGAAACAAAAAATATGTGACTTTCTAAAAATTGTTTTCATAACATTAGTTCATATTTTTGATCTGAACAATTTTGCTTTGTAACATTTTTCTCAAATCTCGTATAGTTTTGGTGGAAAACGGAATTTTTGATCTATTAAAAAACATTTTCGATGGATAAAACCAGAACCGTTGGTCAAAAATGGCAGGTTAACGAACTTGTTCTTTCTTTGTATGCCTTGAAAACGCGTGCCATATCTCAATCTAATCTGAGCAGTATTTCGAAAGTTATCGTGAATTCTCTTTTGTTAAAGCTCCTTCGACATTCTCATCAGGTGTCTCGTGCTTCGCACTCGATTCTGTCGAAAATGCAAATATTTGTACATTTTGTTCTACTCTATTATACCAAATGTATATTATATTTATTTCTATACCTCGTCCTGGCATTGCTTATTTAGATATTGCAAACTTAAGTACACATTTTTTTTAACGTGATCAATTTAATATTTCTTTTTTATTTCGCATTCAATTTTATTTATAGCTACGCTCACAAATTTATCATTTCATTAAATTTATATCATTACAATTCATAATATGCATTGGTATTAAAACATGCGTGTTTTCATTGTCTTTTTTGTATGATTGATAAAAAGTGCGCATACTGTAAGAAAGAAAAAAAAACAATTTTATTATTGAACCTTTTATTGCACGTTGTGTCGTTTTTCCATAAATATAATTTGTTAAATAAAATGGTATTGTAGCTTTTGTCCTTTTTTCTAACAGGTGATTTTTTGTTTTTTATATATTATTATAACAAGAGATTATAACAAATTTGTAGATATTTTTTGGTTGATCAACTTTTGCCTTTTTATTTTTTTCATCTCTTATGTAGTTTTTCCAACAGTTTGATTTTTAATTTTTTTATTCTTATCATACTTGAACAAATAGGTATTATTCAAATTATTGTAAAATAATTCAAACAAATTTTTTTATTGTTATCATTAATTAAATAACTCATAAAGTCCATAAAATCTGTTCATTTCGCAAGTTAACTGAAAAAAATAAATATTTGGAGAAATTCATATTGTTCAAAGAATTGAATATTAGTTACCAAATGAATGGGTATTCCTGAATTACCGATTAATGAATATTTATTTCGAAAGAAACTTTTTAAATGCGTCAATATACCGCAATATTACGTGTAATTAAAATTTGTCACTTCCCAGTGGGCACAAAAACATTAACGTCCTCAGAAGGTTCTAAAGACGTTCCTAGGACATCAATTGGACTGACACACATAATTTGATCCAAAATGGAATTTTTCATTCCTAATACAATTTTTTACTATTAAAACAAAAAACGTGCGTTTCATCGAAATAATGGTCTGTAATAAATTTGTAGACTTCTTTTAGATGAAACAAATTTAATTCTTAACATTTTTTTCCGTATCTCATAACTTTGCTGCAAAATGTAATGTAAAAAAAATTTTCACGAATAAAACAAAAAATATTATTAAAAAATGGCCTCAAGTGAGTTTGTAGACCTTTTTAAGATAAACAAATGTACTTTCTAACATTTCTTTTGTATCTTATAGTTTTTCTTCAAAATGAATTTGTTTATTTTTAACACCTTTTATCGCGATTAAAACAAGAAATATGCATCTTATAAAAAAATGCTCTGAAGTACATTTTTTGATCTTTTCGAAGTGAAGAATTTTTAACTTTCAACATTTTTTTTGTATCTTATATAGTTTTGCTGCAAAATGTATTTTTTCTTTCGGTATGTTCAAGATGTTTGTTTCTAAAATATATAAAACTTTTAAAATCAATACAATTGTGCTCCCTAATGGATCTTTGAAGTTTCCACTATTTTTTCATCATTTCGGTAATTTGATTCCTGTACCTATTCAAAAATAGTAATCAATTAGTTTTCACACCTTTTCGTTTGTCACCCTGTAAAATAGGTTCTGAAATGAGGTATGGTTTTCAAATACGCAGTCCCTTGACATTGTAGTAATTTCTAACTCAAAATGTGACTAAAATTAACTAAAAATTACTTGTGTATGCATTGGAACAGTTTGGACATGTTCGGCATATTTCCCGCACATATCGAAACCGGATATTCGAATTTCGAAGATATGCTTCACCTGACCATATACCAATTGGATTTAAAATTGTGGAAACAATTATTAGTGTTCAAACCAAATTTTTTTTTTCAGTCAATCATTAAAAGATATAATTTTCTGGAATTATTTACACGATTTAAAAATATCATTATTTAGAAAATTATTATCACTTGGTCCTTGTTCTGAAAATAATGTGGAAAATTTCAAAAAGTCCCAACGAAATTGATCTGAAAAACAACTATCCAGAACGAATATTAGGGTATCAGTTCTGAGATGAAATAATACTTAATACTTATTGACACGTATAGCGTCAGAGATTCGAAACAACTAGAATTTTCTACACAATTGATGAAATTAAATTTCTGCAGAGTAGTTAAACCTCTGAGCGTGTATCCGAATATTTAATCAAAAAGATTAGTTTACCACCAAAAAAGGGGAATTGAAGTCAAAATATATGAGTTTAGAACAAACTTGGTTAAATTTAACTAAAAATGATTGATTTTCAACCAAACACGTAGATTTCCAATTAATAAAATTAATTTTTGGCGAAGTATTTCAACTTTAACCTTAAAAAGTGGATTGTTTTCAAATAAGTCAAAAAAGTCACACGATTCTAGCCCAGTACCGTTTCCCAAAGATTTTCCTTTTCAATATGCTTACATACTGCACGCAGTTTTCTTAAAAAAAACAACACTTTTTTATGTTTGAACAGGATTTTGACTAAAATGAAGTCTATAGCGGTTTTATTTTGAAATTAAACTAAGATACGCATCTTCTTGAATCTTATGTGTTCAGGTAGCTCATTGTCCTCTACTTACACTTATTACGTGTAAAATTCTTCATAATTTATCGTAAAAACCTTGGAAACTGTAAGATTTTATTCTTTTTTGGTTAGAATCTTTGACTTGGAGAGTACAAAATGAAGCACACGTATTTTGTCATGTTACTGTTTGTTCTTTATTTCACATCGGCTTTTTTCTGTAGTCTTGGATGATTCAAGGAACTTTCTCTTTTGACAATTTCTTTTGTTGAATGCATGGTTTCCAACCGATTAAAAATAACACATTTGAGATACTAATTTAACAATTACATCTCCCAAGGACAATTTTGAAACTAAAAACGTCGCTTTCTCACATATATGTGAGATAACCAATACTTACGTATTTATTTGTACTCTGATGATGCAATAGAATATTCTTTAGTTACATATGTGAATCCACTTATTCACTGAAGCATTAATCAGTCTTTCCTCTACATTGCGAAAATGAGGATGGCCTATGCTTTCGTTTTTACTCTGGTTTTCATCTTCAATTCTATTGGTGAATATACTAATATAATATATCTATCATTTGTATCATATTTTTATAATACATGCATGAATACGGCCATTTCTCAGGCCTGTCGAGCGAAAATAAGTTCCCCCTTTCCAGCTTATATTCATATAATGGCCATTTGTATTTTTATGTCGTCAAAAATTATGACCACATAGTAGTGTTGCCGCCGAGCGAGGAATCCCGAGGTACGCGACGGGACGAGACGAGACATACCTGCTGCCTCGGTATTCCACGTTTCGTTTTGCCTCGTCTCGTGGCGTCCTTTCTCGTTCATCGCCTCGATTTTTCCGAGGAATGCGACAGATGTGCGCTAGCAGAGCGGACAGCTCGCGGGAGCATTCTTTTGCTACTCTGATGCGTTAATACTAATTGGCGTTCTTTATTGAATAGTTGAAGTTGAAATACGATTACATAGTATACTTGTCTGTCCATTACTGAAAAATTTAATATCAAACACGACTATGCTACGATTTTCTCGAAGATTTAACGTCACTCTATTAGTATTTTGCTTTTTTCATATTGATAATTTATTTTGCCAATTATGACAACCGGATATATGAAACAGAAATGGAAAAACATAGGTAGATTTTCAGGTCATTTGTAGTTTAAGGAATTTACCATACATAAAAATATTTAAAATGTTTGTGAAACCCTTGAAGTTTCTGTGAAATCTTTTGGAATATTTCGAAATTTGAGCAAAATCATTGAAATCTTTGTGAAATTTTATGAAAACTTAAAAAAAGTTTAGGAATGCTGAAATACTTGTGAAATCTTTTTCAAATCTTTTGTAATCATTCGACAACATTACAATACCTAAATTGATTTTGAAATGTTTGAATATTTGTAAATCTTGGTGAATTCCAGAAGGCCTCTTTGTGAATGCAAAATTTATGTGAAATTTTGAAATTTATGTGAATAATTTTGGTATATTTTAAAATGTGTGAATGTTAATTAATATCTTGCGGTTGGACGATATTGAAATAAAAGAAAATAATTTTTAATTGAAGTTTCGCGAAGATTATAAATGTTATTTTTGTTTCTTAATCTGCATAATCTAACTAATTCTCACAATTGTTTCCGTTTTTTTACATGCTCATCTCAATGAGAAGGTATTGGTTTTATGTGAAAAATGACTTCCGCCGATTCAATAAAATGTCGACATTTTGAAGCCCCTGAGTAAAAAAAAACGGTTTTTACGAAAGTGTCTGTCTGTCCGTCTGTCTGTCTGTAGTCTGTAGTATCGTGTAGGCACGATAACTTTCGTAAGATTGATCAGATTAGATTGTGCTTTGGCACACTTTTTGAAGGCCTGAAAAGAAAGAACGAGTTCGTGAAACAACTATTTTGGATCAAAATTCAAAAAGTGAGCACATTTTGAAAATGTTTGAGACCAGTTTTTTTCAAAATTTGAACATTCTATGTACGGTTGTCAGTAGTGTTCCAAGAGACAAACAATTTATCCTAGTGAAACTTTTCGATAAAATTAAAATTATCAGAGTTATAGCATTTTCAAAATCTCAAAAAAACAAAAGAAAATTGATATTTTAAGCCGAACAACGCATGATATGAAAAAAAGTCAAGAGGAGAACAACGTTTCTTTTTAAGGGCCCTACAAGATTGTTATAACAACTTTTTGAATTTTTTCGAAAAATCGAAAATTCAAATTTTGATCGCACAAAAAAAATTAAATATTAAAAATTCCATTTTGCGGTCAAACTATGCAAAACAAACAAAAAGATGAAGATACAAAAATCGTGCAACCAAAAAAGGTCTACAAATTTATTTTTAATCACTTCTTGATAGGACGCGTAGTTGTTGTTTTATTCGTGAAAAATAACACTTGAAATAAGAAAATTTTAATGTTTTGGAAGACGACACAATTTGGTCAGATTTGATGCGTGGCAGGTTAAGCTTAATCTTTACATAAAGTAATAAGTTATTTTGTTTGTAGTAAGTGACAATAAAATGAACAAAGAATATCCAAAGACAATTTTTTTCTTCCTAAATTTCACTAGAAACATAATTTAAGAGAAATTAAAAGAAAAAACGATCTCATTTTACCTTTAAATGTTCACAATGTACATTTTTTTATATATTTTGTTTATAACGTTAACAAATAATAACGGGATACATATTTCTAGGATCAAGTAACACTTTTTTATAAAAGCCAGTAATTTCAATACCGAAATATCTTAATTTACAAATTAAAAATCCATAATATTCAGTGTTTGTTAACAGAATTTGTTTATAATGATTATCATTGAAAGTGTACAATTTTTTTAATTCTAAATACCCCTACGCATTAAATTTAAATCATATTCAGTAAAAGAAATTTTTTTATAAGTTGTTAGAAAAAAAGTTTCACAAAAAATTAAATCAAACATTTGTTTAGAGTTTTTTGGGCAAAATTAATTTTTTGTTGGTATTTCAATTTTAAAATATAAAATATATAACTTTACCTCATTCATCAAAATTGAAATATCGCTTCCGGAAATGTAGATAATTAAAAAAATCCAACCCATTAAAATCAAACGACCACATCCCGTGTAGAAATGGTAACAGGGATCCGACCGGGAGCCGGCCGGATAGCCCCAGTTTAAACCGGGCGCTGGCCTGGGATTCTGACCGGGATCCAGCTAGGGGAAGGCCTGCTCTGCGACATTGACTTTGAGATGAGACTAGTATAAATCGATAGAACGTCGAAAAATATTAGACGTTCGGGGACGTCCGTTAGCATGTTCGCTATCATTCCCCAAATTTTTAAGGCAAAATCTTTATTATTGTAGGAAAAACGCCGGGGGAACCCAGCACTGCGAAAATCGATAATTTTCTAATTATCACATGCCCTTAATCGTTCTTAACAATGTTGTATATGAAATAACTTCAGTTTTCAAAATATAACCTATAAATCCGCAGTAATTTGGATGCAGTAATAAATGCATATCTGTTACTTTGTTTTAAGATATAAATTGAATATAAAGTAAATTTTCTATTATGTCTTCATTTTAATAATAAGTACTATATACGTCCTACTTTGAAGTGAAACAAACACGTTTTGTTATTTCACTATATATTAAAAATAATAGTCATAAAGTGAGACGAATGCTTGGTATTGCAGTAATTGGGATAGTTACCCTACAAGGTTTAGCATTCTTAGAAATTTATTTAAAATTATCAAAAGAATAAACAGAGTACATTAACATGATTTTTGAAGCTGCATTTTGGAATGAAGTAAGTTTTGACGGACAATGAATCACAATTTTTGTAGAGGCAGAGCAGGAGGATAAAAATAAAAAGATAAAGAAAAGTAAATCAACACAAAACTGCGTATTCATGCAAAGTTACAAGTCAATTAGATATGCTTACGTGTGTCAAATCACAATATAACCATCGTTGAGGAGAGAGTGGGTGTCAAAATTGGAATACAAGATTTAACCCTTATATGCATGGTCGAGACTGAATATCCGGACAGACCTTATATTTATGTACGTTTATAACATGGTCCAGACTAATCGGACGGACCTGGCAAGGGGAAGAGGAGCTAGAAAAGGAAAGGGGGCTTGCCTTTCGGACGAATAGACACTACATACATACAAACATGCATGCATGCATACCTACTTGCATAGGCAAGCAAGTAAAAGCTTTTAAGATGCTTAAAATCGCAATATAATGATCGAGGGAGGAGTTGGGGGCGAGAATAAAAGTTGAATTCTACTCTCCGAGACATTTTATTGGATACCCATATTGTTGATAAGAGAAACTGGTTGGGGGGCGGGGGCAACTAAAATTTGATCGAATTTTGTATTTCCATCGGAAACATGTATGTATACAAAGTATCACCTAATAAGCATCAGAAAAATAAACTTAATCGAACATTCACCGAAAGACCTTTTCCATACATTTGTGCAGGATCCCTTTTTGTTTAAAATCTTGAAAGAGGTTTGCTGTGATGTGTCGCGTTACATTATGTTATATGACTTATTCCAATTTAAATAAACGGTTTTCGGTTTAAAGTCAAAGGAAAATGTTCAAGCTTTCATTTTTGTCAAGGGATTCGAAATCTACACAAAAAAAACTATAAGAATTACGCGGAATCGTTTAAAGGGCAAAAAAAGTCTAAAAATGCCGGATAGTGTATCTCATGAGAAATTAAAAAAAAAGACACTGAATAAAATTTTCTGTAAACAAAAGGAACGCCTTTCAACTCCGCTGAGATTCGATCCCAGTACCTTTCCTTGACGTATAGTCTGCTATATCAACTGACGAAAACATTTTTTTGAAACTCCTGCGTGCGAAGTTCGAACTCCCGTGGCTGCGCAGTCAGCGCAAAGTACCTGATTGACGCATTTTCTGGGGAGATGTTATTCTCAAACTGGTTCGAGTGTGGAAGAAAAACGCATAGGATATTCGCACACTATTGATGGCAAACGGCTGACGGATGCAATAATAGAATGGACAGAGCGCCATCATGCCCCCACGGTCTCAACTCCTTCATGCTCATCGCACGATAACCCAGTCAAGGAGCGCCATCGAACATGATGTTTACGAAGGTCAGTGCTGACAGATCAGGAGACCTAACTTTTGTACGATTGTCACAGCAGTTATTTACTTGTGCTAGGGCAAACTTCACACTCGTCGTGAATCACCTACTTCGCGCACTATCATCACAATATACTAATATCGGGACAGAAAGTCTTGACACTAGGGAAAAAGTAGCTCTATCTCAGTGAAAAAAAATCGCACAGAGTTCGCATTTAGCAAAGCTGATTCGAAATCCTTCTACCTGTTTAACGACTTTTCTTGTATTTCGGTGAAAAATGATTTTTTCTTGTAAGAACAACAAAACCAGAGAAAAACACTGTTGAAAATGCCTAGATTTTGAAGGACAACTTTCAGCTGTTCCTAAAGTCGCAAAAATGTTCTCCGGCTTGAATGGAGATATCGAGACGAATCAAAATTTAAAAGAAAGAGCTCAGTACACTGATAAACCTCGGACAAATAAAAAAAACGATAAAATTGTATATTTTCCTGTGAATTGTGTTGGCATAATTTGGGCCTTAATGAGCTATGCTAAAGTCTCGTAAGGGTATAGTAGTACAAAAAAAAGGATGACGGGCGACTTGAAGAAAAAAAGGGGTCTGCTTCTGTGCGGTTCCCTGCAGAGTATAGGTCAGGTCCGTGACTGGACCTGGCCATGTGGTTGTAATTTCCTTTTCATTCGGCAACTTTTCAGATATCAGTATTATTGTATATTACACAATTAAACATAATACAATTTTATTCAATGTCTACAGTAATGATTAACTTAGAATTACATGTTTGTAAATGGTGTGAAGTAAGGCGTCATTTTTTTAAATAATTGAAAAGAGTATTAAAAAGTTAGTAACATTCTCATTTTCAAATTTTTTAACTATTGCTTTATTCTGCAAAATGAAAATTCTAGGATAAAACAAAATAATATGCATCTTTTCAAAACATTAAATTTTGTGAATTTCAATATATTAATTGCATTGTACAATGTCCAAGTAGCGAATGTTTAGAGTATCAGTGCAATTAGGTTGGTCCAAAAATTAGAATTTTGGTAACCGATCCCCCACAATTTGTTCATTCCCGTAGAAAGAAATTTTTAACTTTTTCTCAAATCGGAAAACATCATCCCATGCCCCCAGGCTGTTTAAAATCAACATGTGGGTTTAAATGGGACAATCTCGGTTTTCGAGAGAAAGGAAAAAAAGAGGATTTGATTTCAGTTTTACCAAACTCATGCTGAATACAATATGTTTTAATCTTTACTCAAGCAATTACGTGAATTCGATAACTCAAAAGATTCCAAGTTTCTCAAATCTAATTTTCAATCGTTCCAACAATTTTATTGTTTTAAAACTTTTTTTCGGGTGTAAATTTTCCAGACGTTACTCTTTTTTGTGATAAATTATACACTTGATGAATTTCAGGGATGATATATTTTGCCTAGCATATTTGGTAATTACTTAAACAATTTTTACGTTCATAAACAATTTTTTTCCTGTAAATCGTACAAAGTTTTGTTCTGCTGTTAATGACACAATTGACGAATGTAAAAAGTAATACTTTTTGTTTAGGATATTTGGCCATTGTTTCAATAATTCTTATTTTTTCAAACAGTTTTTCCATCATTCGCGTAATTTTTTTTTTTCATCAATGTCGAAGGTAATGAATGTTGAGAGTGATATTTTTTGTGAAAGATAAATCTCAATTATTCAAACAATGATATTACTTGTCCTCGACCTTTCAAATCAAAAGGCGCAAGTGAATGATTATTAATTATTTAAAAAGTTGAAAAACTGTCTTCCTAATGTCCATTAACTGCATCATTGATTCCATAAAATAGTAATTTTTATGATATACAGAGGAAAACATTGTTTTAATAATTGAAAATTGCTACACTATTTTTAAATTGTCTTTCATACAAAACGTAACTCCCAGAATTCATTAATTGCGTTATTCATTTCACAAAATAGTAACGTCTTTAGATTTTCAGGAAAAGGAATTTGAAAAAAAAAAAAAATTGTTCAAATAATTGCCAAATAGCGTTAAAAAATGCACTACATTCAATATTCATTAATTGGGTCAATAATTTCAGAAAATAATAACTTTTTACGATTTGGGGGCGAAAAAATCTCTAAACAAATGGAAATTGTTTCAATAATTTACAAATATCTTCAAAAATAAATACTACTTTTGAAATACATCAACTTTATCATTTATCCCAAAAAATAAAAACATTTTACGATATTAGGGCGAAAAAAATTGTTTAAACAATTTGCTACTTATTTAAACAGCGATTACTCAGTTACTAAATACTTTGAAATTTGTCACTTATCGAGTTAAAATAATGCATATTGAAAAAGTTCCTAAAAATTCCGTTCTTAACATGAATTTTACATAAAACTGATATTTTGTATTGTTTAGGGCATTTTCCGTGCACAATGCAAGGGGGTTAGGGCAGGTTGGCTCAAAATGAAAATTTCCTGCGTGGAAATTATTTCTTGAAGCCTCCCTTAGAGGTGATCAAACTTTAATTTACAACAAATTAATAAAAAGTAATTCTTTTTTCCATTTGTTCGAAAACGAAATATTTCATATTTCGAACCCCATGTTAATTTCAAAAGCCGTAGGGGTAGAGATTAATGTTGGCAGATTTAAAAAATATAGAGAATTAGGAATAGAAAACGAAAAAATTGGGTGGGTTTGATCATGAAAAATCGGAAGTCGAATTTTCACAGGTAAAAATTTGGCCCACATAGTGCAATATACCTTATCAAAATTTATCACCTCAATAAGACCTCATTATGCTTAAAGCCCGGTCTATATTGAACTATATTAAACTATAGGTTAATTTGCAAGTATGTAATTTGTCACAATTTTATGCTTTGAAACATTACTTCTGTGATCGTAGAAACTTTTCAATTTCTTCAGAACTTCTCGAGATTTTCGACATCTTTTCCTATTGGTTGATTTCCCCTGTTTTCACTTAGAGAACGAATTTTGGGACTTCAGTTTCCAGAAAAAGTCATTGTTACGTGAAAAGTGTTCCAGAATTGGTCGATCTCTCCCTTAAGTCAAAGTGTCGAAAGTAGTTACAGTGAGCGGTGCAAAATATAGTTTTCGAGATGCCAGTGGATCTCGAGATTGTTTATTTAGCGTGATTGCTCTCATAAAAAATATTCGAAGTAATTGTGCTGTTCGGCAGAAAATTGTAAATCATGTCTACAATAACTGGGCTGATTATTGCCTGGAAGCTAAACACAATTTGGCTTGTGCGACCCGCGATCAGTACAAAAATCTCATGGCACAAGAAGGAGTTTTTGGATCTTTTCTGGAATGTCAAGCTGCCATCAAAGTGTACAACATTAATTTAACGGTGATTCGTCAGTTGGAGGAAACTGAATATTATTTCATTTACGAATTTCAAATAAATAAAAATTACCCTACATATTTTATTTCATTTACTGGTCACAATAGAGCACGAAATTGAGATGGGCACTTTCAACTATTAGTTTCTATTTCCAATGATGTGCGATGACTGTGAAAACGTAAGTGAGAAGAAATGTATTAGTGAGAAATGTGTTTGTACAGAAAAGAGGAAGACTGTAACATCAGCACAGGAGAATGATTTTTTGAAAAAAACACAATACATCGGCCTACGGAATTGAAGAAAAAACGATGATTCTTTGAGAAAGACAGTACTTTGAATCGGAGAGAAATGCAGGCAGAAGTGAAGACGTCAACGATGTTACTGAGAGAACAGCCCAATGCTTGCAGATGTCTGTTAGTACTGTTCATCGCATTTGTAACTAGGTGAAAAAAAACAATGGCAACTTCGTGGAACCCCATCAAAAAAGTGCCAGACCGGCGATTGAGTGTGACGAATTTTTACAAGGCGTAATTCGAAGAAAAATGTATGATTTTTATGCCGAAAAAAGATACCCTACAGCTGAAGATTTACATACAAAGTTCAAAGAAGACATTCTTGATTTACTGATGTTCAGTACAAGTACGTTTAAAAAATGGTTACATGCAATGAACTTCTCTTACGAAAATTATAAAAAGAAGCCTGTCTACATGGAAAGTTACAAAATAGCAGGGAAAAGAGCAATATTCCTGAGAGAAATTCAATATTGCAGAGAAACTGGATATCAAATATTTTATACGGATGAAACATGGTGCGGGAAGAATCATACAAAAGAATTCGGATGGGTAGAACACATTCTGCAGAAGGAACACACTAATTACGATTATTATCGTCATAGAGTACAGGAAATTGGAAATTGCCGAGGAGGTTTTATTAAACCTTCTGGAGCAGGAAGTAGACTAATAATTTGTCATATTGGTAGTGAGGAAGGTTTTCTACCAGGAGCAATGGACTGTTTTGTTGGAAAAAAAGTTAGTCAGGATTATCATCATGAAATTAATGCCAAACATTACACAGATTAGTTTCGAAGAGTCTTGGAACGTCTTCCACAAAAATCTGCAATCGTCATAGATCAAGCGCGATACCACACTATGATTCATCCGGAATTTCGAAATCCGACGACGGCGTGGAGAAAGGCTGAATTGATCGAGTGGGCAGTAAAGCGTCATGTTCCCTTCCCCTTCGGTAGTGAAACCTATGAACGGTTGATGGTTCCAGCGCTCTACAATTTATGTCAACCCTATAAATATCCAAAAACCTATCACCTGGATAAAATATGTGAAGAAGAAGGACGTACTGATGTCAAGTTACTTTGGCTTTCTGTAGCTCACTGCGAAATTAATGCAATTGAATTCATATGGACATACGTCAAAAATTTCGTGGCTAAATATAATAATACTTTCAAAGTGGATGATCTTAGGCCATTGTGTATAACGGCCATGGAACAAGTGACTGCTGAGTTGTGAACCAATTGCATAAAACACGCCAAGACTGAAGAAGATCGATACAGAGCTTCTGAAGGAACCTTAAATGAACACCTGCAAAGGTGGTATCAGCACCAAGAGCCCTTGATTATTTACGTAGGAGAGGACGACGATGACAGCGATAGTAAAAATGATAACGAACCTAATGAAAATTATGACAGTGAATAGACGATCACAGAAATTGTGGACTAATCACTTCTGACAGATTCACAGTATTCTGGTAAAATTTTTGTAAAGTATACGTTTCCTCTTAGGAGCAGAACATTTAATGTCTTGCGAATATTTGTATTTTTCTGTTTCGCACCCTGTTGGACAAATTTTGTACTTCTTCGTATTTCATTGTATATTATTGTATTTTATTGTAGTTTTATTTTCCTACAAAAATGTACAGGTCTTGTAGCCAAAAAGTTGTTCTTTTTCGACCTATGATGACAAATATTTCGAATATTACAATGAGATAATTGTAATTTAAGATGTGCATATAATTGCTATTTAAAAAAAACATCTATGTTTAAACTCTTAAGAAATGGTACAATATCAAGAGGCAATTTGATGAATAATCGTTATCAAAAAACAAAAAATCTTACGTTTGAAGTTTTTTTTTTTAATAAAGCAATCGATTGGACAACATATGCATGTATCATGTAAAATTTTGTCTTCGCAATTTTCTCAACATTTGTCATCCTAAGTAGGAAAATAACAAGTTTTTGACTGCAAAAATAAAAATTGAACAATTGAGAAAGAATTGATCACGGTTATTGAAAGTAAAGGATTCGATCTCTTGAAGTTACAAATGTTTTCGTCTAAAGTTATTAAAAGTCAACTGCAAATGAAAACACTCTTAAGTGGAATAGTTTTGAATTTAAAACTTTTAATATTGAAGCTCAAGAATTTTTTAATTCAAATGACTAATAATTTACGCATATAAAATGGAAGCTTCTAACACTTGTCAAATTGAAAAATTTGAAATTAAAAGCCGTTGGAATGCAAAATTTTCAACTTTTATAAATTGCATAGTTCAAATATTTAAAAAAGTTGAAATCCAAGCTGTCATTTTCAATGCTATAAATTGAACAAAAAATCAAAACATTTGTAAATTTTCATACTTTTGTCACTTTAAGCAATTTTAAGCTAATAAACATTAATTTATACATCAGACTTTCTTTTGAAATGTTTTTGAATATTATCTTGAAAATTAAACAAATAATTGTAACATTTCCAGGAATCTCATTGAGAAATGCGTTTATACTTTTTCTAGGAAATTTCGTAAAACTTTTTTCTGCTTTTGAAGAATAAAAATTTGTTGTTTTTTTATCTTTTTAAATATTCTCTGAAAACTGATTTTTCAATATAAAAAATCTTTTTAAAATTTCCCAGCAATGTTAAGAAATTTTATTTTATTTTCTTAAAACATTTCAAGACCTTGAAAAAGCTTCAAAATTGTATTTTGAAATTTTTCGAAATGTACATATATTTTTATATTTTTCAAAATCTTTTCAAGTTTTGAATTAGCCTTGGAACTTTTCAAAACTTGTAAATATCTCCCAAACTGAGTCAAATTTTTTCCAAATTGATCATTATTCAATTCTTATTTATGCCTCAAAATGCAATAATTGCATTGACATTTTGAACATTTCTTAATAAGAACAATGAAAAATGTAACGTTCAAAGTTTAAATTTAGCACTCTGAAATATGAACGATTTAAGGCTTTCTAATTCAAATAATTAAGTGTAAAATTGTTCAATTTTTAATATTTTATTTGTAATTGCTCATTTGGAATAAAAGTGAAATATTTCTGAATATTCAAGGAAACATCTTTTTCTCAATTAAAATTTTTTCAATCAAATAGTTTAAAAATTGAATAGTTTATATTCAAACAAAATTTGAGTAGGATTCAAAATTACATTTAATAGAAATGATTATGTAGATAAACTGGTAAAATTTTAATGTAAAAAAAAATGTTGCATATCTGAAATTGCTGCTTGAACTGTGATATACTATAATAGCAAAAGTTCTTCCTGAAAGTGTAATATGTTTTTTCAATTATAGTTTCTTGGGCTATATTACGTGCATACATATTACATATATATTACATGTCCTTGAAAAATGTACAACAGAGTATAAGTCGAAACATTAGTGGGGATTCTAAAAGTATTGCTTGTAAAAATCTCTTTTTTTTTGTTTGTTTAAATTTAATACTTTACTACTTTTTTTACAATAATTTAGGTAACGTGAAAATTGTTTTTGTGACGCCAAAAACCAATATTTAAAAAAAAGTAAAATAATGTATTTTTCTTTAAGACGTTTCAGATTTTTAAAACAAAATAAAAAAGATATTAATAAAATGCTATACATATTTTTGAATATTAGAAGCTTATACTTACTTCTAAACTTAATTCTTAATCTTTTTACATTTCTATAAGAAAATACAAGAAAAAATTAGGTATTTGTATTTAACTTTATTTTTTTATTAAATTTTGTATTTTTATTTATTTAGGAAATCAACCGCCCTCACAGCAGGAGACCTTGCCTGTGCTGCTGGTACTCCTACAATTACGACTGTCTGTCACACTCACTCCTATTCTGAGTGTCGGTCAGTCGATAATCAGAAGGTCTTTATATTTTCCGAAAAAGAAAATAATGTTATAAGCATTTAAGCGCAACTTTTTTCTTATTGATACTTCAACATCATTTTCAGAAGCCAAAAATCTGCAATTTGCTTCGAGAATTATCTACGTGCGTCGTTTAGTTTTGAGATGACACCTCACTACTCTTTTGTTATTAAGTAGATAATAAATTGTTATTTCTAATTCTAAAATTTACCATCGTGCACAAAAACGATCAAAGAAATTCGTATATCAGAAATAATTTCAAAAATCTGGATCTGTATAGGCACAACCTATATCTGCAACATGTTCTTCATCCCACAGCTGTAGAATTGTTTATTGCTAATATTTTCACTAAAATCTGTAGGAAAATGCAGGTACCTATACTTTTTTTAGAAAGATACTACATGTAGAAGTACAGAACCAGGAATGTAAAAATTGTAAAAACTCCGAAGATTATCAATTACATTCTGATCAAACTTTTAAGTGTTTTGTGTACAAAATATTCACAAATTATCCTTGTTTTGCAATTACTTCTAATTTGGATATATAAATCAATGTCATTTTTCAAATTAGAAAAAAACGAGAAAACGTTTATTATTGATGTATAAGTAAACTTATTGTTGAACAAATTATACATATTATTATTAGTGTTATTTTTTCATAATGTTCATTAAAAACAGTTATCTGATATTATTATATTAGTTATTTCATACGAATTGAGAAGAATATAGGAAATAATCTTTATAGATTCTCGATAATATAAAATAATTCTACTTTCAATCTCACAAATGTGACATAATTCACTTTTGAGGTTTAAAATTGCATATTTGTATCCACAACCACGAATTATTAAATTGTTGAAACTCACAAAAGGATGAATCAATTCTATTCTACCTTAATTCTCTTTTTAATTAATTAAAAAAAATGACGCCTTATTTAGCACTGTTTACAAAAACGTAATTCTAAGTTTATCATTACTGTAGACGTTGAATAAAATTTCATTATGTATAATTGTATAATATATAATACTGACATCTGAAAATTTGCTGAATGAAAAGGAAATTACAACCAAATGGCCAGGTCTAGTCATGGACCTGACCTATACTCTGCAGGGAACCGCACAGAAGCAGACCCCGTTTTTTTCTTTGAGTCACTCATCACCCTTTTTCTTGTAACACTATACCCTCACGAGACTTAAGCATAGCTTGAGGTTTATTAGTTTACTGAGCTCTTTCTTTTAAATTTTGATTTGTCTCGATATTTTCATTCAAGCCGAAGATAATTTTTTCTTGCATTGACAATTCTGGTGACCACAATTTTTGATACTTTTCAATCTTCAGAGTTGGGCTCCATTTACAAACATACAAGTAATCCACATGATTTTTTTCCGGACATTTTCATGCCTTCAGGAACAGCTGAAAGATGACCTTCAAAATCTAGGCATAGTCAACAGTGTTTTTCTCCGGTTTTGTTGTTCTTACAACAACAACAAATTTTCACCAAGATACGAAAAACGTCGTTAAACAGGTAGAAAGATTTCGAATCAGCTTTGCTAAATTCTCGGTCTAACATTATTATTAATAGCAGTAGTGGGCTTTCTGAGTGGTAGGAGGTCAAGAGTAGGTTTCCTTAGGTCTCCATTCTGGCACCCCTTCACTTGAATTTGTTCACTTCTGATCTTGTAAGGAAAATTCAACATTTCAGCTACCACAAATATGCCGACAATTTCAAACTTTACTTATCGAGATCCTTCTCTTCACAGAGTAGATATAACTTGTTCTAATTGTTGAACCTACTTTGTCCGTGTCGCTTGAAAAACCGGCATCATTTCCGCTCCTTTTCATCAAGTGTCTTACTATTCTATTCTTGCATGTGCTTAAAATTCTGGATATATCCATAAACGTACTTTATCCTAGAACCAAGCTCCTGGTTATCTATTCTAACTCTTCAAGTTCGTAGACAGAGACCTGCAAGCACAGTTTAAGGTTAATGAAATAAAATGCATTCTTAAGATTCCTTTGCAGATAACATGAAAGCTTTAAACGTCATTTATAGTAAGAGGTGCCCGTCTATGGAATAAACTACTATCAAATATAAAAAATGCACCTTCCCTGTATTAAAAAAAAATGAAGAGCCTAATTTTTTTCTCAAGCTTAAGATGATTAGAGTCCAATATGCGGAAGGCATTTTTTAATAGTCTTCACGAGCCTTCCCGGTTATTATCATATGTCAAATACGCATTAGTGTAATGCAATCAAGTGATTCGATAAGTGCAGTATGCCTAATTTGTACAAAGCCTCATTTTTTATTCCACCATTCACCAGCTAAATTACAGCCAAGTGCATAATGGAGGGACCTACAGCTTAAGTGGGATCCGAACCATCATAACCTCGGTAAAAGTACATAGAAATATTTCCAGAGGCGCCAGCTCAGGGATCTAACCCCGGACCTCTAACGTAAAGTTCGAGAACCTAACCGCCTGAGCCGATGAGGCTCCTTCAGATTCTTTGTATTATTTTTTTATGAATTAATTTAATACGATGTTTGAAATCAATAACAATGATGTTGCCGCTGTTCTTGCACAGCAGCCGCGAGCGTTGATGGTGATTTTAGTCGCCTATGGATGCTCTCTTAGGACTATAACTTGTCACTCCACAGGTTTTTAGTAAGAAACTTCATGATGGTCTAGGTCTAGGAAGTTTCTTACAATGCGACAGGTGTTCAACAAAACCGCTTTCTGAGCTGCTGCCAGTACCTTACTGACTCCTTAATGTTCAAGATGTTCACTGTATCTTGCATGCACATTGCCTGTTGCCGAAATTACGATAGTATACACTTCCGCCTTTTTTCTCACGCATCACGATGTCGGGTCGATTGGCCACATCATCGTGTCTGTGCGTATATTCTCTCTGAGCCATTACGCGACAACAACCATTATATTGGCTAGGTGGATTTATTAGTATCTCTACAAAATCGGAACCTATCAATCTCGCTTTGATGTAACATGTGCTTGCAATAATGTCTGGCGCTGACAACCCTGTCCTGAATTGCAATGACGAATCCTTCCGTTTCCACATCATGGTGATCCAAAGTTTTGGGGTGCTCGTTGTGGATGCCTTTATGTCTCCACTACGTTTCTAATTCCTCTATGGTTTCTGCCCTGATATTCAAGGCCTTCTCTGTGGATAAATTCAATGACATGTAATCGAGATTCGCTTCAAACATGGTTTTCTAAAGTGCAACATCTCGCTTGCTTTTGAAGCAGTCTTGCAACTGTATAACTTTCGACTTACACAGTTTCTTGACATATACAACGCCCCTACCTCCTCTGTGTCGTCGCAAAACTACCCGTTCAATCGCTGAATTATTTCGGTGCATTCGGTGCTTCGTTATTTCGGCGTGGATGGTTTCGCTTAACATTTCAAGGTTAACCGTGTACGTGAGTACATGAAGTACATGATTCAAGAATGTCCAGATAATTATATTATTCACCTTCACACATTGCCTTGATGTCGTTCTCGTTTTCGTTCTCTAGCTCTGGTGTCCCTGATTCTGTTGTAATTACATGCACTGTTCTGCAATTATCTAGTCCGAAATCCATATAGATATCGTTTAAAAAACTGCTTTGTGACATCAAACACTATCTGCGGTTTCAGGTTCGAAATAGCGTATAGCTTCAGGTCATCCATGTGTAGAAGATGGGCCACTTGATGGCCATCCTCAATATTATGTATTTTAGACCCACGAGTCATGCTATTTAGGGGTTTTCTCAATGCGTTCAACGCTGAACAGAACAATAGTCCACTGCAGGAGTCTCCTTGAAAGATACCGCTGGCAAAGCGTATTGATCTAGTTATTCTTGGTTGTTCAGGATCAAAACACTTGATTCTTCTACAGCAAATCATCATTGCACGACTTAGAAAGTCGATGATGAGTGGGAGGATTAAGTAAATGTTTAAGACTTCAAGCAAATAGTCATGTGGTGTGCAATGTAACGCTTGCTTTTAGTCAATGTATGCCATCTAAAAGTTTTTTGACGTTCACGTTCTAGCGTCATGGCAACAGCATCTATGTTAACTAGATTTTTACTGACCTGCGAGTTTTTGCAGCATCTTATTTATTCTTCTTTAAGGATGTAATTGTCGTTGCAGTGAGGAAATATCTCATCTACTACAAATCTTAGCTTCAGCTCCTGATAGTGACGTAACTCACAATTTTCAGGGTCGTAATGTTTGACCAGCCGTTACAGGCCATTGAATTTTTATATCTACACAACTGACTTCTATCGCCTGCCGTCTGTTGCGACTTCAATGACCCCGAGGATTTTGATGCGAGGAGTTCCAATCTGACAGATCCTACTGTACCATTAAGTATAAATGTTCTGAAAACACCTTGTAAACGCAGGATGCACACTCGTCAGGTATTTGTTCCAGGAATTGTGCACCATGTTCGAACCTGTAAGTTTCCAGTTACTTTCTCTTCTTGGAACTGCTGAAACATATAAATCTATGATGTTAGCCACCTTCATTTCAAGGTTATTGCTTGCTCTTGATTTCCTTAGTTGGAACCACGTAGCGTCTAAATTACTTCTGTTTGCCATTCCCCAAACTCTCGATCAGTAGTTAGTTATGCCTTCCAATCAAGGGACTTCAGTCTGTTTCTTGTTATTTTGCTCTATATTCAGTTTACGGTAGAACGTTCTTTCATCTGCCTGAAAGTTCCGATTTTGCTATCTTCTTGCACTACCTTTCTTGTACCGACGTAGTCTAGCAGTAAGAAGATCCACTCTCTGCAGTTGGGAGTCTATAATCTCATCCAATATTGCTGGTGCCTATCTGGATGTATCGAGGGTGGATGGTTTTTTGTAACATGGTGTATCAACTTTCTGGTTTAATTTCCTTTCTTATATTGCGTGTATCAACCCAGTTAACACATGACTTTGCTGACATATCCAACCTGATTTTCCATGATGGGGCTTGTTTCCTTCCTGGGAGAAAGACTGCATTTTTAGGCTGCCATAGCTACACGATACACAAGAGTTTGAACCTCTAACGTAGTTAGTGTTGTGTTCAAATGCATAGGTAAAACGTTGCTGTCTGGGATATTTATTAGTGCACGCAGATCCTTTGTGATGCACCATTTGGGTAATTCCGGCACTTGATCTTCATTATCCCTAGCACCTACGCCTTGAGCTTCGATCAGATTTTCATTGTTCATACCTTCCAGAGGGAGTTCATAAATCAGAATCTGCTGTTCCACTTCCATTTTGATGGCAGATATTTTAACAGCCGAAATCACTCTGTTTACAGATATTGAGCATTTTCGGTCTGCTAGATTCTGCTCATTTATTCTTGCGACTAGCTCTGGGTACTCAAGTAAGAAGAGTCGTTAATGTTCTCTTCTTACATATTACCCACATTTCTGTGCCGAAAAATAAAGCCGCATTACATCTCTATTCATATGTTGCTATTTCAATCACCCTCTTTGTTGCTGAACCTCTTCTTCGGCCTCTGGTTGAATCAGGTGTTCTGCCTCTGGAGAATGTGATGGTACTGGATCATCATCAGGTGGCACAAGAACATCAATTGCCGCTGCTTGATCGTGTTATGCTGCTTTTTTTAACTGTTGGTAATTCTCGACGTTTTTTTACGCCAAGTCAACCAGTCGTTTAATCTCTATTGCTCGATCTTCTGAGATAGGTAGATTATTCCTGATGTCCATTACCTTAGCGATAAGATCTCTTACTGACACTTCCTGTATGTAAGGATAGTTTGCAGCAAATTTCGTCCGGAATTAGTATCCCTCTCTGCATTTGGTTTCATACTTCGGTCTTTCATAATAGGGACGCACCAATTCCTCTTTCATTGTAGCATCCCACTTAATGCTCTCCCGTGGTATTTTTGTTCAAGTGGTTGACTTCAAATTGCTAATGCTAGCCGAAGTATCCCGTTTGTCGCAGATGTTCTTGCTGGTCAGCTTTTTGATTTGTGAGATCTGCCTGACCATCTCACAGCTCACCATCATGCACTGGGCCAAAATTGTTATATTTTTTACATTGTTATCTGAAACCTGGTGTAAGTGGCTTTTTAAGATCCTCGCTGTTTAATTTAAATCCAAAGTTACAAATTGAAAATAGCGAATCCAACATGGAGGTCAAAATTCTTTAATTTTTACATAATTGTCAGAAACATATTATAAGGGGATTTTTGAAGTCAATATTTTCGAACTTGACGTCAAAAATTAACAATTAAAAATGGCGGTTACAATGTGGCGGATATTTTTTTTGAAAAATGCGAATATTGAGTACTAAGATGCATTTTTCTGATTTTTGTCTCGATGTTTTCTCCATATTAATATAAAATAAGTGGTTGGAATAATAAAGTTTGAAATAAGTTATTAATGGATACTTTCAAAAGAAATACAAAAATTATGGATAAAAGTATATGTCAAGTTTTCTTCTCACCCTTTATATCGCATTCGAATTATGATTTTTAAAAATAGTGAAATGTGAGATTACTGCTTCTAAATAGCATATTAAACTGTCTTCTGAGTACTTTTACTTTTTAATATACCTGTTATTATATATAATTACCCTGTTATAATTAGACTGAAAAATCTTTAAAATATTGTTGAAAGGGCATAAAGAACAGATTCATGAAGTTACATGATATGATTTCAGAAAAGGATAGTCTTGCGATATCTAATGATATCAACCCTTAAAGGGCACACCTCAAATTACACCTTCGGATATTTTTGGCTGGAAAAAAATCATGAGTGATGTTGAAACAATACAAAATAGAAAAAAAATATCTTCAAAGCGTCAGTGATAATTTAACTATTCGAACAAAAATACTTTCAAAAACGTAGATAATTTGAAAAAATCAGAAAGCCCGTGGAATGTGAGGCACCCAGTGTGCCCTTAAGGATTAATTGTATGTAAGTATTCCACTGATATCAGTATGGAGCACAAGGTTACATTTTTTAAAATGGAATTTAGGAATTAATTTTTTATTATAAATAATTTCTAGAATTAGATCGATTAGATAAGAATTAGCCGAGGTGGGGGAGGGGAAATTTTCAGATTTTGTGCTGGTAGCCCCTATTTCGAATGTACTTAACTGCTTTCATGTTGATTGAACAAAATTTTGTCCTGTATGTTTTTGAGAGATTTTTGCCTGACCTATCGAATGATTATAACCATTTTTTCAAAAATTGAAAATTTAACCCCTTTTTTCATAATAAAATATATTATGGACTTTTCTTCAATTTCGACCTATTTTTTTTTGTCTCAAAATAAAAATCAAGATTTTTTCTTTCGAAGCTTCGAAGCACTAGATTAATTTTTGTTCTAGAAATTAAATAAAGATTAATGTGGTGCATCGACGGCACTCGAGACCGCTGGGACTCTCGCTCGGCGGAACTTCTTCGGATTAATTTATTACGGCCATTATGAGTATTTATTTTTTATAGAACTGCTTTTCACATTTTACAGGGTTGGGACTGTTATCATAGTATTTTAATGCCTGCATTACAGTCACTGTAGGTATGTCATACTAAGAAAGTAAATTTAAGTGTATTTTTCAAAGATAATCTATTGTAAGTAAGAGAAATTCTTTCTGGTCATCCAGTGGCGTAATTTGTAGCATTAAAAGTTCTGAAAACAACGAATAATCATAATTGACACGATAAATTAGTCCGAAGAAGTTCCGCCGAGTGAACGTTCCAGCCACGGGGGTTAAGCCTCGTGATAAAAATTGGAAACAAATATCCCGAAATAGCCCGATCAGGCTAAAAATTGGCCCAATTGTAGTCCTATTAGATAGTATTCCTCACACCAAGAATTAATTAATTTCGATAATTATTCATTAAAGTGGAGAGGGTACAATTTTTTTTTTTTTTTAAGCAAAGCCTTACCTTAAAACATTTGTAACTTTTTTCCTACAGCTTTAGGCCAAATTTTACTACATATGTTTTTGATAGATTTTTTTACAAAATTTTGGTGTTTGTGACGATTTTTTGAAAGAGTCAAAATTCGACACTAATTTTTGAAAATCAAAAATGAATGTGATTTTTTTTCAAATTTCGACACTTTTTTTTTCTTCAAAATAGTTTTAAAAGAAAGCTGAGATTTTTTCCTATGAGACCCCCAATTTTCAGAGTGACAAATTAATATGTCTTTGAGTAATAGAACGATACGTAAACAAGATGCCACGATAGGGCGGGTGGCGCGCGATCTCCCACCCTCAGAGACCCTTAAGACATCAAAAATAGTCTGGCTCCGTCTCACGAGCTAGACATACAGAATGACTTGAAATTTTCTTGGATTGGTCTTTACCCAAGGCAAAATCAAGACCAAATATTTTTACCCGGGACAATTCAATTCACCTAAATTCGTCAGCCTGAATAGTGTTCAAGACTGGTCATTTCTTCTTACTCAGCTGAAAATTCCTGTGTAGGAACCTCAGAGGATCCTGGACATATTCCTGGATAGGATGCTGCACACAAACCTACACAGGTAATCTTTACAGTTTCTGTACAGGAATTCGGCCAAGGAAACTGTGCATGATCCTGCTATGGAACCTGCACGGACAAAGGAACCTTTGAATAATCGAGTATGGGTTTCTGTGCAGTTTCCTTCGCAAAGCAAATTGAAGAGCGGGTTCCTATACAGAAACACGTATGGGGTACTTTACAGAAAGCCGTTGCGAAAACTCATGTCGCTTACAGCTATTAAGTTGCTTTCCTTTTATTCTCTTGAAGATCGAACTTACTATCGAGAGAGCCAAGCCAATAGCGAACCCTCGCGGATTGGTTCCTTTGCAGGTTCACGTATATGATCCTGAGCAAGTTCCATTACATGAACCCGCGTCTCAAATCACTCTGTAAGGGATCTATACAGGATCATTTAAAGGTTAGCTTGCATACAGGTTTGCAGGATCATTTACAATTTCCTTCGCCGAATTCCTATACAGGAACCGCCAAGGTTACAGGTTCGTGTACATGTTCGTGTCCAGAAACATGTACAGGACCCTCCGACGTTCCTGTACAGGAATTTTCAGCTGGTTGATTCGGGATAGTGAAAGCCACACGCGAATTCGCCCCAATTCGTGTGAGCGAATTTAATCAAGTGTCGATTTGTGCAGTTTAATTTGTAATAGGAGAACCAAAGTGGGGTATAAAGGCTCCATTGTAACTGTTTAAAAAATGGTCCCGTAGTCCAACGTGGCTTCTCTGGACTGATACACGAGAGATTTTTTTTATTGACCTGGACCACTCATTCATATGAATTCACGTGCATCGAATTTGCTCAATTTCAGTTCATCACAATTCACCTCAATTCGTTTCATAGCATCAGCAAACCATATTTGGGCGAGTTCAAAAATGTTAATTCGCCGAAATTTGCTCCCAGTATTAGTTTTTTCGCAAAGTCTCCACTCTCGTTTTTTAATGGAAAACCATATTTTAGATGCAGCAAGCACACATATAATTTCTTTTGTATTTCTTAATCTTTCGAAATGCCTTTTTCCAACTTTGGATTCTGCTGTAGATTCTCATGTATTCGATTTATTCATAATAGAATTATCTTTTTAGTCTACTGATACATTTTTCTACGTACCAAGATAAAATATCAGGAAAACAAAAAAAGATCCGGAAAATTCAAATTGTTTAAAAGGGAAAATAATGGAAAAGTAATTTCGGGAATTTATAAAGCTCTATAGATCCATAAAGAAAATTGAAAAAAGTTAATGCTTTTCTAAAAAATGATCGTCATAATTGGCCTGAGATAATATTAAACATATAAGTGCGATGAAAAAATTTTGTTTTTTAAATTGCTTTTTTACACTCTAGTTAGCATATAATATACCATTCAATACCAGAAACATGTTACGAGATAAATGAAAAGCTCAAAAGTAAAAAATTAATTTGATAAAATTGTTAGTATAAAGTGAAAGTTAAATTACTAATCATTTACCAACCGAATTTAATTTAGTTGTAAATTTAGCCAAAAAATGAACTAGACACACAGGGTGGGCCAAAAAAACTCGAATTTCAAAAAATTCGATTGTTTGAGAAAAATCAAAGGCCCCAAAAATCGGCATGAATGCATAACAATAGTCAAAAATCATAGCATGAAGAAAGTTGTCAAATTTAACTTTTATAACGTTTATTGTTGAAATCCTCGATGTGGGGTACCTAAGTGTCAAGACGATTTGAAGTTGTCTTGAGACAAGAAATGTTATTGTAAGTCTTGATAAATATACCAAGTTTCTGTTGAAGAAAATTGCATTGCCAATGTATGCTTAAGACATTTCCTAATTAGGTATTAAGCTCTAATATTGCCAGGGTCATAATTGCAAAAGTTTTCGTTTGTAAATTTTAATATCAATTATGCTCTGGCCTCTATAAACTATGGACACCACCGGCAGATTAGTTTCAGTCGATATTTAACAAAATTTATTTAATGTTATAAAAAATATGTTTTTGTGTACAAATGTATAGTTTAGCAAGGACATAACTCTCAGATTACACAGGACCACCAAATTTCAACCCTTGCAACACGGACCAGACTAGGTAGGTCTTATATTTTCGGGATCGCTGAATTCAAATCCGTTGTCCGTTTAGTCCCATCCGTTCAGAGTCAAAGTCAATTCAAGCTCCAACTTACAAAATTCATCGCTAACCAATCGAGTCAGTGTACCTATAGGTTTATGGGGTCGCTGAATTCAAATCCGTTGTCCGTTTGGTCCCATCAGGTCAAAGTTAAAGTCATTACAAGGTCAAGCCCACAAAATTCATCGCTAACCAAATAAGTCAAGGTACCTGTAGGTATTCGGGGTCGCTGAATTCGAATCCGTTGTTCGTTTGGTCCCATCAGGTCAGAGTCAAGGTCAGTTCAAGGTCAAACTTACCAAGTTCATCGCTAACCAATTAAGTCAGGGTACCTATAGGTTTTCGGGGTTACTGAATTCAAGCTTGTTGTCCGTTTGGTATCACCAGGTCAGAGTCAAGATCATTTCAAGGTGAAACCAAACGGACGACGGATTTGAATTCAGCGACCCCGAAAACTTATGAGTACTCTGACCTAATTGGTTAGCGATGAATTTTGTAGGTTCGACCTTAAACTGACCTTAACAACGCATTCGAATTCAGCAACCCAGAAAACCTATAGGTACCCTGACTTATTTGGTAAGCGATGCGTTTTGTAGGTTTGAACTTGAATTGACCTTCATCCTGACCTGACTGGACCAAACGGACAACTGATTTGAATTCAGCGACCCCGAAAACGTATAGGTACCCAGACTTAATTGGTTAGCGATGAATTTTATAAGTTTTACCTTGAACTGACCTTGACCCTGACCTGATAAGATCAAACGGACAATGGATTCGAATTCAGCGGCCCTGAAAATATAAGACCCACCTAGTCTGGTCTGTATTGCAAGGGTTTAGATTTTGTGGTCCTGTGTTATCTCCCAAATATTTTCAAGTTTTTTAAACTTGTTTCTTAAATATACAATTAGCCCTATGTGCATAGAAATTTTTTTTCTGAAAACAAAAAGTACGCATCTCGTATTTTGCCTAGGAAAAGAGTATATATTCCAGCCCCAAACAATTCCGTCAGACTGTCAGGGTAAGACTACTCAGTTTCATGATATGAAATCGGTCAAGTCTGCTTTTTCTTCCAATAAGTCGACTAATTTCAGCAAAGATATATTTATTTGATTAAGTAGTATATTTCTCTCATTACACAGTATTCTTTTTCATCAGAAGTCGGATTAAAATATTAGAAGAATGTAATGATTCTCTCTTAAACTGATTCAGTGAAATTGTCACTGGTCCAATTAGTATTGTGAATTATGATAGGTGTACCAGTAATTTTCCGATTTTTAATGGGTCAACCAGTAAGTGACTCAGCATTTCTCGAGTGAAAACGAACCTTAATGTGTAATTTTGTTTGTGTTAAAAATACTTGGAGCCTGGCTGCAATAGGCAGGGGATATAACTTTTTACGTTAGAAAGTAGGGAGGCCCCCGGCCACTTGGTTTTGACTTTGAGCGACGCTGGGCTTTTCCACGGTTAGGCACATTATATTCCTGTTATATTGCAGCCCGACTATTATTGATTGTTATGAGAGTGAACTGCGGTTTTTAGAGTATAATTTTGCAAATGTTAGCACAAAAGTGAAAAATGATAAGTGGCATACCTAACCGGTGACGGAATTCCACTGAGTGAACCAGTGGAATCTCACTGATTGTCAGTGACACACTTCTGGCTGTCTTGCCTAGTGATATTTCTCTGGTTCATTTTAAGAGAGATGGCAAGTCACAACCAAACATTATTCATATTGCAATTAATTTTTAATCTATAATTTCAATTGATTGCAAAGTTTTGATCTAACTTTGTATCACAATCCATGTTTGATTTGAGTTTCACATCTCACTTGTAGAATTATATTTCTCTGTTGTCTTTTGCGTAAGAATGGTAAGTTGGACTGCTATAATTCTTGCTGCATCGTTTTGGCTTGGTCGACCGGCCTGAACATGGTATCCATAGATTTCTTAAAAGACATCTTCACGTTTGGCTTCAAAGTGTGCTTGTCGTTTTTCTGGAAAATTTCCTGCATGGTATCCTTCAGGATCTGCTATATCACTAGCAAGAACTTTATAAATCGCACAAGCAAGTGTCAAACTGCCGCACATATCCAACGCAGAAAGTTTTTCATCAGTCAGTTTTATAAAGCGGCTGTGATTTATGTCAAATATAACATTAGCTATGCCCTCCGGAGTAACTAGTGATACAATGTTACCTGTCAAACTCTAAATTATTTTGTTCATATCAAAGCGTAACGATAGAAGGGAATATAAGACCCTCAGATCCAGGAAATGCTTCGCTTAAAGTGAGCCACGAACTTATTTCTGTAAGAAGAAATACGTGAATTTTAAGACATGTAATATCATCTGTATTAGAATGATTAAGTAGGGAAAGACATGCTGATGAACATCCGCAAAGCTCCGATGGAGTTTCTGACGTTCCGGTAGTAATAATAATAAAAAAACGAAAATACCCCTGGTACAGTTAACGTACCACGTCTCAGCTACTATCAACTGAAACATACAAAGAAATTTCAAATTGAAAATAATCACCCAGACACTTTCACAAGACTTAAGTTGATATCTCCATCCGCATAGTAATAATAAAAAAAAAACTACCTCTAGTACATTTAATCAACTGTAACAGGGGTGTTTGTTTATTATTTGTATGGGAATAAAGATATTTTAACTAGAACCTTTCCAAAGTGTTTAGTGTAATTTTTTTCAATTTGTAATTTTGTTGTCTGTTTTCGGTGAAGGCAACTGAGATGAAGTCCGTTTAATGTACCACGGGTGATTTATTCTTTTATTTTTTATCATTACTGCTGCGGGAATATGGATATAAACTAGAGTCTTGTTAAAGTGTCTGAAGTGATTATTTTAAATTTTGAATTTGTGTCTTTCAGTTGAAGGCAGCTGAGACGGGGTTCATTAACTGTAGCAAGGATTCTTTTGGAGGTATTTTATTATTTCTATGGGATGTGGTATCAACTAGAGTCTTTAGAATATGTCTGTCGTGATAATTTCGAATTAAGAATTTTTGGCCGTTTTAGTTGAAAATAGCTGAAATGCGGCATGTTAAATGTGCAACGACTGGTTTATCAGGAGGCAGCTGGGATGGGTTTCGTTAAATTGCATGAGGATGGCGATACAAAATAGAGTCTTACGAAGGTACCAGGGGTGATTATTTTCATTTTGAAATTTTTTGTATGTTTTAGTTAGAGTTAGCTAAGACGTGGTTCATTAACTGTACGGAGGGTGGTTTTTTAAATTATTACTACAATAATAAGGTCCAAAAAAGCTTTGGATTCTTACTTTTGAAGCTGTGAAGGACAAAATGACGCTTTTTTTTGTTTCTGAGAAATTAAATATTGTCCATTCTGTTTTTGGGATACCATCTTTCTCGTCCGTTTCAGTCATCAGAACATTTTTTTTAATTATTATTTGACCTTCAAAAATTAATGTAAAATATTTTTATCCTGAGAAAATGTACTGGCCTTCGTTTTTGAAGGTAATACCTTTTACAAAAAATGCTAATGACCAATGGAAAGCCTTGAAAAAATTATATTGAAACTGTATTAAAAAACATTTTCTTTATTGATTTTAAAATAGGAAACCTGCTTCCTTCTGAAGATACGGTTTCCCTGAATCAGAATGGATAAAATTTAATTTCACGAAACAAAAAAAAAAGCGTCGTTTCATCCCTCATGACTTAAGATATCACAATCCTAAGTTTCATTTTTTTTAAATGGGCGCAACTTCAAAAATGAAACAATCTATCAGAAACATGGAGGTCAAAATTTTATCGTCCCATACGAAACAGTTAACTACAGTACATCCGAAAAAAAGCATGTCTCCAAGAATCCAAAAATTTCACCCGCTCCCCATTGTAAGTATTTGTCCAAATGTATGCAGTTTGTAACAAATAAATCAAAATTTGTATGGCCAGTATACAAACAGGAAAAAAATGAATGTATTTCAAATTGATTGCTGTTTGCATTTCTTGGATGATAGTATAATTTAAAGGACATTTAGCGCTTGTCAAATCTAAATTAGTTTAATTTTACTTTAAAGAATTTCTTTGCACAGGCTTTAAAGTAAAGGCATGTTAATTAAATTTTCGAGGCGGGTATTGCGAGATATAGATTAAGTATGTAAATAATTTTAGTTTTTCCATTTAGAAGCAATAAATGTTGAATGCGTCATGTTTGTGGAGTTGAAGTAGCTTATTTAGAAGTTTCACAATCTATTGCCTTCTAATTTATTCAATAAAGTTTAAATATTACAGAAGTTCGTTCTTTGATTAAACTTTTATATTTTTTACGTTTCCTACTTCTATCACCTTCTTTTAATGAATATAGACATCCCTTAACAAATTGAGGTATTATTAGTAATTATCATTATGTTAAATTTAACACAGGTACTTAAGCCACTTGCTCTGAAGACCGCTTGTACGAACCAAATCAAGTACAACGACCAGTCGTCAATTAAGAATTTATAAATATTTCTAAACACAAAGGACAACATACTGGATTCTCGGAATACACAAAAACAATTCAGAATAATATTATAAGTCAAAATGTTGTAAATGAGACATTTTTCGGGAAAGATCTTCCGTTCCTATCCCAAAAAGCGGTTGGCCGTTTTCTTCTTGGCAGTCCAAAAAGCATCGGACTATGTAACAGGTGGCCAAAATCACGATGGAATAAATAGTAACTTTTTACAGGTTCCAAATCCTCGTGGTTTCCTGTCTAAGTTCGCTATTCTTTTGGATCTTGGTTGTATAACCTTCTAGGATGCTATTTTTAAGGTGAACCGTTAGGTCAATGATTTGGACTATTGCGACCGCTTATCAAACAACAAAATCTCCGGTCTATTGCGAACAACAGTGTAGTGTGGTAAGATACTTCTGTCCCAGTGAACGCGGTGATTCTTGTTTTCGGGGATCGTTACTGGGGCATACCTATAGAAAGGCAGCCGCTCCTAAGTGAGTCCATATTCAAGGCAATCTCCTGGTGAGTGATCCGATCGATATCATTGTCTCTGTGAGTATACTCTCGCTAAGCTAACCTTCTGCAGCCCTCAGTGATTTATTCGATGGATTCATTAGAATCACCACATAACTGGCATCGATCATCCACGTTAAGGCGGAAAATGTGCTTTTGGTAATTCCTGGCGCGGATTACCTTCTCCAGGATGGCCACGACAAACACTTCTGTTTCCAAAAAGCGTTTGCGTCTTCGTATCCACAGCTTGAGTGCTGGCTGCCTATCTTGCATTGATCTTGTGTCATGGGGTGTTGTCCATGTTGCTTACAACTATAAACGTTCTTTTCTTTTATTCCCTTAAAGATCGAACTCACTATCAAGAGAGCCCAATTCACTCTGTGAAGGAACCCGTATAGGATCATTCAAAGGTGAGCTTGCGTACAGGTTCCTTTGCAGGATCACGTACAGTTTCCTTCGCGAAATTCCTGCGCAGGAACCGTCAAGATTACCTGTACAGATTCGTGTGCAGGTTCATGTACAGGAACATGCGTAGGATCCTCCGAGGTTCCTGTACTGGAATGTTCAGCTGGGCGAGGTAAACTTCCTCATTAATTAATTGTAAATAGCCATTGGGTAAAGTTACCTTATTCTTTAGAAGTTAAATATAATAACAGCTAGGATGGTGCCGGTTCCAGAACGGCCGAAGATGCGGACCCAGCTTCCTTCGCGATACGAGGGGATCCAGAAGATTGCAGGACTCGTATCTCGGCGATCTCACTCGGCTAGGGTAATTCTGCAGTGGACGGTACCCACAAAGCCCAAGGACATGGAGTCGAGTTGAAGCAGTCGACGTAACGGGTCGCGCTGATGTCGATGCTACCGACGATTGATCTCCACAAGTAATGTTCCGCGGGAGAAACACCGTGACGCGGTTCGTAAATGAACTGAGGCAACCGCAACGAACGGTGCACGACTCTGCTCGATGCGGGTTTACGTTGGCGTGCATCGCGGGTTCCCTCCCGTCCACGATGAATCTCTAAAATATTCCAAACTCCTTCTTGAGCACCAGGCGCACGTTCTTCCTCCTCGGTCCGACGCACCCGCTCTCCCTCTGCAGCCCGGAGCACCCGCTCTTCCTCTTCAGCCCGACGCGCTCGTCTCTCCGCATCCCTTCGCGCCCGTATTTCCGCGATTTGACGCGCACGTTCTGCTGCCCTTTCTAAAACCCGACAGTCGCGCTTTTCAGTGGTGAGTGACGCCTCGGCGGTCCGACGACGACTGGTTCGACGATTAGGGCGAGCCAGCTTATCTCCCTCTGTCATCAAGAGGATTAACGGAATAAACTACCCGTACTAAAAGACCCAACTGTCACTTCGAGTCCTCGGCGGCGAGAATGGATAGCCAATAAGGCCCCGATGGACACCCGGACGACGAAATGGTGTCTGCAGGCCATAAAAATACCTTTCGCTAGAGGTAGTGCCAACCAGGAACGGCCAGACACTTTACTAGAGAATGATATTTAATTCCGAAACTGGATGAAAACACTCGATGATCGTTATTTTCGAAAGAAAGAAAACAGAAGGCTTGAAATGTTTCGAAGCAATTTTTATTTTCGGATCAAGGAGGAAGGTAGCGCGCAGGCAACAATCCTTCCTGAAAATCGTAAGACGACTGACTTTATAAGACTCTCCTCTACTCTCGGCAGCCCGGGCACGGAGGTCTCGGTAGCAGAGGGAGCGGCGGCGAGCCCGCCGATTGGCTGAGAGACGACAACGGAGTCGCAGCCGAGCGCGCTGTACTCGAATTGCGGTCTATGGTCAAAATCCACAGGGGGAATTTTTCGAGTTGCAGGCTCAGATCAGTGCCAGGGACCTTTCCCCTTCGAGCCTTCTTTCCCTCTCCACTTGAGGCTTTCTTCATTCCCCTCGTCCCCTTTTTTAAACGAAATTTCCCTTCACACTTTTTAGAGGCTTAGGACTGGCAGAATTTTCTACGTATCTACTTATACTTGATACTGGCGTGTTTAAACATTTTTGGGAAATATGTATTGTCAATACCTATTATTTTCATAACATTATAATATTAATGTTGACTCAAAAAAGTGAAATAACTAATAAGATTAGCAACATATTGCCCTTACGCTTCTACAATATTTATTTCACTTCATTTTATACAACTACAATCCTATTAAGTATTACAAAATTTGTCAAATTAAAACTAAATCTATACGGGTAAAAACTTGCTCGAAAGTTTACGAACAACCTCTAATCTACTTATGAAACCTACTTCTAACATTAGAATTTCATCAATAAGAGATTGGTCTTTCTCTATATTTTCTTTCCTCTTTCTTCCCTTGCTTCTCATTTTTATGTAGGCACTCGCTTGGACTTCTAGCAAAGTTTCGACAAAATTATAAATAATTGGATTAGCACTTTTTAACATAGAATTTAATTTTTAATGATAAGCCTCACAACCATTTGTTTTCCGCGTTAATGTTGGAGAAAATTGAGCCCAGATTTCAGGTGGAAAAGTTGAATCACTCTTAATATAATTTTTTGAAATATAATAATATTGATAATATTTAATAAATATTGAGATGAAATAATAATAAATATAATAATAAATAACTTGTCGAGTTTATTTGTGTATAAATATAGTTATTATACAAAGGACGTGAGTCACTTAGGGTGAGCAAACTCATCGTTTTGAAAACACCGTAAATCGACACCTCATTTCAAAGGCCCTTCACTCGAATTTTCTATCCAAAATTAAAGTGACTAGCGGCACAGAAGAGTGTTTATTCTCAACTTGGCCAGTGGCCTATAACAAATTGAACCAATTTATAGACAACTTTGAGAATGACCCTTTTTTTTAGTTTTGAAATACGCGTATGGGGAGTATTTTTCCTGAAACTACTCCCTGAAGCGAATAAATTAAGACATTACATTTTAAAATCGGGTATGAATTTCCGTTTTTATGCACGTTTGAAAAAAAAGCAAAAATTGACGAAAAAATCCAATTTCAAAATGAATTTCCCGTACCTTTAGGTCCATCATTCATTAGTGGAAAATCATAGTTTATCGGGTCCTAAGTATTCAAGTTTAATTTTTCTATCACTGTGGCGTTTATGTACTAAATTAAAGTTTATAGATATATCTGTAATTACAGTTTGATAAGCCTATGTAAAGCGTACCTTTATATCCATCGCACATTAAGGTAAAAGCGTAGCTTATCGGGTCCTAAGTATTCAAATTTTATTTTTCTATTACTGTCGCTTTTATATACTGAATTATAGTCTATGGATATTTCTGTACATAGTTTATAAGTATATGTAAAGCGTTAATTTTTGCAATAAAGGATTTTCTGCTGATATAAAAAATCAATATTATGTACATTTATAGCTAAGATATCTTTTCCGTTGTAAATTAGCTTTCTTGCACTTTGCATCACTTTTATTTTGTTCGGTTACAATAACCGTACTGTTCATTTACAGTAAGATACAAATTATATTGCAGCAATCAAATAGTTTGGTTGAGGGTACTGCTCTCGTTGGTTTACAGCAAACTATATATATTATACAATGATATATAGTTTATTACTAAAACTTAATTGTACAGAATAAAAATCACGCACATATTTACAGAATCTGCTGAGACCGACGATATTCTTACCATTACTCAAAATCGCTGTAACTACTGGAAACGGATTTAAAAGATCCTTAATTAGAACGCATGTCCATTCATTTGAATTTTCAATTTCATAAGCTCCTAAATCGGCTTAACTGAAGGACAATGCTTCTTTTCCCATGTATCCTTGAAATAAGGAATATAATATGTTTCCTGAAATGTAAGGCAATAAGGAAATATTAACCTCTTCTTACCTATGTTAGTTGTAAAAGTCGTAACAAAATTTGTTAACTTGATTTAGTTGTGATCGTTATTTTTGCAGATTTTTAATTTTTTTTGTGCTTTTGGGCAAAATATCTAACATCTTTGGTATCCCCTAACTAACAACTGGAAAGAAAATTTTCTAAAAGGTGTTTATCCATTTACTCTAAAATTTGGAAGTCACGAAAGTAAGCAATTACAAATATTTTTTGCAAAACGTGACGAGAAAATCTGCCTTCTCATGCTTGCAAACGGAAATCAATTTTACATTAACCTTTTGCTAAATCGCAGAAACCTGAAACTTACACCCGACAATAAGATAGGTAAATTTTAAATCTGCTGCTTCCACTGCTCATACTGCTTCAAAAATTTGGAGTACAGTCTTACTTTAGGGAACAACTCCAAAATTTTCTCTTCGGCGAGGAACTGAAAACAGTCGACGTCTATCTCCATCTCTGTACAGGATGCGACAAGAAAGAAAATAAAGACACAAAATATTGTGAAATAAATCATAAAAATAAATAACACAAAATATATAATAGTAACGAGTAAGAAATCAAATAGATAGAAGGTGTAGCTTGACGCCCCGGCCCGGTCCGGAACAATTCATTCTTACCTTCAAATTTCTCGTTGTATTTGTTGAGACCCCAATCAGAAATAAGTTCCTTGTACGCCATTTCTGCTCACTATAAAATTTCGATTGTAAAAATAAGTCCACTGCACTTCACTTAATTCACTTCACGAAAGGCTTATCGAATTTTATGAAACACTGATGTTACGGTAAGGGAAGCGCGTCAATATGGTAACAACTCCCTCAGTACGCAAAAATTCTCGAGACTGCGCAGTACAAGTAGGCCAGCAGGTGAAAAGAAAATAATACAAATGCGTACTCCTAAAAGACTTAAAGCATTACATTAATGTAAGAAGAAAAGAAAATTACTCCTTTTTTAATACTGATATATGTATTATTTATTATCCAACAATATATATATTAATTGCTAGTGAAGTCCAGTGTATCAGTGCGCATGCGTCGCGCAGTGAGCCGTAACTGAACTGGGCAGTTCATGCAACCGAACTGTTAAAACCAAACTGATTGATTTATCAATACCAAAACCAGTTAGGTTGCCACAAACCATCGTCCCGTTCAGGCAACCGAAATAGTACCACCCGAACGTAGTTCAGATTGGGCAACCAAACTATTTCTTTGCATGTAAAGTGGACATATATCGTGAGAATAATAATAATTATTAATAAAATGCTATAATATGGTTATTGAAGAAGAATAAGAAAAAACGACAAATCCTCGCACAAATATATTATATGTGACCGTCCGCGAAGAAAGGGACCTAATGCGTCAAATCTGAATTTTACAGGACGGGCGCTCGGAGCAGAGCCCGCAAGCCAGCAATTGAGTAGCGGGGATGCGTCTACGAAAAGCACTCCCTCCACTTGCCACTGCACTTTTGGACACGAGCCCTTCTTTTGCGTAAACCATTTTGTCACTGTTTATTGCACACAAACCTCACAAATATCACAGAAGCAGAAAAAAATCGTCACTTTTTCAGTAAATGAAATAAATTCCAGTATATTAATGAATAAATAATATCCGTGGAGTGTAAGATCACCACTACAGTTTGTTAATCACTAAATAATATCCGTGGAGTGTAAGATCTCCACTAAAGTTTTTAAAAGAATTTTCACTTAGCACTCGTTCAGAATACGAACAGAACATGCGACTCTCTGAACGCGCAATGATTAACTAAAGGATTTTCCTGTACTGGTTCTTTAACACTGCTGTGCAAAATGTGGCATTTTATAATATGCGAAAACAAGGGTTCTTTACCACTGCTGCGAAAAATATGATACTTTATGACGTGCCAACAAAGGTTTCTTTACTACTGCATTTCAGGTAGAAAAACCTGCGATTTAAAAGCGTGAGTGAAGGGTATTATTTTTAATCTTTGCAGAAATTCGTTCAATTGAAATCATATCCAGACTGAGTGCAGTTATCACTATTTGCGGGCCACCCACTAAAAAGCGTCGAAAAAGCACGTTGCAACTTTTGTAGGGGGCAGGGGGTTCGCGCCGAGATCCACGGTTGACAGTGGGGGGGGGGGCAGTAACATCGCCTAGTCGGATAACATTCAGTTATGTTAACAATTCTACTATATGGTCAGAAATGTAATTATTACGAAAGGTTACCCACTTTTTGGAAAAAATTTGCAGTTGATGTATCTCCGGTGTTCAACTTTGATCTATTTTGATGAAAATGCTTCTGCTTTGCGGCAAAATCTAATAATTTCGCATCGAATCAAACAATTTGCTGAAAATTGTTCAAAATTGATATGTTTGGTTGAAAATTGAAGTATGCGGTGGAATGCTTAATTCGTTACATTTTCGTCATAGATGGTATACGATTTGTGTACAGTTTGCCCCCACCTCGCTTTTTGGTCGAATGTCCACGTTTCGAGATATCCTGAATCCGAAAAACAGGTTTTCGCTAGTTTTCCGTGAGTCTGCTTGTGTGTGTGCCTGCGTACCCATGTGTCTCTAGATTTCAAGTCTGTTCGCACGATGACTTTCGAAAGAATTGACAGATGGGATTGGCCTTTGGTGTACTCGTGAAATACCGTTAGTTCGTTAGCCAGCCATTGTAGATATAAATTCAAAAAGTTAGAGCATTTTTACAATTCGTAGTACTAAAAAGGACGAACAATTTATCCTGGTGACTTTTTTTTATAGAAGAAAAGTTACTACAGTTATAGCACTCACAAAATTGAAAGAAAAAACGAAAATGAAAATTGTAAGCCAAATAACGGACAATGTAAAAAAGATGAAAAACCCCCTACAAGATTATCACAACAACTTTTTTAGATTTTCTTTAAAAATCTAGATAACCGCACAAAGACTAATAAAGAATGAAAAATTACATTTTTCGGACAAACTATGCAAGATACGACGAGTAATGATTGACAAAAATTGTGCACTTAAAAAAGATCTCAAAATTTGTCACTGAATACTTTTCGATAGGACGCGTAGTTTTTATTTTAGTCGTAAAAAGTAACATTCAAAATAAAAATAAAATAAATAAATTTCCGGACAAAGGACACAAGGTATTGAAAAAAAAATTAGACAGAAAATTGTTATTTCAAGAGAAAGAGCTGTAAATTTATTACATATAATTTTTTTATAGGATGCGTTGTTTTTGTTTTGATCATGAAAAAGAACATTAAGGATCTAAAAATTTGTGATTATCAATTTTTTGATATGACGAGTATATTTTCTTTTAATCGTAAAAAATCTAGAAAAAAAAGGAAGAGACATAAGTTGTTCAAACGAAAAAGATCTGAATATTTGTCATAAGAATACATTAAAAATACAAGAATAAATGACGCAAGTTACAATATATTTTTATTTAACACAATTTTTCGCCTAAATTAGGCTAGAAAACTTAAGACTTTACGCTATGATGCGTATTTTTGGTTCAAATCCTAAAAAATAACATTGAAAATGAACAAATTAAGTTTACGGAAAAACATCACATGCTGCAACAAAATATTTAATAACAAATTTTGTGGTACAATAAGCATTTATTTAATTATAAAAGCAAAACACTGAAAATACGTCTGTTTCAATACCAATGCGTATTATGCATTTTAGTCATAGAAATTTATTGAAATCATATATTTTTTCAGGGTGGTTATGTATGCTCATCAAACCCGTAAAATTTCTTTCGATACTCACAAGCCGACATTCGCCAGATGTACCATCCTGGGACGTCGTCCTGATATAAGCATAATACAGTTTTCTTTGCCAGAAACACGTCTCCGCAAGAAATTAATAAAAGGGATTAAGTATCAGGGATTTCAGTGTTAGTTTCTAGCAACCTTTTTGATACACTGAGTGACATAAGCAGATAATAAACAGATCATAAAGATTAAACAGTAAGGGTCAGTGGCAACTCTTGGGAATTTCCCGACGGGCCCAACGCTGTCACGAGACAGACGACTGCGCAAAATCCGAGGCGCGAATTGCGTCCGAGGTATCTTCAGGTGCTCCTCCCATGAAAATATGACGATGGGCAAGGAATCTTGAAATACTCCTCCCATGAAAAACAATGTGTGATTTCAAACTGACACTTGTATTTTCTGTTGCATTACGATGTTCTAGTCTAGCTATAATGTAAAAGTGCAATATATTTTTTATTTTTCTGCATTAAACATATAATTATCATTATTATTTGAAAATTTCTGTGGTAAGAATGAGAAAAGGATGCATCGGGTAATCTTCGAATAAAAATTGTCCTTCTCTAAAGCAGTAAGAATTCCAGTTTTAGTTAAGAGGCCTTGACAAAGAATGCGACATTTCTGTGCATAATGAAATTTTCTTTGAACAAAGAAATTAATTTTAAAAAAAATGAATTTTCAACAACAACAAAATTAATTTTTAACCCAATAGTTGAATTTTCAACCCAAAAGATGAATTTTTAACCAAGAATATCAAATGTCTGTTACGGGCCAATTCCAGCCTGTGCCGAAATAATTTGAAGTGCTTCGAAATATTATTTTAAGCCACATTAAATTAAAACTCTATGAGAGTTACAAGGCCTCATTGTTCGCTCGTAACCTGAGAACCGTTAACGGAATGCTTATGCAGCATTCCATACTCTTGGGGGTTATCAATGAGCTGACTTATGAACGGTGAGAAAATCCACGACGCCTGAGAATAATTCTAATCAAAAATTTAAATTATTCTCCGGCTATTCATTAATAATTAGGTTTTCCTGTTCCTCTTTCCTTTTTTGTTTAAATTAAGCAGTTAGGACTAGACACTCCCCCAAACCCACTCAATGATGTGAGGGTGGATTGCGGAAGGAGAATGTGTGTATGTGTTGAATAAATGGTGCAAACCTGGGCCCAGGAAAGAATAAAAAAATGGCCACGAAACATTATACTGAATGGAGATGAAGGAAGGGTAGAATAATTCAAAGGGATCGATTCCTAAAAACCTAGATGAAGAACGTTGTAAGGGTTCGAAAGGAACAAGGGTGTGGTTGCAGCCCTTATGATGGAGAGTCACACACGCACACGCGAGGTACCTATTCCATCCCTTTCTCTCCGATGCTCTAAACATCGCCGTCCCATTCCTTGCATGTAGCTACGCTACCGCGACAAGCGCAAGCCTCTATGCTTCACGCTCGGTCTTGCCTTCCGCTTCGTCCCTACATTCTTACCATGAGCGCGTCTCTTTTTCGCGTATAGCCGAGGCATATGCTATAGATCAATGCACCTCGGCCACTTGATTTCTCTCTTCCTTCCTTCCTCTCTCCACGCTATTCTTCCATAAGCCCCTCTCGCTTTCAACTCCATATACTTCCACCGTAGCCTGACAGTACGAGCACGTGGAAATACCAAAACAAACACCACGTGCTCACTCAGCAAAGATTTGCAACACTAAAACGCTCGTTATCTTCCTCTATGACTAGAAGTTTGTTATTAATATATACTTATATTTAAGTTAAAGATTCCAACCTGCATCAACTTCGATGCAAATTGAAATTTCTTTCAGAAATATAAAGACGGACTTGAATGCATCTCACTTCTGTAAGGTGCTGACGAGGTTCCTGTCTCACAGGTGAAAAAATTTCAAACGAAAGCATTTGGCAATAAAATTCTCGCACACCTGAAAATCAAGCTACCTGACTAGACAAAATTGCAAACGCTGCTTCGGCTCTGACGGTGTATCCCTACCTTCCTAATCCAAATTCCGCAACTCCGCAAAAACCCCTGCCTAAACCACCTCAATTATAAACCGTCGAACAGAAGTCGAAAATGCAGTCTTCTGAGTGATCTGAAGTGACACAGATTAACTCCAGTTTTCGCCCGTCCGTACGACGCGATTAGAACGCCGCCGGAACTTTGAAGGGAAAATTCTCAAAGTCGTAACACGTCACATTCTACCACGGTTTATTCGAGACTATACTTCTCGCGGCCGTAACGGGATTAAAGGCGCGGATTTTGATCGAGTGGCCCATCGATAGGGTTCGTAATCCGGTCCTATCCGGCCTGTTTAAAACCAAATTAGTTCGGCCTAGAAAATTTCACCCTGTCTTGAATCTCAAAACGAAATAGAGTGACCTTCTCGCAAGGCTGCAATTCTCTTTTATAAGGAATTGAAATACCTTCTACTCCTCATAAAAGTGGATTCAGAGAAGTGAAAGGCGTTCGCGTGTTTGGTGGCTCTCGCGAATACCTTAAAAAGGACTAGAGTAAATTTAGGAAGTGAAAATTTTATTGATAAATCGACGCATCCCGCGAACTCCTTTACTCAGATTACGGGGTAACAACTTTTTGGTTCCGAATTCATCTCTTTTGGTTCAAAATTTACAATTTGGTAGAAGCGGTTGCTAAACTAAAAATCAGAGATGTAATATCATTGATGAGTTATCAGACAGAAAAAGGAAAACAGCTTTTTTTTCATCATATTTTGCATCGTTCAACACCGAAGAAGGTCCCGAAGAGATTTCCTGATATTTGATAAATAAGAATAAATTTTTGTTATTGCAGTAAAATTTATTTTTAATTTTTGTATATCTGGTTCAAATCTTCATTCGAGGGCAAATGTTGAATTTAAACAAAAAGAATCAAGTGCCTCATCTATTTTCGAAATTAGTTCTTAATTGTACATTTAAATATATTTTTATCCTACATTCATCGAAAGATCGATTTTCAATTTCTGTAGAACGAAGCGAAAGTGGCCGAATGCAGCCAAGTTTTCTTTTCCTCCCTAAAGAGGAAAAGTGATGACGTAGCGGGATGAAATGAAGTAAAACGGCTCGTGATTGGTCGAAAGCAGAATCTCTCTATTGTGACGCGATCGTTCCCTCTCTCTTTCCATCGCTGTCATAATCGGATGAGCGTTGCAGCCAACTGGACTGGAATTACGACCTTACGTAAAATGCAAGTAGGCTGTTCTTGCACCCAAACGCTCAATTAAAGATGACCGCCAGAGAGAAAACAAAAGTATAGACCATCCTCATTTCCGTAATGTAGAGAAAAAACTGATTAATGCTTTAGTGGATAAGTGTTTGAAGAAATGTAACTAAAAAATATTGCATCAATATTGCATTATCATAGTACAAATATATACGTAAATAGTCGTTATCTCACATATATGTGAGATGAAGACGTTACTAGTTTCAAGATTGTGCTTCGGAGATATAATTATTAAATTTGGATCTCAAAGGTATTGGTTTTAATTGGTTATAACCTATGGGGCATTATTTCTCAACTGCCCCATCTTTGGACGCAATGCTTCAGTAGTCCACATACTAGTTTTCAAGTCTACCATTCTTTCAACGTAGTCCGGTTGATTCAGAATGACCTTAAATTAGCTAATAAACAATTTAGGAATGCTTTTTGGCGGTTCAAAGCAAGTCTATATTATTTGTTATTTGTTATAAACAAACAACAAAAAGAAAATGACCATTTTCAGAAGCAATGTTGATTTTTTCAGTATGAATCATTCCTTACTATTATAGTTCGTCAGTTTACAATGATTATTTATTGGTTATACACAGTCTTTCAAAAGTTTCATTTTATAAAGAAAGTTCTTTCTGAATATGTGCCTAGAAACTCTTATAATGTTTAGAGCCGATCTTGATTTTGTAAATTCAGGTGAATTTCGATTACTAACTTGTTTTCCCATTTTTCAACTTATTCTGAAGCCAAAACTCTGAAGAAATAATTTTTATTCTTTTTACGTTGTACTGGCTGCTAGTTATTGCCGATTTACATCAAGGTGATAATTCCACAATGTGCTAATGATCTATTTTTCATGAATCTGGTAACATAGCTAAACGTTAGGCAATTGAGCGTTTGGATGCAGTAACCGTCTACTTGTATGTTTAGAAGTCACTTGTTTTTCATTTCATCTATCGCAACTTCACAGCAATTTCGTTTTCGTTTTCATCTAGACAAAAGAAAAACGGCTTACATAATATATGGACCAACCAATTAGAAATATATCATTTGAAATAATAGATTACCAATAAAATTTATGATTAATAATGTCAACGAAAATACCTTGGGGTAATTTTTCTGCTGATCCTTTTTGCTAGGAAATGTATTGGAAAACACCAGACTTAAGACGATTGTCTTCAACAAATTATAGACAAATTCAAGGTAAGTACTGATGATGACGAGAAAATAGCATTACTCACACTTGCTCCTAAATCTTGGAGTTGTAGAAAGGTAATGACAAAATTTGGTGCAACGGAACGTCAAGCCCGGAAAGCTGACATACTATTTCAAAAACATAAAATACTGGCTTTGCCTGGACTCAAGCTAGGAAGAAAACTGCCACCAGAAATTAAAGTAGCAGTGATTAGTTTTTATGAAGATGACAAGAACAGTCGATTAATGCCGGGGAAGAAGGATTCTGTATCCATAAGAAAGGAAGACGGAACTCGCGAATATGTGCAAAAACGACGCATTTTGGGCAACCTATCGGAGTTATATGCCCGTTTTAAAATATAGAATGAGGACATAAAATTGGGTTTTCAAAATTTGCACAATTTAGGCCTCGACATTGCGTTTTAGCCGGAGGAAGTGGTACCCACACAGTTTGTATGTGTGTTTATTACGGAAATGTGCATCTCATGTTAGTTGCAATTGATATAAAGCATCTAACTGAGGACTCAGATATATAATTAATTGATTACATGACTCTTAAAAGTTAATGACGTATACTAATCCAACTCCTGCATGTCATTTCAGCGAATTGAAAATTGTCCTGGCATTGATATCCTGAAGAAACACCTGACTGAACTCCTGGATGAAAACTGCGTCATTGAGTTTAAATATCAAATTTGGCAAAAAACATAAGCAATCTGGTAACTGAAGTAGATGAGACCGATATCTTCAAAGAACGGCTGTGTGAAAAACTTCTGAACTTGAAATCTCAAAGACACTCTATTGGTTGGAGTTTTCTTAATCATGGAATAATGGTCAGGCATCCATTTTCACATTAATTATCTACTGCAAGGAGGAAAATGAATTGAAACATGTGAGCGTGGCGATAATTTTCGATAACTTACACCATGACACAGTTGATGTTCATCCCTATCAAAAATTAATTGTTGAGTATCTTAAGAAACAATTTCAACTTGAAAAGTGTCATTACGTAACAGATGGAGCACTGCAGCATTTTAAAATAAAAATAATTTCGCCCATCTTCTTTGTCACGAAAAAGACCTCGAAATTCCAGCAGATTGGACTTTCCATCCAACTGCGCATGGAAAAGGACCATGCGATTGAATCGGAGGAAATTTAAAACGACTCGCACCAAGAGCCAGCTTGCAGCGTCCAGCAGATAAGCACATTCTAAGTGCTCGTGATGACATAAATGGGCCGGAGAAAATTTAAAGGGAACAGCTGTACCCTTCAGTTCTGAAGATGATCATTCAGCAATGACATTAGAATTAGCAGATTGGTTCAGTAAGGATGTCACAATACAAGGTACTATCAAGTACCATGCTTTCACCCCTAATGATAAGGGACAGCTGAACCTTAAACTATTTTCCTATGAAGAGAAGAGTGACATTTTTCCTAAATCGAAACGTACCTTGAATAGGGAGAGTACTTCAAAAGAAAATAAAAGTAGTAGGAAAAGTGGTGAGAAGAAAAGGCGAACTAATTAAAAAACACTGTAAAATGAGAGGCAAGAGGATTCATAAAAATTAAACACCCCGAATAGTGAGAGGCGAGGGGACTCACCTAAATTAAGCACCCCGAAGGAGTCTAAAATCACACTGTCACGTCCTGTTCATATGTTAACAACGGTTAAACTTTGCACATATTCATGAAAAATTCATGAATAATCAATAATTATTGTGAAGACACTAACTATAATAGTAAGGAATCATACATATTGAGGAAAATGAACATCACTTCTGAAAAGTGTAGTTCGCTTTTTTATTTGTTTATAACAAATTATATAAACTTCCTCTGAACGGTCAACAAGCATTCTCAAATTGTTTAATAGCTGATTTAATGTCATTTTGAATAAACCTGAAGGCGTTCAAAGAATGGTAAACTTAAAAACTAGTATGTGGACTACTAAAGGATTGCGTCTGAGCACGAGCATTAGAACTTCCTTCACGTCGAAGCCTGTATCTCGGGATTACTGTTAGGAAGGTAAACATATTCCCAGAATTTAAGGACAATCAAAGAACATGACTTTTAAAGTTGGGGCAGTTAAGAAATAATGCCCCGATGTACGTAACAAAGAAGATTTTTGAAAAGGAATGTTCCTTGAATCATTCAAATGGGTATTTAGATGTGTAGGGGCAGGAACGGAGTGATGATTTTGATGTGTTAAAGTTTGTAGGCCTTCAAACGAAGAGAGCGGCTTAGAAGCGTATCCCAGAGGTGGAGGCGGGTGCATAGACGCGCCGAGTCGATAGGAGAGCCTTACACCCCGACCACGACGATGTTGACTCGCTCGAGGCCATCGACCAGTCGTATGGCGATTTTCATATTGACAAGATCGGCCTCTGAGCATGAATGCAGCAGGGCCCGAAGCAGGGCTTTTCGGCGTCGTTCGTCCCAGAGGGTGACCAGGGCCGTGGGCAGGACGGCTAGTCATGCCTGTGGCTGTCTGTTTTTGCCGCATTTGGACCATTGCGGCGACGAAATGTCGTCAGCGGGGGACGCGTGGTTGCGGCCGTTACCATACGGTTTCGGGGCCGTTTGCGCAGAGCTTGTGACTGATAGCCAGTTTCTTGCGTTCTGACGTAGCAAGGCCTCTTAATGTCTCTCAGCGGCCAAGATAGTGTGCCTTTGTGCAATCGGGGCATGGAACGCTCGCAGCGGCGGTCGTCACAAAGCTCCTGAGGGCACGGGAGCTGGCCTGGGCTCCAGAGCGATCTATGACGGTGGAGGCGCGGCCTGTGGTGATTGACTGCAGCTTCAGACAGCGCTGTTGAGGGTAGGTGGTGAGCTGGTGTTATGTCGGAAAGCCCCTTGCGGCCGATGCTATGGTCCTCTCACCTCGGCTAATCTGCTCCTCCCAACCGCGCCTTGTGTTGGAGTCCCTGTCAAAGCTCGCTGCTGTGATGAACCAATCACCCCATTAAGCGACTGCACGGCCGAGGTATGCGAGTTGACTGCAGTGCCGTTCCAGCTCATCCATGAGCCGCTGGGTCCCTGCTGCTAACTCTTCCTTCAGGGCCTTCATGTTAAATATGGCCTTGGGTTGGTCGTGCACGAGGACCTGCCGCCGATCGTAGCGAGACTCAATAGCGGCTCAAGCTGTTGCGGAGTTCTGTCCTGTGATCATGATGCAGTTCAGCGCTTCCTTCCTGATGCACGACTTAATGAAGAATAGCCTCAAAATATAGTTCGAGGACGGCTCATCGTGGACAAGTGCGCGAAAGAGGTCTCGGAAGGACTCCCAGTCCTGTCGTCGCACACTGAAATGCGGCAGCTCCATTCTTGGCAATCTGGCTGACCCCTGGTGCTGGTGACTGAAGCTGAAGCTCCGATGCAGGCGGGGCTGGTCACGGGCCAAGTATCTGTGAAAGGAGAGAAAGAAGAAGAAGACGAAGCGAAAGAAGCTGTACTAAACCAGGGGTCGTCTCTCCTGAAGCGATGTGCTGAACAGAAGACAGGGGGCGTAGCTCTTGTACTGAGCCAGGCGCCGTATCACCTGATGCGGAATTAATTGCGATTGTTAGCGTACTGACTCGGTTTCCCAGTGGAGACACAATTTTGAGCGCGTCTGCTTAGTAAACATAGTTTACTAGAGCACCGCAAAAAGGTGTTCGTTGATGATTCTGAATTAATTATTCTGTTCATGAATAAAAAGGTTGAATGGAAAGAAAATCTCAATCTCAACTAGCATTTTCGATTTTTTTGCTTGCTTCAAGCTGAAAATTAACCACGTAAATGAATAAATAAATCGAATAATATTTAGAGGTCGCTCATAGCTAATTGGTCTATTTCCACCGAAAAATCCATTTTTATCAAAAACGGTAGATTATAATGCAAAACTACACGCAGAAGAATATTTGGTTGAATGAACAAAATTTTGGTTGAATCAACCCTAGAATATGGTTATTATATGGACAAAAAAATATATTGGTTAGTCCAAGTAAAACTTTTGGCTAATCCAAGCAAATATTTTGCTTGATCCAAGAGAATATTTCATTTAATTCAAATAAGTGCTTTTGATGGTCTAAGGAAAGAGTTTGGTTGATTTAACCAAAACTTATTGTTCATCTAACCATAAACAACCCAGCACAATGTACATTGTAAATGGCATACCATGGAATTGTGTCATTTTGTGCGAATTATTTAGTAGTTCATTAAACGAAAATACTAAATGTCTATCACTTCCAAGATGCTTTCAACAAAATATTTTGGTTGAATCAATCAAATTTTTTTTTACATTTTAGTAAAATGCGATGAGATCATTTGGTAGATCCAACCAAAAAATTGGGTTGAATCAATAACATATTATTTTGAATCAACAAGACGATTCAACCAAAAACTTTGATTAATCGAACCAAATGAATTTGGTCAACTGAACAAAAATTTTGTCCATTTAACCGAAATATTTCCTGAAATCAACCAAATACGGCCAACGGAACGTTTTTGTTGATTAAAGAAAATTTTTTTCTGGGTTCATTCAGAATTAAAAATATTCGCCTGACTGAAATCAGTATTTTATATTCACAGGTTTTTCTCACTTGTTCAGACTTAAGGAGGTATGCGAAGAAAACTGTTGTGAAGAAGCGTTAGTTGTGTATTCCTCTTACTGTGAGGTATCTAATACATTCAAATTATTTCAATTTTCCTTGAATGAAATTATACAAATAAATTTAAAAAAAAGTGATTTTCAATGTTTATATGAACCGCTCTCAAAAAGTCAGAAAATAATTTAGATTCGTAATACAGATATTCGTCTTTTTTATTCTATTTAATTTTGCATTATGATCTGCCGTTATCGAACAAAATTGATTCATCTATAAAAACAGAGAAATTTGCGATAAGTAACCTCAAAATATTTTCATATTAATTAATAGTTTAATTATTAAATTATTATTCTATTCCATCATTCGGACGAACCGCGTTCTTTTTTGCACATTTTTATATTTGATGGTAGTTTTAAGTTTTTACAAGAATAGACAAAAAAAGACCCCCAATCATCTACGGGAATTAACAGGTTTTGCAAATAAAAGGTTGTTCTTTTTTACCCTAGGATGACAAATATTTAGAACGCTACAATAAAATATAGTCGAATCTGGATTTGGCTCCGGTTTTGGGGCTGACCTTGACGTTAAATCCAGAGACTCAGAACTATTTTGTCTCTCTCCTGTTTTATCTCTCTCCTGTTTCTCTCTCTGGTTTGTCACATCTGAGTGCACACCGCACATCCAAAATTAGAACTCTTCGACATTCTGTTAACCACTATTATATCAAATGTATATTACATTTATTTATGTACCTGGCCTCGAGAGTGCTTATTTAGATATTGCGAAATAAGGTATAAATTTTATTGATTCTGATTACTTTAATATGTGTTGCTTTTTTTGCATCAAATTTTGTTCTTAGCTACCCTGAAAATTCATTGTCTTCCTTTTATAATTAAAAGCGCGATCTTCCTATAGAACAAACAATAATAATGTTATCAAACATTCCATTGAAACTTGTGTCATTTTTCCATAAATTCAATTCGTTCATTTCCATTTCCATTGTTCACGATTTAAACAAAAAATTCGCATCTGGAAGTAAATTGCTTCTAAAAAAATGTGTAGATATAATTTAGGCCAAAAACTTTATTCAATTGAATGTTATTGTAGCTTGTGACTTTTTTCCAAAAACGTTTTTCTTGTTTTAAATGATGTTCATAAAAAAAGTTTATAACAAATTTATCGAAAAATTATTTGTGACGAATTTGTAGTTTTTTTTTGGGTGAGCAAATTTCGTACATTCCTTTCTGTGAAAGCTTGTGTGGTTTGTCTAAAAACTTAATTTTTACATTCTCATCTGAATGAGAGGGTATTGGTTTCATGTGAGAATTGTTTCATGCGGATTTCATCAAATTATGATGTTTTCAGACTCACTGATTGAGAAAAATGAATTTTACTTCTGTGTATGTCTCTCGTCGTTGTCGTCGTTGTCTGTATACGGGACAACTTTTAAAGGAATCAGCCGATTGGATTTCCCTTTGGTAAACTTTTTTAAGGCCTTGAAAAAATGGACTAGTTCATCAGCCAGCTATGTTTGACTAACGGTTCTGGTTCTATATATAGAAAATGCTTTATCAAAAACAAAAAAGTCCGTCTTGCAGCAAAACCATATGAGACACGAAAAATATGTTGAAGAGTAAAAATGTTTTACTTCAAAAAGATCTACAAATTTACCACGATTTTTTGTCATTCAAAAGAAATCACTTCTCATCATTGAGATTCAATGGTAAACAGTGAATCGCAATTTGCAACAACTTTCAGAAGAAGGTGTGGAAAGATAAGAAATATCTGCCTCACATGACATTCCTTCATTTAATCTGTTGCCATATTCTTAACATCAACGCTTATCATATTTATTTTCATTCTCAAAAGATTTCTATCTGTCTTATATATTTCACAAAGAATCCCAGTATACTCCAGTATTGAAAAAACTCCACCACTTAATGTTGATAACACAATATATTCTTGGTTTGGCGCGACACTCATTTACCATTTCCTACAAGCAATCGAATTTCTTTATCGGCTGGCAAATAGTATCTTCGAAACTCGAATTGTTGGTTCTAATTCGGCTCAGGAATAAGCTATATATATACACGTTTTCAAAATGTATATCCTAGTACTTTATGAAAAGGAATTCAGCCCGGAATAGAACTGGAACTGTCATGAAGAGGAGGCTACTGAGGAGAAATCCGAGTAGGTGCATTTTGTCTGGCACAAGACGAAGAATCAGAATAGCGTTTGCCGTTGGGATTCCATTTGGACTCTAGTGAATCGTATTTTGAAAAAGCTTTAAAAAAACTCTTTGGGAAGATCGGGTGATTTTTGCCTACTGGACAACACCTTATTTCATCTGCAGACAAATTATCAACTGCGCCGTTCGTTATTTTTATTTTTATTCGCGAATTGTTTTCATCTGTGCTATATATTCCATGAAGATTCCCATTATAATCCAATATTGCAAAAACTTCACTACTGGAGTTTGATAATACAATATATTCTTGGTTTGGCCTAAGCCCATAGTTCGTATGATCTATTTGCATTTGAATTGGTTTATAGGCAGGAAAAATGTATCTTCGAAATTCAAATCGCTGGTTCTGGTTTGTGCAGGGAATAAGCCGAACATAGCCAAGTTGTTCTATTGGAAATCCAAGTACTTGAACAGAAAAAGGCCTTCCCGGAAAGGAGCTGGACCCGGTACGAAGAGGAGGCTCTTGAGGTGAAGTCCGTTTAGGTGAATGTTGTCTATACGAAGAAGAAGAGCTAGGATTACGTTCACTATTAGTATTCCATTCAGACTGCAGTGAATCGTCGTTTGCTAAGGCTTTAATAAAATTGTTGGGAAAGATTGGATGACTTCCGCCTACAGGACAATATCGCATTTCATCTGGGGTCAAATTATCAATTTCGCCGCTTATCATATTTATTTTCATTCTCGGATGAGTTCTATGTGTCGAATATATTCCACGAAGAACCCCGCTATGCTCCAATATTGCAAAAATGTCACCATTGGATTCTGATAAAACAATTTGTTCTTGGGCTGGCACGGGAATATATGTTTTGCTTTCTGCTCGCCATCTAATTGGATAACCAGCAGGAAAAACATATCTTCGAAATTCGAATCGTAGATTCTGATTTGTGCAGGGAATAAGCCGAACGTATCCAAGTTGTCCAAGTGCATAGCCAAGTACTTTAGGAGAAGGAGGCCTACCAGGTGGCGACCTGTCCCTGACACGAACTGGATGCTCCTCTGGAGCCTCATGTATACGACGAGAAGCAGAAGAGCGACTGTGAACCGGGCGGGGAGTGTCAAGGAAATCTCTGCTTGACTGTGAACTTAATTCTGCAAAAAAAAACAGGATTTATATATCTTGTTGAACAAAATTCGAAAAGAGCTTGATACCTTATTCTTGTTTTTGGTATAATATACTTTAAAATCGTAAGCAAAGGATTTTGTAAAGTAATTTTGTGATATAAAAATGTCAGTTTGAGAATGTTTAAGGCTCACTGTGTTTGAATATACCACAACTCATTGTTTTGTTTTCATTTTTGGAAAATATTCTGAATTTGCTAAGATCACTTGAAGTTCTTATAAACTTCATGGCATTCTTTTAAACTCTGTTACATTCAAAAGAACATAAGTTTTGTTATTAATACACGTTAGTTACTTATAGATAATTTCAGTATCATTCTTCTTCTTTTCATAAAAATGCCACCATTTTGTGGAAAACACAAATTACTTTGTTCAAAATTTTTCTCCCTTGTTTGCAAATTCGACTCTTTGTTCGTAAGACCAACTATTTGGTGAAAAATCAAAAAATTTGTCTCTTCATGTTCTACTATCAGGCCCAAACTGCTTCTTCATTGGTTGAAAATGATCATGTCGTTCTAAATTGAGCTCTTCAGTTTGATAATTCAACTATTCTCGAAAAAATTCGTCTTTGTAGGTTGAAAATTCTATCGTATTGCTAAAAAGTAATTTCTCTGTTGTAAGTTTAGTAGTATATTATGCACAAAGGGGAAGAAGAGGGATATCATTGATACATGTTTGTTTTCAGTGAGAGTCGTAGGAGCCGAGCTTAAGAGCCGCTATTTAAGTTTGTTGGTATGTAAGAATGGCCATTATATCTGTGGCGTCGTGATGCCGTCCGAGACGAGGAATAACAAGCCTGGCTCACTTTCGCCTCGCTCATTTCTCGGTTCCGTCTCGTTCTCTCAGGCCTATTTTACGGTTTGTCTCGCTACATTCTTCCTTGTCCCGTCTTATCCTTCCTTGTACTCGTCTCGGTTTTTCCGAAGAATGCGAGATAGGTGCGCTAGTGGAGCGGACAGCTTGCGGGAACGTTACTTTGCCGCTCTGATGCACTAATGCTAAATAGCATTCTTTGGTGAATAGCTAAAGTCGAAATATGATTTCAAATTATATTTTATTGTCCACTACTGACTAATTTGAGATCAAACACGACTATGTTACGATTTTTTCAGAGTGGAATTTTAGAATATTGTGGTGTCTAATGACTACGTTTGGTAAATGAAATTTATTTATCGGGCCATTTAAACATCGAAAGTGCGTACCAAATGGACTCACTTTGACTGCTACATATTTTTTAAATTTGATGAAATTTGAATGTATAATAAATAATAAATAACTCAGTAATAAGACTCATATAAAATCATATGTGTTTATGGGTGTATATTTAAATATTCATATACGTATATTTGTATGTTCATGTATGTAAAAAATTTCATAATTCGAAAATTTCTTAGCACTGAAAAGTTTCCTTTCGGGTCCCTTATCACGTGTATATCTTAGGGTTTGGCTGAGTCGAAATAAAATGAAAAAGTTGTTTAATTTCAGAGTTGTGGAAAAATCGTGAATATTATTATTAGATTTAATGCTTTCACGATTGTTTATCATGATAAATTTAAATCTGGGTCTGGCCAATAGGAGGCATCGTAGAGAATCTATATAAGAACAACATGATCTGAGACTTCAGTTTCAGATCAGCCCTGAAGAAGTGAACTGCAATTTTCACGAGACGTCGGCAAGATTCGTAGTTTTACACACGATTAAGACCCGCAAAAGCTTTAAATTTTGAATTTAAATTCATCAATATTATTATTGTTTCTTAATCTTCATAATATGCCCAAGTTTCACAATTTTTTTAGAATTTTTAGTCAAGTTCATATAAGGAAAATTTGATCTCTCATGGAGTCCTGAAAATGAAAAAAATATATAGCAGCTCCAAAATGTATGAGTAATCTTTTTAGCATAAAAAACTTTCTTATGTCAAAAATGTAATTGAAAAAATTGAAAAAATCAAATCAGATTTCACGTAGGTCTTTCCTGCACTGAAAGGCTCTCTGGAATTCACCAAGATTCCCAAATACTTCAAGATTTCACAAACATTTTTACATTTATGTATACGCTATACTTTATAATATGTTATAAAATGTTATAATAATATGTATATGTTATAAATAAATAAACATATTTTACACATAAACATTTAAAACATTGTGATATTTTCAAATTATTACAAAATATTTGAAAAAAATTTCACAAGTATTTCAAAGGATTCTTCAACTTATTCCAAGATTTCAAAAAATTTTACAAAGATTTAAAATATTTTGCAAAAATTTCAAAACGTTTCAACAGATTTCGAAGAAATTCAAAGATTGCACACAGATTTTGCAAATTTCAAAAGAGCTCAAGAAATTCACAAACGTTTTTAAATATTTCAAGGATTTCACAAACATTTCAAATATTCTAATATGTGTTAAATTCTTTAAACTACAAATGACCGGAAAATCTACCTATCTTTTTAAATTTCTGTTTCATATATTCTCTTATTATAATTGGCCAAATTAATTATCAATAAGAACAAGGCAAAATACGAACAGAGTGAAGTTAAATCTTCGAAAAAATCGTAAAATAGTCGTGTCTGATATCAAGTTAATTACTAATAGACAAACAAGTATAATATAAAATTAGATGTCGACATTAACTATTCATTATAGAACGCCTATTAGCATTAGCGCTTCAAATATATGTCGTCAAAAATAATTTTTAACGATATAAATATACAAAATCGCCATCATATGAATATAAGCTGGAAAGTGGGACTTTATGTTTGCTCCACAGGCCTCAGAAATGGCCGTATTCATGCACGCATTACGTAAAATATAATAAAAACGATAAATATATTATATTAGTATATTCACCAATCGAGTTAAAGATGACGGCCAGAGTGAAAACGTAAGTATAGATCATCCTCATTTTCGCAATGAAGAGGAAAAGCTGGTTAATGCTTTAGTGAATAAATGGATCAGCAAATGTAACTGAAGAATATTCTATTGCATCATCAGAGTACAAATATTTACGTAAGTAGTTGTTATCTCACATATATGTGAGATGACGACGTTATTAGTTTCAAGATTGTCTTTTGGAGATATAGTTAATTAATTTTTATCTCCAAGGTATGCTCATAATTCGCAGCTACAGAGAAAAGTCATTGTGAAATAATTAAGAACAAACAATAACATGATGAAATACGTGTGCTTCATTTTTTAATCTTCAATTCAAATCATATATTATAAACGAAAAAGAATAAAATCTTACAGTTTTCAAGGTTTTCACGATGTATTATGAAAAAAGTATACCCGCAATAAGTGTGAGTAAAGGACAAAGACCTACTTGAACACATAAGATTTAAAAAGATGCGTAACTTAGCTTACTTTTCAAATAAAATTACTATAACGTGTTTGTTTAAAAATCAATCATGTTAAGTTAGCATATTAACAATTTTGTTTTAAGTTTATATATTTTGTTTTAAATTCTCCTTTTTTGGTAGTGAACTAATCTTTTTGATTAAAAATTCGAACACACGTTCAAAAGTTTAAGCACTTTGTTAAAATTTCATTTCATCAATTGTATAGAAAATTCTAGTTTCTTCGAATCTCTGAACCTGTGTATCGATAACTATTCAGTATTATTTTGTCTCAGAACTGATACCCTAATATTCGTTATGGATAGTTGTTTTTTAGATCGATTTCGTTGAGACAAGGAAGTACTGATCAATGAGCGACATAGTGACAGAGATTCGACAAAACCGGAATTTTGTGCATCATTTCTAGAACAAGGAGCAAGTGATAATAATTTTCTGAATGATGACATTCGTAGATTGTGTATTTAATTCCGAGAAATTATATCTTTCAATGATTTACCAAACAAAATCTTTTTCTTAAATAAGAATATTTGTTTGACTAATTTGAATCTAATCAATAATGGGAAGATCTTATAACGATTAAAGATGATAACATTCCAGTTTAAAATTTTTTAATAATTATAAATTTCGATATCAAAACGATTACTTCTGAAAAATAAATGTTAAAGAACAAGAAAAAAATCTGATTTAGCCCGGATTTGAACCGACGTAATCTTTCTAATATCGAAATTTATATGAATTAAAAAATTTAAAAACTTGGACAATAACATCTACTAATGGTAACAACATCTCCCAAATAACAATTATAGTAAACCTACGTTGTTTAAAAATAGTACATATATCTCAGTGGAGAAGTACCCATAGTCTAATCCAGGCTATGGCAAATTTTTTTCATGTTCTTTAAAATTTATTTTTACGCAGTACTCGTTTCAATTTTGAAATTTATATGCATTAAAAATGCTTAATCAGGTAAGGAATACATAAATACTTGTAACTTAATGAATAAAAATAAATAATGTCTAAAAAATTAAAAACAAAAAAACGTTCGTAGCATGAGTTCTACACAAAACTGCTATTTTTCCTATAATGGACCATTTTCTGCGCACAAAGTGCAAAGTTATTTGGTGAAAATTACTCTTTGAACATTCATTAAGGGCTCAGAGTACAATATTTCCTTCAGTTGGCACAGACACATATGTATTGCGAACATTTCCAAGTTGTTCTAGTGCATATCCAAGTCATTTTTACTTAATTTTAGTCACATTATGAGTTAGAAATTATTACAATGTCAAGGAACCGCGTATTTAAAATCGATACCGGATTACAGAACCTATTTTACAGGGTGACAAATGAAAAGATGTGAAAACTAATTGATTACTATTTTGAGCAGTTACAGGAATAAAAAAACAAAATGATCAGTTATCAATAGTGGAAACTTCAAAGTTTCATTAAGGAGCACAATTGCATGATTTGGAAAGTTTTATATATCTTAGAAACGGAGATCTTAAAAATACCAAAAATTCGTCTGGGGCAATACACTAAATGGTATCGGTTTCCGCGATGTGCACCATCTAAATTGTCTCAATAAACAAAACTTTTTTTAAACAATAAATGACAAGCTCTCCTACCGTATTAGAAATATTGTAAACGGCTATCTGAATAGCCTCTTTACGTTGCTCTACGTTTCGTGTTGATGGGCGTAAGAAATGTCTTTAATGACGCTATTATAACAAATGTATATTACATCTATTTCTGTACCTGGTCTTTGGAGTGCTTACTTAGATATTGCAAAATAAGGTATGAATTTAATTGATTATGATTACTTCAATATGTATTGTTTTTTTTTGCATCAAATTTTATTATTGGCTACCCTGAAAATTCATTGTTGTTATTGTAGCTTGTGGTGTTTCTCCTAAAAGTTATTCTTTTTTAATTTATGTTTATAAAAAGGTTCATAACAAATTCGTAGTTCCTTTTTGGTTGAAAACTTTTTTCTATTAATTTTTTTCATGCCTTCTGTCATTTGTCTTTACCTTTTTTTTCAAAGATTCTGTGGTTTCTCTGAAAACGTGATTTCTACATTCTCATCTGAATGAGAGGGTATTGGTTTTATGTGAGGATTGTCTTTTGCGGATTTCATAAAATTTTGATGTACTCAGACTCACTGATGTTGAAAAAATGGATTTCACCTCAGCGTCTGCCTCTCATCGTTGTCTTCGTTGCCTGTATACGCAATAACTTTCGAAGGAATCAGTTGATTGGATTGCCCTTTAATAAACTTTTTTAGGGCCTAAAAAGAAGGACGAATTCATTAGTCAGCCATGTTTGAGTAACGGTTCTGGTTTTATCCATTGAAAATGCTTTTTAAAAAACGAAAAATAAAGAAAAGGCTACTGTAGCGTGCGCAAATAATAATTTTATATTTAAATTATTTTAATGACGAAGTAAGCGATGCGGCGTCTTTGTGATAAATATAGATTAGGAATAGCAAGTGAAAAAACAACTGGCGACCGATTAGTGTGAATCGAGTCTTAAATTTCTAACAAACCCGGCGATAAGGTGTAATCGAGCCGCCCGAAAAGCCGAGGACGTCAGAGGGTTGCCGCTGCGAGAGGGGAGAGCGTGTCTTGATGTTCCGCGAACGCGTACCGAGCTGCGAAACTTCCCGAGTGGAGTCGGCGAAATTCGAGAAAATTCTCGACGCCTGTATTTGCGACGAATAATTATTTATTTTATAACTTTCTTGCATAATTAAAATGTAAAGCGGTGCCAGAGCATCGTAAAAGCGGCGTGAAATATCGCACTCCGAACTGTAGCCGTGAAATATGCCGTGCTGTGCCGGGAAAATCTGAGATTTCCCGTCATCTGGGAGGCTCACTCTCACGAGAGCCACCGTGCCGTGCCGGGAAAACTTGGTTTTAGGTAGCTGTGATCTCGTGGGGATGGGTTTCCGGGCGGGGGTTCTGGGGTTTTCGAAAGCAGTAAAAATGTTAATGAAAGAAAACCCTCTGGCAAAGGTCAGAAACCGGGCCGGAAAGCTGCAAGGAACAAAGAGCAGTGGTTTGCAGATGTAGAGCGCGGGGCTACCGGGGTTTCCCCGGAGAATGAACGACAGGAGATGCGACACTTGGGCCAGATTTTAAACGACGCGTCGCGACAGACGCTTGCCATTCGAGCTCTGGCCCTCTACTTACAAAGGTAACCGTCGTTACGATTTTTCCATTTTGAATAAAACTGATTTTGTTGGAATTCCATTTAGACTCGAGTGAATCGTAATTTGAAAGAGCTTTAATGAAACTGTTTGGGAAAATTGGAGGATTTTTGCCTACTGGACCACACCTTATTACATCTGGAGTCAAATTATCAACTTCGCCGCTTATAATTCTTATGTTTTCCGAGAACTATTTTCATGTGCAAAAACGTCACCACCGGATGTTGATAATACAATATATTCTTGGTTTGGCCTAAGCCTATAGTTCGTATGATCTATTCGCATTCGAATTGGTTTATAGGCAGGAAAAACGTGTCTTCGAAACTCAAACCGCTGGTTCTGATTTGTCCAAGGAAGAAGCCAAACATAGCCAAGTTGTTCTGTTGCACATCCAAGTACTTGAACAGAAAGAGGCCTTCCCGGAGAGGACCTGGGATGAATGTCAGTACCATTTTGGTTCAGAAATTATCATGATGTCAAAGAACTGTATTTGAAAACAAAATCTCATTCGCAACTAACTTCTTCTTTTCTTAAAAATGCAAACATTTTGTGAAAAAATGAAATACTTCGTTCGAAATTTTTCTCTCTTGATTGCAAATTCATCTTCATGTTCGTAAGACCGACTGTTTTCTAAGATGTCAAAGAATTAATTTCTTTATGTTCTACTATCTGGCCGAATCTGCATCTCCATTGGTTGAAAATGATCTCGTTGTCCTAACTTGTGCTTTTCAGTTTGATAATTCAACTATCCTCGAATAGATTCGTCTTTTAAGGTTGAAAATTTAATTATTCGGTTGCAAATTCTATTGTATTGCTGAAAAGAAATTTCTTTGTTGTAAGCTTCGTAGTAGATTATGCAAAAAGGTCCATGATGAAAATACTTGATTCTTGTACCCCAAAGCATCATCCCATGACTTAGGAAGTAAATGATGCGTGGGCAAATTTTGTATATTTTCAAGACTTCAAGCAAACAGTCATGTGGTACGGAAGGAAACGCTTGCTTGTCGTCAATGTATGCCATCTTCAAGTTTATTTGCTGTTTACGAGCTTGTGTCAAGGCAACAGCGTCTATGGTGACTAGATCTTTACTGCCTCGCGAGTTTTGACAAAATCCTTTTTGTTCTTCTGAGATGATTTCATTCTCGTCGCAGTGATAATATACCTTATCTGCTATGATAGCTGTAAGACATTTATATATTGTTGGAAGACAGGCTATCGGTCGAAAATCAGATACGCCCAGGTATGTATAGGTCTCTCCAGCGCCAAGGTGTCGTATAGCGCTTCTGTCGACGAGCTCAGGGTTTTCCGGGACGTCATTAAGTTTCCCTTTCTTCAAATAAACCTTGGCGCATTTGTCTAACCCGAACTCCATTCCAATCGCCGAAATTAAAAAATTAAAAGAGAGAATTTAATGAAACAATGCGTAGAAGACAAATTTAAGAAGTTTTATCAAAATAACGAAATAAAAGAAAAGTGAAAAATTGTGAATTTGGTAAAAAAAAACTATTGTTAGTACCGTGGTTACATGGCGATTTGATGGAACAAAGTATAAGTGATGGGAGAAATTTCTGGCACGTGTTATAGGTGTTGTTCATGTTTTAAATATGATACATAGATCTATCTCGATTGATTACTAAGTTTCATTTAGGCCGAATGAAAGTGATGAAAATTTTAAATAACGTTAGCAATCTATTTATGTAAAATTCACAATTCAAGGAAGTGAATTTAGTATTTCTGTATTTGTAAATCTGTATTTGTTTTCCGGCCCAAATGACAACTTAATGATTGGTAATGAAAATAAACTGTTTTCATGCTTACTTTGAAGTTTATGTTAAAAGTAATGCTCAGTGAGTTTTTTGCGTAGTTTGTGTAGTAAAACGTAAAGTTTAGTGTACGCAGACGCAGGGTGGTGTTTTGATTAAACGCTACATATGATCAGATCTTTGAAAAAAAAGATATTAAAGAAAGAAAGCTAAGTACTATACAAACTATGCATCCGGCAAGTTGCTCGATGAGTTTGGCACAAAACTAGGGCCGTGAATCACTAGATTTACACACGTATGTTGAGTCAAACTAGGACAAATAACTGAAGCTTTTCGTAAGCTCGTTTGCTCGTCGTCTGCTCGTTTCTGTCATCTCAGGAGTTTTTCGCAACTCGCAGTATAAGGTGGCAGTATTGAGAGGACCCGTAATCCATCAAAGCTAAAACATGCTGGACACCTTTAACGATATGTCAAGAAACCTACAGCAAGTGTTCCAAATGGCAAACAACGTAACGAGGAATCTGCTTCAAGGGATGCGCAGCGATCTGAATCAAATGGCTCAAAATACGCAATCAGTGAACCGACAGCTCAACAAGTTGAACAATATTCTGGAAACCAGGTTTGATGCCAAGAGAGAAAAATCCGTTTTCTCTGCCAAAAAGGTCGACCAGACCTAGAATCATTGAAGAATCCGTTCAGGGAAAGGACGTTACGATCAAAGACTTGTTTGACTTTGCTCAAACCAAGGAAAAACCGCCGGACGAGGAAGATCTTGCAGCAAGTGCCGAAGGTGAAACAGAATCACAAGGTATTGGTCAAAGGGAGAAAAATTTAGCATCTTCCACACTACAGTCGGCATGAGAAGTAAACGAAGATAGCTAGGATGAGGAAGTATGTCCAAACGAAGCATACAATGCTAAAAGTACTGAGTTTGCTTTGCTTCAAGCAGTCAATTGGCAAGTTGAAGCGGAGGACAGACTGAATCATTCAGGTGACAATGTTCAACAGGCTCAGGTGAGTATAAAAAATTCATGTTTTAAAACCTTGCTATCAGAATTTAAAAATGCAATTGTAGAAAAGACAGTACATGCGATGAACAATGGTTCAATACTGAACAACAGTTCTGTTAACGATGCTAAACATACACAAGTAAATATAAGCAGAAACTATAGATTAAAGCTTTCATCAACATTTGAACCTTTTGAAGATTTTCTGTATTCAGAATTAAAGACAAGGAAATTATGCTATATATTCAATAAAGATAAAGCAACGTTAGTATCTAATGAAATATTGAATCATGATAAAAATCTGGTTAGGGAAATTATTATAAACCGTATTGATGACAAATATCACTTGAGTACAATGCATGTTAAAGACCCAGTTAAAGTACTAAAGATGTTAAAAGAGATTAAAAGAAACGAATTTATGATTACCGTACACAAGGCACATAAAAGATTATTTAATATTATGTATGATAATAACAGAGAAAACATTTATGAATTTTGTTTAAGACTCAAAAGTTACGTAAGAGATTATGAATATAATGAAGGGGTAACAAAACTTACAGATTCCGAAAAGAAAAGTATTTTATATAATGCAGTAGTAAAAATATGTCCCGAAATCGTGACGACGGAAAATATTTTAGTTTCTAGTACAGGCAAACCTTATTCGTATGACCCACTAAAAAACCTGATTTTACAGCATGACGAAATCAAGAGTCGAAATTCGGCACCTTTGGTGACGTAATCTAGTAAGAGAGATCATGCTAAGGTTTCAGTGAGGTGTGAGAGGTGTGACAGCCAGGAGCATATCAAGTCCAAGTGTCCTCATGACTCAGATAAATGCTTCAGGTGCAACAACTTTGGACACATCGCCAGAGATTATAGACAAATGGGAAGGAGGAAATTCAAGATTGGTGAAAAACGGCAAAGGGACATGGCCAAGGACGAGTAACCCATGAAGGCAAGGAGATCTAGGTCACGGTCTCCGATAACACGATCTAGATCAAGATCTCCAATGGGATCTAAGAGCAGATCAGCAAGCCCAGGCATCAATAAGACAGGTAGATTTGCTTTTTCAAGTTTTAAGACCAGTAAAACAACCGGTAAGGATAATATCATAGAAAAATTTATTGTGGACTCGGGTGCGACAGAACACCTAACAAATTCAAAGCTTATTTTTAAAAATATTGATTATGATATCAAAACCACGATTAATTGTGCAAATAAAAATACCATTTTAAGATAAGATATTTACGATCCAAAATCTAACGAATGCTTGTTAAGAGGAAAATATAAAGATCCTTTCTGGATTGTTGAAGTACTGGTTATTAATAATAAGAGAATTAAAAGTCAAAAAGAAATGTGTGTGATGATAGCTGATGCAAATGATAGGTCAGGTAAGAAGGTTACCTTTAGTGACGAAATACAAACTCTAGGAGGAAACGTCTTAGGAGGCGCACCTGTAGATAGCTCAGTTAAGAATTCAGTGAATTTGCGGCATATCAGACTAGGTCATGTTTCTTTTGAAAAACTTGAGAAATAAAAAGTAAATTATCCTGATATTGCAAATTTAAAAGAGGCAGACTTTAACGATAACTTAAAATATTGTGAGATATGTAAAGTGGCTAAGATGAACAGGCCAAAGTTTGAGAATAATCGGGAAAAAGCAACAGCTCCGTTGCAGAGAGTAAGTGCGGATACAATGGGACCAATTACTTCCTCAACACATCCGAAAGGCTGTATGCTTATAGACGTCTTGTTAGATGATTATTCACGTATTGTTACGGCCTATCCAGTAAAACATATCTGAACGTTATAATCAAACTATTCAGAAATTAGTCAGAGCTCTCATGTATGATTCTTGCTTACCCAAGAATGCCCATAAGAATTTAAATTGAGAATCACCCTTGCTAAAACTAAATACTGATACAAAGGTAAGAATTAACCAGTTAAAACGCTTTGGTTGTATAGCTTTTGCGAAGATACCAATTAAACAAGAAACTAAGTTTGATAAACTTTCAATTAGAATAGTTTTGGTGAGGTATACGGATACAGAGTATCTGTTGTTGAATCCAGAAGAAGGTGAGATATACGAGTCACGAAATGTAGAATTTACAGAAAGCGGAGTTTTTGGGGATGTATATAAAAATGATCAAATTAAGAATTGGGAAATTAAAAATGATTTAATAAACAAGGACACATGGTTTGTGAAATTTTCTGAAACGGAGGGAGAGTCTGAAATACAATAGTAAATGGTTTAGACAGTATTGAAAGGGAGGGAGTACCGGAAATTGAAATTATTAATCATTTGAATGAGACGAATGACGCAAAAGTCGAGAAAATACCGATTAAACGTAAACGTAGTAGACCAACAAAGAATATTGCAAATAAAAATGTGACATCTGCATTTAAAGAAGTCACTAACCTGAACAGCGAGGAACGTTACGTACTATTGACAAGCATTAATGACGATCCCAAAAGTTATAAGGAAGCCATGTCAAGAACTGATAAGGGAGAGCGGCAAAAAGTCATTGATAAAGAAATTGACGCACTAGTAAAAAATCAAGTTTTCGAGATAGTTGATAGACCAGAAAAGTCTAAAGGTAAACAAAAGCAAACTAATATCATAGATTCGCGCTGGGTATTTAAAATCAAATAAGATGAAATGCAGAAGCCTGATTATAAAGCAAGGATTGTAATTTACGGCTTTAAAGATTTAAATCCATATGAGTTATGTGAGACTTACGTACCGGTATCATGTTTATCGTTGGTGAGAGCATATATAGCAATTGTAAATAAAAAGGGACTTACAATGTGGCAACTTGATATAAAATCAGCGTTTTTACAAAGTCAGTTCAAAACTCAGATTTTTATGGAAATCCCGGAAGTATTTATTAAAGATGAAAATGAAAGAGAAAAAAAAGTTTGGTTATTAAAGAAATCTCTTTATGGTTTAAAAACAAGTCCTAAAAATTGGAATGAGTGTTTCACAAAATATGTTAAAGAGCAGGGATTTGCTGCCAATGATCGTGATCCCTGCTTATTTCTCATGAATGAAACAGGTATTTTAGTTATGTTGCGGCTGTACGTGGACGATTTTTTGTTAGTAGGAAATAACGACACATTGTTCAAAGAAATTAGAGATAAGTTGAGTGCGAGATTCGATATGAAATTTCTAGGTGAACCCAAAGAATTTCTGGGAATTACAATTAATAGAAATCAAGATATAGGTATTATAGAGTTGAATCAAATCAAATTTATAACGAAAATGCAACAGAAGTTCGGCTATTCAGATATGAAAGGTCAAACTGCACCTATGATAACTAATCAAGTTTTAAATAGAGAACGTAAGCTTAGGGAAAATGAGCAAGAAAATGATCAAGTAATTAAACAAAGGGAATATAGAGAAATAATAGGTTCTTAGCTGTATTTAGCAAATGTAACAAGACCTGATCTGTCGTATGCAGTAAATGTATTAAGTCGTCATCAGTTAAATCCAACCATACATGAATGGAACATGATTTCACGAGTATTCAGATATTTGGAATACTCTGAAAATTTCTCTTTGATTTCTAAAGGCTTGAGCAGTCAAGTTGATGTGTTTTCAGATGCAAGTTTTTCTGACTGCAAAGTTTCGTTAACTACAAGTGGTTATATAATAAAACTGTTCGGTGACACTGTAGCGTGGCGTACTCGAAAACAGACATACGTAGCTTTGTCAGCATGTCAGGCCGAGGATGTTGCTCTAAGTGATGCATGCCGTGAAGCAATAGCATCAAGTTTAACGTTAAAATAAATTCCAAGTATTATCAGTTACCCACTTACGCTGTTGTGTGATAATAAAGCTGCTATAGCATGTACACAAACAGATGGTGGAACTAAGTTAAGACACATGACCGAAGTGCAAGAACACTACGTGGAGCAATTTGTTCAAATAAAGTATATTAAGTTGAATTGGATAGCATCAACAGAGCAAAGAGCTGATATCTTCACAAAACCTTTACTTTCTGACACCCATTCTCGATTAACTAAGCTTCTACTAAATAACAAATCGCTTATTTGTGTTTCTTCTAGACTAAGGAGGTATGGTCTGACCCAGTGCTGTAATCGTCGGATGGATCACCAGATGTGTAGTCGCAGACACGCTTACGATTTTGATGCTTAATTAATCATTAATGTTAATATATCTGATTCGAGAAGCTATCGGAAGGAAGTGTTAGAATATAGGGTGCGCTAGCTCCCGAATCAAGCCGTCCCTGAGCGTGAGAGCACTCCTTTGTTTTGTGTGCTTCTGGGACCGCGCTTGTGGCACATTATTCAGTCCTTGACTAACTGTCGCGGAGTCCTCTGTGTTCTGAAAGTCGTTGTAAGAAAGTCGCAATAAAAGCAGCACACGTTCGCTTAAGTTTATTCCTCAGTGTTATCAGTGTGTTTTACTATTCCTTATTCTTAAATGATACGGTCTAGTGTCACAATCACAAAAGATGTAAAACATTCAATCCAGCTTTCAGTAACGAAAATGGCTCAAATCGGCTAGAAAATTAATACTCGGCCGATTTCGAAATCGCTTATTACGAATCAATAATCAGATTACCCAAATAAAAAAATCTCATAAATTCATAATTCCCTGTTTTGAAACCCCAAACTTGGTTTTTGCAAACATTTCTGTGTGGGATTCGTTTCATTTATTGGCTACAAATCAATATTCAGTTTATCTATACCAAGTATACAAGTTTTGAACCATCAGGAGCATTGGAGTACCTTTTAATCAATAGCGATTAATCCTTCTCTACCACAAAACAATTATTTCGGAATATTTGTGGAACTGCTGGAGCTTTATCAAACCTTCCTTTCAGGGACCTACTGACTTTTTCATGCGCTTTTTGACTATAGAACAAGATCGTTATATTCTTGAAATGCTTCTGACTCCATTTAACAAGTTTTGGAGACGTTACGATGGCTTCGGTCGGCTTATACAGGGTGTCCCAGACTCAAGTGTCCGGACTTATACAGGGTGTCCCAGACTCAAGTATCCGGACTTATATGGCCGTATGAAAATAAAATAAATCTAAAATTCCTTTTCCAAAAGTCAGTTGAAGTTTTAGTTTTGGAGATATAAAATATTTAAGCTGGTCTAGTCAGGAGTCCGGACACTTGAGTCTGGGACACCCTGTATAGCTATATAAAAATAAAAATAAAAAATCGAAAATTCCTTTTCCAAAAATCAGGCATCCAGTAGAGGAAAAGCGATGCTTTAGGACTAGGAGAAACATCAACATCCAGGTTTCTCTCAAGCCCAAAGATCTGGCTCAACTGGATGACGCGCTTCGTGGAGATTTTTCCGACGAGTCCAACCTCTGGACCATCAATTGTGGTGTGTACTCGTATGATGCAGCGAGAACTTTAGCACATGCAAACCGTGTAACAAACGACAACGGCAGATCAGAAGACAAAAAGGCGCATGCATCAACTCAGCAAAAAGATAGGCTGGGAAAGACAGTACGTGTCGCGAATTCAGTGCGTGATTGACTACATAGCATCTGGCAGGAAGTTTACTGCCAGGGTCCGACAGTTCGCGCGTACGGATCCGGCATCACACACTCAACAAGTCAAAGCTGTTGACCATCCGGCAGCACATTGTTGACGGAATATGGGTACTATCTAACTCCAGGAGAAGTCTAGAGCGGAGGGAGTGGTGGGTCCAAGAAAATAAACTGTTTTTCTCTGACCCATCTCGGCTCTTTCGATATCCTCTAGTTACTGTGGAGCACCCGCTTAAACCAGATTAAACCTGAATCTCGAATGTCTTCAAAACAGGACATTCTGGGTATAGCACATATAGTCGCAAATGGACGAGACCCTCTTCTTGAAATGGTCAGGATACACGAAAAAGTGTGCAACGGAGCGTTTATGTACAAAGCAGCGAGGAAGGCTACTGAAACACTTTGCCTCGATTTCAATATCAGGGATGAGCAAAATGCATCAAACATTATCCATCTCGAGTACTTACTCCTGGAGACCCGGATGAAGAAAGCATAAGAACAAAACTGGCACGAACAGCTCCTCGAAAGAGGAATTAAGGCATCTTCCACAGAAATGTGAAGGATCAGTCGATGTCCTTTGAGCTAACGTTTGCATTCCTTAAATCATCCGGATTTAAGTCGGCCACGGAGGGGTTCATTTTGGCATGCGAAGACATTCCTGATGATAGCTTCAGAGCGTGTAATGCACACCCCGAGCACTTAGGACACATACTATTTGGTTGTCCAACTTACGCGGGAATAAAGTACATCCAAAGGCGCAATGTGGCACTGAGAGTGCTTTATTACTATCTCTGTCACTCTCACGGTATTAACCCTGATACCGCTCCGAATATATACTTGATTTACATATTTTCGGCAATTGTTTCGTCGCGCACTCGAGGCCTGACATAGCTCTCCTTGACTTCGAGAAACGAAACATGTTCATTATCGAATTTTCGGCACCAGCCGACAAAAACATCACAGCCACGGAGAATAAAAAGGAAGAGAGGTATAAAGACCATATAAGGGAGTTACGACGTTTATACCCAGAATATGCTGTTAAGTTAGTCGTCCTGATCATCGATGCTATTGGAGGTGCCAAGCTTTCACTGGTTCATAGCCTGAAAAGCAGACCGCAGAAGGCAGTCATCCTTGGGTCGCTCTTGTCCTCAGGATGCACCAGATTTTTGCCGGATTGCTGTATTGAGTCCATCGCCGATTGTAAACAATTGTAAACCTATCTCATGGTCGTGAGAAACGGTTACAGCTGAAACGTTACCCTGATTTTACCGGGCATACACATAAGTAGATTAATATCTTGGGTTTTTTTTATTTATAACGAGAAATAAATCTATCTAGATTTAAACATTTCATTATTGAGTCTTCCCTATCAGTACAATGGTTGCAGCCTGTCACCTGACAAAAAGTAGACGAATCTGGTTGTGGGCTAGTAAACGGCTGGCTCCAGAACGGCCAGAGGGAGGCTAGAAACATGCCAGTGTCTGACAAGCCACACGCCGCTACTAAAGTTCCTAAAACGTGCCCGTACGATACGTTACCATTCTCCGTCAGGTTCAAGGTTCTTAAAAATAATACTGGTTCTTCATAATACTAAGAGATGGCGGCAGCGTCGATTGACGTAAAGAAATATCTTTTTTGCGTGAACAAATAATCAGGGACATCTATGAATAGTATATTGAGTATCGTACATTGAGCGTAACAACGGGTGGTGGGGGCGGGGTATGCGGACAAAGAAAAGCATCTACTGATTTACAGGTTATGTAGTTATTAAAAATAATAGACACACGAGATTCCCCGAGTTTCTACTGATTCTTTTGAATAAAAAGGGATGAAGGCAGTATCCTGCGACCCCAACTTTGGCATGTAGAGGTACTGCGCTTGCGCTAGCTATGCATAAGAGTAACATGGCGCGGCTTATTATTGCCATGGTAACGGGTTGTCGCGTCGTATTCCTCTTGCGCGTCTTAGCACAAGCGCAGTAGGTCTACATGCCAAAGTTGGGATCTCTGGCAGCGTCGATTGGTGTGAAGAAATATATTTTTTGCAAGAAAAAAAAAATCAAGGAAATCTATGAAACGAACTTTAACATAGTGCAATAGTGATTTCGTGGAGAATTTAGCATTTTGCAGTTTATAAGCAGACGTACAAAGTAGCATTTCTTACGCACGTATAAAAAAAAACGAAGTTTCAACAAACCGCAATAATGATTTCATGGGGAATTTAGCATTTTGCGGTTGCTAAACAGACGTTCAAAGTAGCATTTCTTACGCACGTATAAAAAAAGCTACAAACACTATAAAAGTAAACAAAAAATTAGATAATTATTCAAATGAATAGGCATGTGGTATCATTTTTCTACTCTTCTTGTATCTTACGTTTTTTCTATTTCGAAACACATATCTTGAAATTGATTAATACAGTATTTTTAATTAATAGTACACACACACACATTTATCTTTTTAAAACATTTAAAGAAGAACTATATTTTCACCAATAAAGTACTGAATATATTAGATAAGATTACTTCAATAACTTTTATAGCTGTATACAGTAAGGCCAAATTCATACCAGAAATATGTATGAGTGCGAAAGAATCGCGCAATCTTGTAGATGTTTCACTCGGATTCATGCTTCCTTATGACTGGTATGAACTTGACTTTACTGTGTGTGTGTATATATAATTAAAAAATAAGTTGGACCAATCCGGAGCGCGGTATAAACAGACATGCGTACGTGAGCGGGGGTGCAACGTAGTGTTATTGAAGCAAGCGTCGAGGTGGAGTTAGCGACGGGAGAACAGCGGACACTATACTGCGTTGGGCTCCCGCTCACACACGCACGACTGTTTATACCGCGCTCCTGATTGGCCCAGGTTAAATATTTTATAACTCAAAAACTAAAACTTCAACTGATTTTTGGAAGAAGAATTTTCCATTTATTTTATTTTTTCCTTTTCATACAGCCATTTAAGTCCGGATACTTGAGCCTGGGACACCCAGTATACACATATACACACACAAACACACACAGTAAGGTCAAATTCATAGCAGTAATATTCATAAGTTCAAAAGAAATGCTCTTATGCGCCATCTACTAGTGTCTCACTCTCACTCACGATTCTCTATGACTACTATGCAGTTGATCTTACGGTATATATATATTTATATATATACAACCTTATTCTTTTTCATGTTTAAAAAATTATCTTTCATTTTAACTGACGCAATCGCTCGAAAGTTTGATGAAGTAAATAGTTATATATTCGGGTGCGGATATACTATATTCAGTTCCCTTTCGAGGGCCAGAAAACTATCATCTCCTAGCGATTGCCTGAGATGATGCCTAGCTATTCGCACAGAGCGTCTGAGGTTCTGCGAATCATGACCAGAAAAAGTTTTACGGCGTGACATCGGCGTCTGAAAGTTCTCTTTGTTATCCATCCTTCTACAGGGCGTCATTAATAAATTTCGATCTATTGTCTTTGTCGTTTTCATAAAGTTTCTCTCAGTACTGTTTGAATCTCTTGCAGGTGTCTGCGGCAAGCTTATTTCAATCATAGGTGTTTCCAGCACATTTGTTCCATAGCTCGTGGATGGACCTTGAGTCGGAACTACATTTTCAATTCTGTGAGCAGTATTTTCCAATTCGTATACTTCTCCTTCAATATTCTTGGACATACTTTTCTTCGGTGTTTTTAAGAAACAGTTTTCTAATCTAACTTGTAGGACTTTCATTTGTTTCGTATTTCTGAAGCCTTCATTGATCTCTTCGTTATTATCATGGACCTCCGGAGTAGCAAAAGACATAGGTAGAACAGAAGGTGGACTTGTATCGCCGTACGTTGGTTCTATTTTTATTTCTCTCAACTCGATGGAATCAGAAATTGGCATTTCCAAAATTTTCTCGATAGGAGCAGGGGGGCAGAATGTATTTTTTTCCTTATCGAGCGGAACTGTCGACTGGACCTGAAAATATAGAACACACCAATTATTGTTTAGCTGGTAATAGAAATTTACTCTCGTTAGTTTAAAATAAACTAGAATGGATTCATGTATCGGGCGCGACATTTCGTTGCATGAGAGTCAGAATACGCCAGGGCTCTAAGGTAGATCCTGTATCTACTAGCGATTCCGAGCCAATAGGTCGGATCTAATCAGCCTTGACACAGAAATGTCAAGAAGGATCCTTATCCTTTACCTGAGTATTTTATTAAATCAGTAATTGCATACAAATTTATTTAGTGTGCTGTTTGTTACATATGATTTATAGGCTCTATGGCAAACCTGATATTTTTTAACATTTAATTCAGGTATAATATCATTAAAACTTTGAACCTCATTTTCTAAGTTTGACAGTCAGTGGATGTGGTGTATCCTAACTCTCATGCGATGATTTTTGTAACTTATAACTCAAATGGATTTTTTACACCAAATGAATCTTCCGTGCTTTTTCCTTTATGTTTATCTGGTATTAGACATTTTAGCGTGACGTCATGCCCTGTCGGTATAATCAATTCTTAACAGAGAATTATCGTTCTGTGATGCAGCGAACATTGCTTACATAGTGTATTCTATTCCATACACACAAAAATACGAATCTAGTAACATTAAAATAATCTCATTATAAAATAAATACCTAGTCGAGCACAGATTCAACGAATTTGTCATTAGACAGCAGCTTCGGGACATGGCCCTTCCAAAACAATGGACAACATAACCTCAAAAATGAATAGGAAGTTGTCGCCATCTGGACATTATCGAGGAGGGAAGACTGCAATTACCATGCCTTTATTGAAGGCGGATGTCTCGAATGAACAAGTTGGCAAACCTAATCTCCGCCATCGTCACAATAGGATGGCTTCATCGCCGACATCTCAGCTGTCACCACTTACACACACTATTAAGGGCATTTCTGCTTTGGGCACTAATTTGGTGACGGTATTGCGCTCTTACGGTGAGACGGCGAACTATTAACAATCTCTGACCTACGGACGATCATCAAGGAATCGGTGTAGGGTATATGTTGTGTTGTCAAAAGTGGACGGGTCACGTGACTTCGTTCCGCTCCTCGGGCCGGATGAGCAAGGTCTTGCGTTTCTTTCTGAGTGTCTTTCTACTCTGAATCAAGGAGTTTAAATACAGGTTTTATCAAAGTTATAAAATTCTGAGATACAAATAGTATCGTAATGGGAGCCTAATTACTAAATTGACTTTTGTTGGATATTGAGGCGTGTGCGAGCCTAATTACTCAATTGAATTTCGTTGAATATTGAGGCGTGTGCCTAGTTGTTGGAAAATCAGAAATCGCTTTCAACTTTTGGGAATATAAGACCCTTAATGTTATTGGTCTTAATCTGGTGATGGTCGTTTTGTTAAATAAAATTAGAAACCATAGCTTTAAAAATGATGGGGACTCGCGACATGTACTTCCTGCGGATTAATACCACCATCTTGGATGTTAATAAATTCTTTTGAAACAGTGATGTAATCAAAGTAAAATCTGGGCGTGATCAATTTTATTTTTAAATCGCGATCGTTTAGTTTTTCTGAACATTAGATGTAACCTTTCAGGCATTAGCCTTAAAGAAAAATGATTTTATGTGTGACCAACAAAGATGAACTCGTACTTCATTACTCATGATTTTTCCTCAAGTGTAGTAGTATTTTGACAATTGTATGTTATTTTACCATCGATCTGCGACTATTTATTTTCACCGAAAAATTATAAATTTGAGGTTAGGTTGCTCTGTGTATTCAGGCTATTATACTGATCTTCATTAAATTTTGTGAGCGTAGATCGACGATAATAATATAAATATAAATAGTAATAATATACAACTGTCAAAATACCTACTACACATGAGGAAAAATTATGACAACGGAATTTTCAGTACTTCGCGCTAAAATAAATATTGATGTGGAACAGCCTATGTAAGCAATGTTTGCTGTACTACAAAACGATAATTCTGTTCTAGGAATTAAATATATCGAAAGGGCACGACGTAAAAGTAAAATGCCTAATTGAAAATCCATTTGATTCCACGTCATTTGATTGCATGTCAACTAAGGCGAACATGGCCGCCACCTGTCCAAGCTTGTCGTTGCAGCAGTTGAAAATCTCGAATATCCTGTAGTTGTCAAAGCGGTATAACAAAATAAACGCGTAAACAGTGTATTAATTATTTTCAAAACTGACAGCAAGAATGGGCAGAACTGAAAGAAGTGCTACCGGAAGTACACGCTTTGTCAGTTTAATCACACGTGATAACGGACGCGAATCTTGGAATGTGTATTGGACGGGACTGAAGTTGCTGTCTACCTTCCTATGTAAACTAACTCCATGATAATATATGAAAGTCCGACCGCAGGGCGGATGTTTACTATAATTCTGCTTTGTTCATGGCGATCAAAATAATCTTCATTGTCATGTACTTAGTGTGTAAAGTAAGGTAGAAGTAGAAACTAGAGTCCCAACTAATACACACTCCAAGCACACAATCATGTGAGTGTTATAGTAGAATAAAAAACTAGCGAGGGGTCGCCTATCTTCTTACGATGCTTGTGCATCAGTACATGTTTAGAGGGTTCAATGCAAATCTACGCAACGAACACATGAGTCCTTTTCAGATGGACACATAGTATATGGGATATTTTCAAGTAGGTTTCAATTTCATGTTCCTGAAAGTTTATTCGATATCCCTAGACCGTTCTTGACCTTTTAAAGGGCTTATACGTCGAACTACTTTCCCACTTCATAAAGTACATCCTATCACATATATCTATTAAAACTGATAACAATTAATACATTATACAGAACTATATTTCGCAGAAACTAAAATTGAAATCTACTTGAAAATCGCCCACACACATATGATTATTAATGAAAACAAAAAATTCCGTTAAAATTGTACACACCTGCGCATTCAAAGAATTGGAGTAAAGTGTAGCCTGCACGAGATTTAAGGCTTGAGTCATGCTAACAATTCCTTCTTTGAGGTACGATTCTATTGAAAGAAGTTTATTTCTCTCGACAATTGTGTGTTCCGATCCTAAATCGTAGGTGGAGCTGACTATCGGTACGCTCTGTGCGTTTCGCGGAGTTTCCACATCATGAGCAACTTGTAAAAGTATCTGATTTGTAAGTAAAGGTTGAGCATAGAAACCGTAGCCACTTTCAGAATATCCTTGCAAAGGGTGCAGAATTCTTGGTTCCATGATAACCGTCGGTCTTAGAAATTGGGATTGCACGTTTGCACTTTCAATTTCTATTCCCTTTTCCGTCGTATCTGCCGCACATAACGGTACCATTGGATCAGTATTTACAGATCTGATATTGATTATTCTTTCCATATTATTATTAAATTCGTTCTCTGTAGGCAATTGAGAGGAGATGATTTCAACGCAGTTGCCTTTAGTATTCTGATGAGGAATCGTAGCCGAATTCACTGTGATACTGCTAGTTTCTTCGACATGTTTGTAAGGTTTCCCCGCACTTATATCCGCCAAGGCTTCATTGCTAGTTTGAACGGAAGCGTCCTCGTGGCTTGCTTCGAAAATTGTTCCTTTACTGAGTCTTTTACGCACATAATATTCTTTTATGGAGTTAGGTGGTAATAAGAAACTTTTCCGAGAAGATTGATTTCGATTGACGTCTCCTGTTGCTTTTGTTTGCTGTGCTTTTGATGTCGAAAACAATCTTGATTGACGAGGTAATTCTTTTGGGGTATTCTGTGTAGAGTACAGCTTCCGCCTAACATTTTTTCCATGTGCTCCCGGCGTTATGGAACTTTGTCTTGGCACTGTACTTTGTTTCGGCACTGTAAGTGAAAATTTGTAATGTAATTGAAGCTTGGGAGGTAAATATGTTTCATCAAGAGTAAGTGATTTCAATATTTGCAGCTTTATTTAACAATTCATTTGTGCTACTAATAACATTATATTTTAAAATTTTAATTTCCAAACCTAAGTTGAGTGTTTTAAAAAGGGACTAGAAATAGTATTTTTAATTTTGAAATGGAACTTTGGTGGTGAGATCTTTTTATAATATAATATACCTCGAACCCCCAGTTTTGATCCACCGGAATTTTTGGAAAGTGAGAGCGCAATATGCAGGGATCGATAGGGATAAATGGAAAAGGGATTAGTGGAAAGGGATTGCTACTGGCTAGTGTAAACATTGGAGAAGTAACATGTCTTTGGTACATTATATGTAGAAGACAAGTCTGAAGCGATTTAGACGATTTATGGAAAAAGCGCTCATAGGCGGATATGTCCTTTTGAAGGTGAATGTGATTTCCTTCATGGTTATATTCAAACCACTGCGACTGTTAGACAGCCCTTCTGCTCTGATAATACTGAAATCGTCGATCTTAAAATGTAGTTCTATCATTGCTGTGGAGTTAAGAAGGTCTGAGAATAGGCTTAGAATGCTGCGAACGAGAGCTGAAAAAGGAGGGGGGCGGGTGCATTATTAAGTTCATGCTTTTGAATGGGTCTTGAAAGCTTCTGCGTTGCGTATCTATCACTGGAATTCCAGATTGCCCCCGATAGATTTCCAAAAGAATTTTATTCATTTTTTTGACAGAGCTATATCCCGCAAAAGCCTTCGCATCCTCTAGAACTAACATAGCAAATAGTAACGTTAGTCTTGATTATAATTTCTCTTTAATCTCTCAATAATTTATGAATGATAAATTTCGTGTTAAAAATAAGAGACTAAGTTTTATATCGAAGGAATTATAGTTTTTGATCTATTTAGTATGAACCAAAATGGTTATAGTCTTTAGCTGTGAAAAAAATCCTCTCTAGCTCCGCTGGGATTTGAACCTATAACTAAAGATTACCGGTCTAGTGCTCTAACCCACTAAGCTAAGGAGGGGAACGAGATTAATAACTTCTTTCACAGCATCCTACAAGCCATCGATGACGTCATTTCAAGCCATGTAAGATGTCCTATTTCCAGTTTTATTGAGAAATTGAGTTTTTATGTTATGTTGTTGATTAGGGTAATGAAATATTTTTTTGTCCATGGTTTTTGATCTACTTAGTCTAAATCAAAATGTGGAAAAATTCCGCTCTAGCTGTGCTTGGATTCGAACTCAGAACTTCAGATTGCCGGATTGGTGTTCTAACCAACTAAACTACGGAGGGAAACGAGATTCAGAATTTCTTTCATAGCCTCTTAAAAGCGAACGACGACGTCGTTTCATGTCGTGTAAAAATTTATATTCCCAATCTTATTGAGAAATTGAGTTTTGATATTAGGTTGTGGACTAACCTCAAAAGAGTTGGTCTCATTCAAAGAGAATAAAACCGATTTAAAATTACTTCGCTTAAAATGTACATTGACTGTTTACAGACGGGCATGTGGTCTACTAATGCGTCCACATCTGAAACATTTGATGCACTTTCTGGGTTCTGGGTTATAGAGATCAACCGAAACCGATCGATGGTTTTTTTTTACTGAGGCCAGAAAGAACCGGCAACCTCGGTAGTACCTCACAAGGAGACAAGAACCTCGTCAATATTTTAAACGATTTGCTTTTGAAGATTTCATGAAATATGCCACTGCTTGAAGGTAATTTCTGAGGCTTAGGAAGTGTTTTTGAAGCACTCGGCCGCCCCATGATTGGGCATTCACTCCTCGGAAAAACGCTTTATCAGAGTTAGGGGATCTATTTTCTCAGAGAGGTTTCAACATTTGAGTTGCATTAGCTGCGAGGTGAATCTAGACTTGGGAAGAGTCCAGATGTCAAGCCATTTCGAGCGCGGATAGCACTCGGATGGGTGACCACATGCGAAGTAATACCGGGTTGTGCATTCGTTGCGTTTTAGCTAATGTTGGGCGGGAGGTTTGACGCCGAGGATGATTGTGTGCATTTGATGGGTAGGGTCGAATGTCTTCCTTCAAACTCGGTTGTCGAAAAACCTGCTGAACTCGAATGGTGGTTGTCCGCAGTTTTCCTATCCCCTGACCAAACGTCCAGGCAAATGCGAGTACTTTTAATAAAGTCGGATGCAGTCACGGATAATTAGTGGTTGTAATAATATTCATACAGTGATTCCAAGCCCACCTTAGTAAAAGCAAAATTTTCACAGGCCGACACCCAGTGAAGCGGAGTCGTCTGGCGGTATATGTACTCATGAAAAAGGACTTGAATGATACTTTAACAGCGAGAGTAACCCGTGTATAGACCTTTGTTTCACCTGGGGTTTAAAATAAAAAGGCATAGTACAATAGGTTTTAACCACAGTGCTACGGGACTCAATGGACCAGCCTTACAAGAGAATATAAGGTCAACCATCTTTTATATATGGACGACCTTAAACTCTTTGCTTCTTCAAGAAAGGATCTTAACATCCTTGTAGAGACGGTGAATAGGTACTCTGAAGCGATTGGCATGAGCTTCGAACTGGACAAGTGATCGCGTGACGATCAGGGTATTCAACTCATTGGCGGAAGTACCATTCAACATCTTGGTGATGGAGAAACATATGCATTTCATTGAAAATTTAACTCTTTCGTTGAAAATTGTTTTTTTTTTTTGGTTGAAATTTGTTTTTTTTTTACTGAAATTTAACAATACCTTTTTTAGTAGAAAATTGATCTTTTCCAGTTGAGAAGTCAAAGATTTGTACTGAATATTCAACTATTTTGTTAAAAATTCATATTTTTGCGTTTTTTGAAAATTACATTTTTCTTGAATTTTGTTGAAAATTAATATTTTTGGATTGAAAATTCAACAGTTTGGTAGAAAATTATTTGGTTGAAAGTTCAATTATTTTGTTAGAAAATTTATCTTTTCGGATCTTTTGGAAACTACCATGTTAAAAATTCATTCTTTGTTTAAATATTCATCATTTTTGTTTAAAATTCATTTTTCTTGTTGCAAATTTAACTAATTTGTTGAAGATTTGTTGTTTTTTTTTTGGTTGAGAAGTTATTTTTTTGGCTTTTTGAACATTACATTTTCTTGAATTTTTTTGAAAATTAATATTTTTGGATTGAAAATTTAACAGTTTGGTAGAAAATTCAACTATTTTGTTGAAAGTTCAATAATTTGCTTAAAAATTAACGTTTTTTTTCTCGAAAATTCGTATTTTCGGGTTAAAAATTCAACTGTTTTGTGAAAAATTCGTCTTCTCGGCTTGAAAATGCAACTATTTGGTAAAAAATGAGCTTTTTTTATTGACAATTCATATTTTTGAGCCGAAAATTAAAATATTTGTTTAAAAATTACATTTGTTTTTGAAAATTTTATTCATATTTTCGAGTAGAAAATTGGACTGCTTTATTTGAAATTCTTCTTTTTGGGTAGAAAATTGGACTAATTTGGTAGAAATTTTAACTATTTGCTTGAAAATGAACTTTTTTGGATTAAAAATTGGAGTTTTTGGATTAAAAATTAAGGTTTTTTGTTACAAATTTATAATTTCTGGTCAGAAATTCCATGGTTTTGTGATTTTATTTTTTTGTTTGTATTGAATATTCAACTATTTGGTTGAAAATTCATATTTTTGGGTTTTTTGAAAATGAGCTTTTTCTTGAATTTTGTTGAAAATGAATATTTTTGGATTGAAAATTTAAAATTTTGGTAGAAAATTCAACTACTTTGTTAAAAATTCATTCTTTGTTTAAATATTCATTATTTTAGTTTAAAATTCATTTCTTTCATTAAAAATTCGACTATTTTTTTTAATTTGGTTTATTGGTTGAAAATTGATTTTTTCCAGTTGAAAATCAAAATATTTGTTTGCATAATTATGGCTTTTGTTGAAAAAATTTTTTTTCCTTCTGAAAAGTTATTTCCTTTAACTGAAAATTTAACATGTCTTTTTTGGTTGAAAATCGATCTTTCTCAGATAAAAATTAAAAAATTTGTTCAAATATTCATCTATTTTGTTAAAAATTCATCTTTTTGGTTAAAAATTCAACTTTTTGATTAATAAAAAAAATACGACTCTTTTGAGAGTATTTTGGACTGCAAAGTCTGAATTCATTAATATTCAAGTTGTGATAGAATATCAAATGAAATTAAACATTGAAATAAAAAACCATTCCATTATTTTTTTTGTACAAATTTTTAATCATAAAGTTTGCAGAGGATACGAATGAAATAATTTTGATCAATGGGGAATCCATTTGGAATCTTGTAGTAGGGTCACGTAATAGATTGTCAGTATAAGCTGGATGCTGATATCATTTAGACATTAGGCTGTAAGCCACATTGTCTAGAGTTCTAGTCAGAAATTGTGGCGTATAAAAAATTGATAAAAACTTACGAAACTCAAACCAGTGGAGGGGCAGTTGAAACTGTAGCTACATTTGCAAGTTTCGAAGTCTTGATAATGGGGACCACCTGGTCCGTATAAATCACCCTTCGCTCCACCACCAGTTGGTCTAAAAAATATGTTTTTTCAAAAATTGTTTGTGTGAAAAAATAAATACAAATTTTATTATTTAAAAGATTGTTTAAATTTGTTCTACCTAATAGGATGGGTCGAAAAAACAAAATTATGGAAATCGAAATTGGTACTATGAGGAAAAGTAGAGCATGAGGACTAGGGTGGTAAAAAAATTATTTTTCTAATTTTTTAAAGTCTCACCCCCTCATTTTGTGAAAAAAATTTTTTCTCATTTTTTGAGATTTTTAAAGTCCTTGAATTTTAAAAAGAATCGTAAAAACTTTACAACGATGATGTCAAACTATCATGTGAGCAGTATGAAGCCTGATTTTTTTAAAAGATTTAATTTACCCCCAAATTTGAAAAAATACTGAAGACACTGAAAAGTAATTTTTAAGTGTTTTTTCTGAATTTCATGAAAGTAAATTAAAAAAAGTGGAAAATTCTATAAAAAAATTTATTATACAAATATGAAAAAAAGTGCCCTTAAAATAAACTTTTCCCCTTTTCACCCTTAATAATCCATGAAAAATTACATTTTCTTTCTTCGAAACTTTTTCTTCCGATATAAAGAAATTTATATTGAATATGTTTAATAATCAGTTTTGAAGAAAGAAAACGTAATTTTTTTTTTTTTAGATTATTAAGGATGAAAAGGGGAAAAATTTTAATTTTAAAGGCAATATTTTCCATGTTTGTATAATCAAATTTTTTATATAATTTGCGACCTAAATTTTCATTTTACTGTCATAAAATTCAGAAAAGATAAGATAAGATATTTTATTGAAATTAGCAAAAATAATTGTTTAAACAAATTATAATTGTTCATAGATATCTCCTATATTAATACAAGATAGTTGCAGTTTTTTCGGTTGTTTTTAACTTTTTGTCAACTTTTTAATTAGAGTGAAGTAATATTTAATGAAAATTAACAAAAATAATTGCTTAAACAATTTATTACCATTGTTAATAATTTTTTTTTGGCCTAATGATGGAAGCTTGCGGTTCTTTCCAAAATTTTTAGATATTTGTCTATTTATCACTTGGAATGACTCAATATTTGAGTAAATTTACCAACAAATAATTGTTTAAACAATTTATTATTGTTCATAGAAATTTTCTTTTAGAATGGAGATAGAAAGTCGCAGTTTTTTCACAAATTTTCCACTTTTTGTCCAATTTTCCATTAGAGAGAGGTAATCGTTCATTAATGTTCACGAAAATAATTGTTTAAAAAATTTATTATCATTGTTAATATTATTCTCTTCGAATAATGCAAGAAATTGCGGGTTTTTCTTAAATTTTAAACTTTTTGTCCTCTTTACACTTGAAATAAGTTCATATATAATTCAAATTGGCAACAATAATTGTTTAAACAAATTATAATTGTTCATAGCTATCTTCTGTATTAATACAAGACAGTTGCAGTTTTTTCTGTTATTTTTAACTTTTCGTCCAATTTTTAATTACAGAGAGGTTAATTAATGAGAGGTTCATTAATGTTCACAAAGATAATTGTTTAAAATTTTTTTTAATATTGTTAATAATATTCTCTTTGAATAATGCTAGATAGTTGCAGGTTTTTTCTGAAATATTTATCTTCTCGTCCACTTTTCACTTAGTGACCTAATAATTAATGGAAGTGAACAAAAATAGTTATTTAAAAAACTTATTATTGTTTATAAATATCTCCTCTGAGATAAGTGCTAGAAAGTTGCGGTTTTTTTCTGAAATTTTCAAATTTGCATCGCCTTTCTAGTTATGAATAAATTTGAAATAAACATTAGGGAGAATCAAGATTTTAAACAATCTCTTTCTTCTTTCTTTTGTCTGTTGTATAAGACAGCTTCTTTCCTTAAATTAATTTTCTTCTAAACATTCGAAAAAGAGCAAAAATAATTCACACTATGTATTTGAAAAATGATTCTTGTTCACTTATTATTTGATCATAAATAAAAAGTCAAAGCAAAACCAAAAATTTTAGAAAAAAAAAACAACTTTCTAGCATTACCCTCAGAAAAGATAGTTATAAACAATAAGCAATTGTGTAAATATGCATGTTTTTTAACTTGCATTTATTATTACCTCATTAAGTTTTTAGTGGACGAAAAGTTTAAGAGTTCAGAAAAAACCGCAACATTTGAGCAATTATCTGAAAGAAGTTAGTTAAAAACAATAACAATTTGTTCAGACAACTATTTTTACTAAATTGAATTAATTATTAACTCACTTCAAGTGCAAAGTAGACAAATATTTGAAAATTTAAGAAAAAAACACAAATTTCTATCATTGTTCAAATTGAATATCAATAAGAATGATAATAAATTGTTTAAACAATTAATTTTGTTAACTTCAATTAATTATTTACCTCATTCTAATTGGAAATTGGACAAAAAGTCAAAATTTTTTGAAAAAACTGCAATTTTCCAGCATTATTCTAAGAGAATATTATCAAAAATAATAATAAATTGTTTAAATAATTAAATTGGTTAAAATTATTCAGGTATTACCTCACTCTAATTGAAAATTGGACAAAACTGGGAAATTTTTGAAAAAACTGTGACTTTCTAACTCTATTCGAAGAGAAAATTGCTATAAACAATAAAAAATGGTTTAAACAATGTATGTCAACATCAAGTTATCAGTATAGAGTAGAAATTTAGATACTAGAAGCAATTTGCATTTGAAAAACCGCTACAAAATAATAATTAGCGCCAAAAACTCGAAAAACTCATTTTTTCACTTATGGGGTTTTTCTGGGATCCTATAAAACAGACTTGTGGGGGTGATATTTAAAAAGTAATATATAATTCGTATTTTATCGCTAATTTTAAAGAGAAATTTTGAGTTTCAACTCTATTCAGCTAATATTGACGATTCTGAATAGAATGTAAAAAAACGGATTTTTGTTCTTATGGGAAATACGAGTTAAACTTCATGGGGCTTGAGCGACCTCTGAATATAATTTTTTTTTTCTAAAAGAAAGGGCTTCATTTTTCTGTAGATTTAAACAAATTTCCGGACGATTTGCATGAAAATTCGAGAAAAAAAATTTGGACCACCCTAAATTGAGGACCCTGATAAAGTATAATTAATTTTGTGCCAATTGATAGAAGCTTTTAACTTGTACGTTAGAAAAATTTGCTTTAGGAAATTCTTATCTTCATTGTTTTCTTATTTTTGTATTTTTTATTTTTTTTTGTATGCCTTTCGAAGTGCTTAACGTCTCTACAAATTTTTTAGCTTTTTAATTGACGTTCTCTATGCGGTACTTTATGTTCCAAGGACCCCTGATTCAAATGTATATAATATACAAAAAAATGGGATAAGTCTGAAAATTTTGATTTATTTTGATTTTAATTGAGTTAAATTGTAATTTAAATTTTTTCCTAGTGTATTTGTTATCTTGAGAAAACCCTCAGGTGTTACAAATTTCTTTTAGAGTCAGCTGAAAAAACATAATTTACAAGAACAAAAAACTTAATTTTTCTAAATTTTACTGTGTTTACATTTATGATTTCCCAGACTTAATAATTTTTTTCCTTCTAATGTATTCGCAAAAGTAGAAAAGCCTCAGATAGCTAAAGAAATTCTTTTTTAAAGGAATCTGTATTATCATTAGAGAAAAACACAAAAATGTTAACGTCTTTTTCAGACTAGATGTAGTTATGAATTAAAAATCATTTTTGATTAATTTTTTTTTCTGAAAAAATATCTTCTCCTTTCACTCCGCTGGGACTCGAACCACAGAGCTTCTGATTTCCGGTCAGGTGCTTTTCCCATTAGGCTACTAGAGAGATCGACTGAAGAAACTTTATTTTAGAAAACATACGCATTATTATGCTAGTTGGTACGAATCAAATTTTTTAAAGGAATCTGTATCATCATAAGAGAATAACAGAAAATTCTTGAAAGTCTTTTTCAGACTAGATGGAGTTATGAATTAAAAATCATTTTTAATATATTTTTTTTCTAAAAAAAGATTTCCGGTCAGGTGCTTTTCCCATTAATCTACTAAAGGGATCGACTGAAAAAACTTTATTTCAGAAAATATACGCATTATTATGCTAGATGATACAAATTTTTTTTTTTAAATGAATCTGTTTCATCATTAGAGAATAACAGAAAATTATTTGAAGTCTTTTTCAGGCTAGATGAAATTATAATTCAAGAATCCTTTTGAATTAATTTTTTTGTTCGAAAAACAGATTTCCGGTCAGGGGCTTTTCCCATTAAACTACTAGAGAGATCGACTGAAGAAACTTTATATCAGAAAATATACGCATTATTATGCTAGATGGTACAAATCAAATTTTTTGAAGGAATCCTCATCATCATTAGAGAATAACAGAAAATTCTTTAAAGTCTTTTTCAGACTAGATGAAGTTATGAATTAAAAATCATTTTTAATTAATTTTTTGTCTGAAAAAAAGATTTCCGGTCAGGTGCTTTTCCCATTAAGCTACTGGAGAGATCGACTGAAGAAACTCTATTTCAGAAAATATACGCATTATTATGCTAGATGGTACAAATCAAATTTCTCAAAGGAATCTGTATTATCATTAGAGAATAACAGAAAATTCTTCAAAGTACTTTTCAGACTAGATGAAGTTATGAATTAAAAATCATTTTTAAATAATTTTTTTCTGCGAAAAAAAGATTTCCGGTCAGGTGCTTTTTCCATTAAGCTACTAGAGAGATCGGCTGAAGAAACTTTAGTTTAGAAAATATACGCATTATTATGCTAGATGGTACGAATCAAACTTTTTAAAGTAATCTTTATTATCATTAGAGAAGAACAGAAAATTCTTTAAAGTCTTTCCCAGGCCAGATGGAGTTATGAATTAAAAATAATTTTTAATTAATTTTTTTTTCTGGAAAAAAGATTTCCGGTCAGGTTCTTTTTTTATTAAGCTACTAGAGAGATTGAGAGAAGAAACTTTTATTTCAGGAAATATACGCATTATCATGATAGATGGTACAAATCAAATTTTTAAAGGAATCTGTATTATCATGAGAGAATAACAGAAAATTCTTTAAAGTCTTTTTCAGACTAGATGGAGTTATGAACTGAAAATCATTTTTAAATAATTTTTTTTCTGAGAAATAGATTTCCGGTCAGGTGCTTTTCCCATTAAGCTACTAGAGAGATCGACTGAAGAAACTTTATATTAGAAAATATACGCATTATCAAGCTGGATCGTACAAATCAAATTTTTTAAAGGAATCTGTATTATCATTAGACAATAACAGAAAATTCTTTAAAGTCCTTTTCAGACTAGATGAAGTTATGAATTAAAAATCATTTTTAATTAATTTTTTGTCTGAAACAAATATTTCCGGTCAGGTGCTTTTCCTATTAGGCTACTAAAGAGATCGACTGAAGAAACTTTATTTAAGAAAATATACGCGTTATTATGCTAGATGGTACGAATCAAACTTTTTGAAGGAATCTATATTATCATCAGAGAATAACAGAAAATTCTTGAAAGTATTTTTTACTAGATGGAGTTATGAATTAAAAATCATTTTTAATTAATCTTTTTTTGAAAAAAATATTTCCGGTCAGGTTCTTTTCTTATTAAGCTACTAGAGAGATCGAGAGAAAAAACTGTTATGTCAGAAAATATACTCATTATCATGCTAGATGGTACAAATCAAATTTTTAAAGGAATATGTATTATCATCAGAGAATAACAGAAAATTTACAACATCTTTTTCAGACTAGATGGAATTATGAATTAAAAATCATTTTTAATTAATTTTTCTTCTGAAAAAAATATTCCGGTCAGGTGCTCTTCCCATTAAGCTACTAGAGAGATCGACTGAAGAAAATTTATTTTAGAAAATATACGCATTATTATGCTAGATGGTATGAATCAAACTTTTTGAAGGAATCTATATTATCATCAGAGAATAACAGAAAATTCTCTAAAGTATTTTTTACTAGATGGGGTTATGAATTAAAAATACTTTTTAATTCATAATTTTTCTGAAAAAAATATTTCCGGTCAGGTGCTTTTCCCATTAAGCTACTAGAGAGATCGAGAGGAGAAACTTTTATTACAGAAAATATACACATTATTATGCTAGATGGTACAAATAAAATTTTTGAAGGAATCTGTATTATCATGCGAGAATAACAGAAAATTTGTAAACGTCTTTTTCAGACTAGGTGGAGTTATGAATCGAAAATTATTTTTAATTAATTTTTTTTCTGAAAAAAAGATCTCCTCCTTTCACTCCGCTGGGATTCGAACCACAGAACTTCAGAACAAAAATTAATTAGAAATTCTTTTGTATTTTGGTATATTTTAAAAATTTTTCTTTAAATCAGGGTCCACTGAAGATAAATTATATCCTATAGAAAGGTTTAAGATCTCTAAAACCATAAACAAAAATTAACAAACATAAAGATGTCAAACCTATGCAAATAAGAATTTTTTTAAACACATTCTGCTAACCCATAAGTTGAAGGCGTTCATCAATAGATATCAAATTAATGATACTTTTTCATGGTCCTCATACACTATTTTTCCGCATAGTACCAATTTTGATTTCCATAATTTTTTTTTCGACTCATCCTATTATCTGAGTATTAATATCCTCATTAACAGTTTTTTATAACCCGTAATATCAATACTCGTATAAACCAATAAAGGTCTATAATCAATTTATTCCACTGATTTTCACGAATACCTTATGCTAATGGACCATATAATTGAGGAAATACGTTAATTTGTAAAACATTTGTTTGAATTTTCTTTTGCTACCTGTTGACGATTCCTGTTGGACCACCAGGTCCCACTAGAACTTCTTCTCGATTTGGGCCATTGAATGGGGGTCTTATGGGACCATTTCCTTGACCATAAGATCCTTGATATTGTGGTCTGTAGTTAACGTAGGGATTATTTCCTTGATAATAATTTTCGTTTCCATTATGTTCGTTAACTAGGTACCTATTTGAAAAAATAACAAAAATGACCACATCAATTGTAATGCTTATTAAAAAGAATAGAATCAAATTGAAAAAATTCCCAGCAATAACAATATTATGGTGATTGTCAAATTGGCGGAAAACTTGAAGTCTCGGCAGTATAAAAATTACATTAAAAGTCTTCGCTTTTTTGAAAATTAATAAATACTTTTTATTAACCTCTGATATTTGGTCAATTTCTTTTTAAATTTCTATTTCAATTACCTTAATTTAATATGCAAGCAACCGGAACTTATTTCCCGCCAATAGTACGGTCTACGGATTAGATCGGATAGGAATTGATAGTTCTGGATAGGATCAGACAGGAACGTATGTGATCGGATAGGAACGTATAGGATCGAATTGGTTCATATGGGAACTGATAGGATTGAATAGAATCGGATAGAAAAGGGTATTATCGGATAGAATTGGGTAGGATACAATAGAATCAGTTGAAAACGGATAGAATAGGCTGAGATCAGACCGTATATCAAATAATAGGAAAGGATAGGAAAGGATAGGATTGAATAGAATCGGCTAGAATCCGATAATATCGAATAGGATCGGATATGATTTTATAGCATAGGATATAATCGAACATGAAAGAAAAGCAAGAAGAAAAAAAGAGACGATCGGATAGGAAAGGATAACAACGGATAGAATCGGGTAGGATAGAATAGAATCAGTTGGAAACGGAAAGAATAGGGTGAGATCAGACCGTATATCAAAGAATAGGCTCGGATAGGAACGGATAGGATTGTATAGAATCGGCTAGAATCGGATAATATCGGATAGGATCGGATGGGGTCGGATGGGATTTGATAGAATTGGATATGATCGAAAATGAAAGAAAAGGAAGGAGAAAGATAAAGAAAGGATCGGATAGGAAAGGATCACAACGTATAGAATCAGGTAGGATAGAGTAGAATTAGTTGGAAACGGAGAGAATAGGGTGAGATCAGATCGTATATGAAAAAATAGGCTCTGATGAGAACGGATAGTATTGGATAGAATCGAATAGTATTGAATAGGATCGGATGGGGTCGGATAGAATTTGATAGAATCGGATGTGCCCGAACATGACAGAAAAACAAGAAAAAATACAGGAAAGAATCGGATAGGATCAGATGGGATCGGATAGGAAAGGATAACAACGGATAGAATCGGGGAGGATAGAATAGAATCAGTTGGAAAAGGATAGAATAGGGTGAGATCAGACCGTATATCAAAGAATAGGCTCGGATAGGAACGGATAGGATTGGATAGAATCGGCTACAAGCGGATAGTATCAGATAGGATCGGATCGGGTCGGACAGGATTTGACAGAATCGGATATGATTGAACAAGGAAGGAAAGCAAGAAGAAAAAGAAAGAAAGGATCGGATAGGAAAGGATAACAACGTATAGAATCAGGTAGGATAGAGTAGATTCATTTGGAAACGGAGAATATAGGGTGATGTCAGATCGTACATCAAAGAATAGGCTCGGATAGGAACGGATAGCATTTGATAGTTCTGGATAGGATCGGATAGGAACGTATGTGATCAAATAGGAACGTATATGATCAAATAGGAACGTATATGATCGAATTGGTTTAGATAGGAACTGATAGGATTAAATAGAATCGGATAGAAAAGGATATTATCGGATAGAATGGGGTAGGATATAATAGAATCAGTTAGAAACGGATTGAATAGGGTGAGATCAGACCGTATATCAAAGAATAGGAGCGGATAGGAACGGATAGGATTGGACAGAATCGGCTTGAATCGGATAGTGTCGGATAGGACCGGATGAGGTCGGATAGGATTTGATAGAATCGGATATGATCGAACATGAAAGAAAAGCAAGAAGAAAGAAAAAGAAAGGATCGGATAGGAAAGGATAAGAACGTATAGAATCAGGTGGGATAGAGTAGAATCAGTTGGAAACGGAGAGAATAGGGTGAGCTCAGATCGTATATCAAACAATAGGCTCGGATAGGAACGGATAGGATTTGATAGTTCTGGGTAGGATCGGATAGGAACGTATGTGATCAAATAGGTTCAGATAGGAACTGATAGAATTGAATAGAATCGGATAGAAAAGGATATTATCGCATGGAATTGGTTAGGATATAATAGAATCAGTTAGAAACGGATAGAATAGGGTGAGACCGGAGCATATAACAAAGAATAGGCTCGGATAGGAACGGATGTGATTGGATAGAATCGGCTGGAATCGGATAGTATCGAATAGGATCGGATGGGGTCGGATAGGATTTGATAGAATCGGATATGAACGAACATGAAAGAAATGCAAGAAGAAAGAAAAAGTAAGGATCGGATAGGATCAGATGGGATCGGATAGGAAAGGATAAAACGGATAGAATCGGGTAGGATAGAATAGAACCAGTTGGAAACGGATAGAATAGGCTGAGAGCAGACCGTATATCAAAGAATAGGCTCGGATAGGAACGGATAGGATTGGAAAGAATCGGCTAGAATAGGATAGGATCGAATAGGATGGGATGAGGTCGGATAGGATTTGATAGAATCGAATATGATCGAAAATGAAAGAAAAGCAAGAAGAAAGAAAAAGAAAGGATCGGATCAGATAGGATCGGATGGGAAAGGATAACAACGGACAGCATCGGGTAGGATAGAATAGAATCAATTGGAAACGGATAGAATAGGGTGAGGCCAGACGGTATATAAAAGAATAGGCTCGGATAGGAACGGATAGGATTGCATAGCATCGGCTAGAATCGGATAGTATCGGATAGGATCGGATGCGGTGGGATAGGATTTGATAGAATCGGATATGATCAAACATGAAAAAAGGCAAGAAGAAAGAAAGGATCGGATAGGAAAGGATAAAAACGTATAGAATCAGGTAGGATAGAGTAGAATCAGATGGAAACGGAGAGAATAGGGTGAGATCAGATCGTATATCAAAGAATAGGCTTGGATAGGAACGGATAGAATTTTCTAGTTCTGGACAGGATCGGATAGAAGCGTATAGGATCGAATTGGTTCCAATAGGAACTGATAGGATTGAATAGAATCGGATAGAAAAGGATATTATCGGATAGAATTGGGTAGGATATATTAGAATCAGTTAGAAACGGATAGAATATAGTGAGATCAGAACATATAACATAGAATAGGCTTGGATAGGAACGGATAGGATTGCATAGAATCGGGTAGTATCGAATAGGATCGGATGGGGTCGGATAAAATTTGATAGAATCGGATATGATCGAACAGCAAAGAAAAGCAAGAAGAAAGAAAAAGAAATGATCGGATCAGATAGGATCGGATACGAAAGGATAACAACGGATAGCATCGGGTAGGATAGAATAGAATCAGTTGGAAATGGTGAAAATAGGGTAAGGTCAAATCGTATATCAAACAATAGGCTCGGATTCGAACGGATAGGATTTGATAGTTATGGATAGGATCGGATGGGAACTGTGATCAAATAGGAACGTATAGGATCGAATTGGTTCAGATATGAACTGATAGGATTGAATAGAATGGAATAGAAAAGGATATTATCAGATATAATTGGGTAGGAAATAATAGCATCAGTTAGAAACGTATAGAACAGGGTGAGATCAGAACGTATGTCAAAAAATGGGCTCGGATAAGAACGGATAGGATTGGATAGAATCGAACAGTATCGAATAGGATCGGATGAGGTCGGATAGGATTTGATAGAATCGGATATGATCGAACATGAAAGAAGAGCAAGATAAAAGAAAAAAGAAAGGATCGGATAGGAAAGGATAAAAACGTATAGAATCAGGTAGGATAGAGTAGAATCAGTTGGAAACGGAGAAAATAGGGTGAGATAAGATCGTATATCAAAGAATAGGCTCGGATAGGAACGAATAGGATTTGATAAAATCGAATATGATCGAATATGAAAGAAAAGCAAGAAGCAAGAAGAAAGAAAAAAAAGGATCGGATAGGATGGGATCGGATAGGAAAGGATAACAACGGATAGAATCGGGTAGGATCGGATAGGAACGAATAGAATCGGATGGGATCGTATCGTATTGGATAGGATCGGATAGAAATAGATAAACTGAGATATGATTGGATGTATTAGAATAGAAACATATATGATCGGATAGGATTAAATAGAAGAGAATTGGATCGAATAGATTTTGATAGGATAGGATCGGATAGGGTTTGTATAGGATCGGACTTTAATTAATTTTTTAATACAAGTAAACATCCTATCTTAAAAACATTGTAAATTATTATTTAAAACGCTGGAAATTAGTATTTAAAAAAAGGTATTTTGATATAAAATCATACAGTTTCGAAGAAGACTCAAAATTTCTAAAAAAAATAGGTTTTGTTAGTATTTCTCACCGGAAATTAGTATTTTCGCGCACAAATCATCATAAAGACCCCAAATTTTCAACAATTTCATGTTATGCTAGCATTTTACACCGGAAATGAGGATTATAATAAAAAATTCTTAGATTTTTAAAGTTCATCATTTTAAAAAAAATAAAAAAATTCAATTTCAAAGTAGATTTACAACTTTTCAACCATTTTAGGTTATGTTGGTGTGTTAAGTACACCGGAAATCGGCATTTTTAGTAGTCTATTTTTGGTTGAAAACTGACCTTTTTAGTCGAAAATTCAACTATTTGGTTGAAAATTCATCTTTTTTTTTAAACTCGTCTTTTTTGGTAGAAAATTAATTTTATTGATTAAAAAATAAATTTGTTTTGGTTGAGGATTCAACTATTTTGTTGTAAATTCGACTTTTTTGTTTAAAATAAACTATTTTGGATGTAAAATAAAAATATTTTTTAGTTAAAGTATCAGCTATTACATTTTGTATTAAGTCTTTATCTTTTTGGTTAAAAATTCAAATAATTGGTTGAAAGTTTAACTAATTTGATAAAAATACATTTTTTTAGTTGAAGATTCATCATTTTCAATATCGAATTTCATCAGTTATAGAAAATAGTGTCTTTGCATTCCGCTTCTATGTTTAATTTATGTTTTAATTTAATTAAAATTTTTTTTACATTTTCAAAAATTTCTTATTTAAAAATTGCACGTGGGTGTTTATTATTTCTTAACCTTCCAAAAAACGTCAGAGGCACCTAGATATTTTAAGAATTTACGTTTATTATAAAGTTTTATTAAAGTTGTAAGAATTAAAAATTAATTTATGATTTATTTAGTTTTTTATCATTTTAACGTCCAACCTGAAATTTAGTTCCCATATTTCGACTACAAATTCCATAATTATTTTTCATTTTCCGATGTGCCCCTTTTAGATTCAAAATATTCAGGAATCACCAAAAACTACTTTTTCTACTGAAAGATTTATTTTTCTGAAATTTTCAGTGAAGCTATTTATTAACTTGAGTTTTATATAGATTTGGAGGGGGTGGGGGGTCAACTATCAATGTCCCGAAAATTTCGTAGAATGTCTGGATAGGTTTTATAGAAATGGCAATTAAATTTCTAAAATAAAAAAAATCTAATAAAAGAGCGTAACGTGGCTTACCAAACACTACTTACTCTACTGAAATTCTCTTCACCTGTTCATTCAAGTTAAAAATAGAATGTCAATTTAATAAATAGATATGGCAAAAAAAGTCAAAATTCAATGTTTTCAAAAAATTGGAATAACACAGTTTTGCTTAATTGTTAAGATATTTTTCGCATTTGTCACCTAGATTCTACCCTAGGGTCAAATTTGGTGCAAAGACGAAAAAAAAAAATTCAAAAAATGATGGTTTCCAATTTTCTGTGAAATTCACTTATAGAAAATTCCCAAAATTTTTAATTTTATGATTCTCTTGGTTGAGAATTCATCTTGTGGTTCAAAATGTTATTATTTGGTTGAAAAATTTGTTATTTTGTTGAAAATTTAACCATGCTGTTAAAAAGTAATTATTTTTAGTTGCAAATTTATTTGTTTTGTTGAAAATTCATCTTGTGAGGTTAAAAGCCCAATTTTTTGAAAGAGATATCAACTATTGGATTGAAAATGTACTTTTTTGTTGAAAATTTAATTCTTTTGTTAAAAATTTGCCTTTTTGGTTTAAAAATGTATCTCTTATTGTAGATCTTTATCTTTTTTGATAATTATTGTGAATGATAATTCATCATTTTAGTTCAAAAATCTTTTTATTTTTTGTTGGAAGTTAAGTTTTTTTTTGAAATGTCAACTCTTTTGTTAAAAATTTAACTACTTAGTTGAAACTGGAACTACTTTGATAATTTTTTTTGGTTGATTGTTTCATTATTTTAGTTGGAACACCTTTTATGGTTAAAATTGATTTTTTAACTGAAAATTGAAGTATTCCATGCTTGGTTGAAAATGTATCTTCTTTAGTTCGAAATTTAATTATTTTGTCGAAAATTCCTTTTTTTTGTTTTTAAAAATGGACTTTTCTAATTGAAAATATAACAATTCTATTTTTGGTTGAAAATTTATCCTTTTCAATTAAAAGTCCATGTATTTTGTTGAAAATTCGTATTTTTTAGTAAAAAATTAATTCATTCAAATTAAACGATTTGATTAAAAATTCATTCATTTTTTGTCGGAAATTCGTAATTTTAATTTAATATTTATCTTTTTTGTGGAAAACTTGTTTTTTTGTTGTTGGAAATTTAATTATTCCATCTTTGGTTAAAAATTGATCTTTTTTAGTTGAAAATTTAACTATTTTGTAAAAAATTTGTTTATTTGTTTGGTTATAAATAGATTTTTATAACTGAAAATATAAATTTTCAATTTTTGTTAGAAAATTAATCTTCTTGATTAAAAATTAATTTCTTGTTTCAAACTTCAACTATTTAGTTGAAAATTGATTTTTTCATTCAAAGTTAAAAGTTTAATCATTTTGTTGAAAATTAACGTATTTTGTTCGAACTTCATCATTTTTTGTAGAAATTAATCTTCTTTGTTGAAAATTGAACTTTTTGGTTGAAATGTCATTTTTTTAATTTAAAATTTAACTATTTGGTTGGAAATTCGTTTTTTTTTATTAAAAAATCGACTGCTTTGTTGAAAATTTGTCTTGATTGCATGCAAGTTCTACTTTTTGGATAAATATTTTTTCTATGTTGACTTACAAATTTTTCTTGATTGAAAATTCAACTCTTTTGTAGAAAAATTGTCTTTTTGGTTAAAAAAATTATCTTTTATTGTAGATATTTAATCTTTTTCGGTTATTTTTGGATAATATTTCATCATTTTATTTAAAAAAAAACTTATTATTTTTTGTTAAAAGTTAACTTTTTTCGTGAAAATTCAACTATTTTGTAGAAAATTCGTCTTTTTTCCATGAAAATTCACCATTTTTAATGACATTTTTTTGCTTTATTGACTGAAAAATCTTTCTTGGTTGAAATTAAATTCTTTTGTTGAAAATGAAACTACTTATGTAAATGGAGAATTCAACTACTCAGTTGAAAGTGGAGCTACTTTTTTAAAAATTAATTTTTTTCATTGATTGCTTCATTATTTTCGTTAAAACACCGTTTTTTGGTTTGTAATTCGCTTTTTTTCTATTAAAAATCCAACTAGGTTGGTGAATATTTATCTTGATTGCACTGAAATTCAACATTTTGCATAAATATTTTTTCTTTGTTGACTGAAAAATTTTTCTTGCTTGAAAATCCAACTCTTTTGTAGAAAATTTGTCTTTTTGGTTTGAAAATTTATCTTTTATCGTAGATATTCAATCTTTTTCGGTAATTTTTTGGATGATAATTCATAATTTTATTTCAAAAACCTTTAATTTTTGGTTGAAATTAACTTTTTTGTTGAAAATTCAACTATTTTGCAGAAAATTCTTTTTTTTGGCATAAAAATTTACAATTTTTAATTACGTTTTTTTCTTTATTGACTGAAAAATCTTTCTTGGTTGAAATTCAACTCTTTCGTTGAATATGAATTTACTTATGTTAATGGAAAATTCAACTACTCAGTTGAAAGTGGAGCTACTTTTTTGAAAATTAATTTTTTTCATTGATTGTTTCATTATTTTAGCTAAAACACCTTCTTTGGTTGAAAATTAGTTTTTTCAACTGAAAATTTAACTATTCAATGTTTTCATGGAAATTTATCTTTTTTAGTTGAAATTTCAACTATTTGGATAGAAATTAATGTATTTTGTTGAAAATTCGTCCTTCGTGGTGGAATATTAATCTTTTTCGAGAAAAATTCATATGTTTGGCTAAAAATTAATTTCTTTGACAGAAAATTGAACTTTTTTTGTTGAAAATTCGTTTTTTTGGGTAAAAGTATATTTTTTTATATGAATCGATTCTTTTTTTTTAGAGAAAAAAAGAAAAACGCTTTAAATAATATACGAACAATCCCACAGTTTAATTTTCAGTAAAAAATCCATTTTTAATCAAAAAAGCGAATTTTCAAATAAATAGTTAAGTTTACAAACCAAAAAAATGACATTTCAGCCAAAGAATTATAACTCTTAATGAAGAAATGAATTTTTAACTAAATAGTTGACTTTCGACTAAAAAAAATTAATTTTAGGCGAAGGTTCATTTTTTACCGAAAATGAAATAGTTATATTTTCAGTTTAAAAAATCCATTTTTGATCCGAAAACCGAATTTTCAACAAAATAGTGAAATTTTAGACCAAAGGAATGAATTTTCAACCAAAAAGATGGAGTTTCCAGTAATAAAATAACTACTTTTATATTCAGCAGTAAGCGAAGAGAAGTATTTTTCTATCTACCTAGAAGCAATTGACACTGTGACTGGATAATTCACGAGAAATTGTGTTTTTAATGGAATAATTATGTTGCATTTGGTTTGCATTACACTATTGCGTATAACTTATTGGGTCATGAGCTAAAAATAAAGTTGGCCCCTCTTTAGCGTGAAATTGCATACATCTGAGGGGCCATCAAGTAGTTTTTATTTTTTTAACTATGAACTAATGCTCTGATCCTCTCCGCAAAAATATATATTGCAACCTTGAATGTGAGCATGATATATGGGGGAAAATGGTTGGTGTGCCAAAAGTACTTCCTATGAAAAAAATTATTTAAAAATTTTAATAATTTTTTTATCCTCTTGAAACATACAGAATTGGTTATTGAATTGTTTGCAGAACGTCTACAGTACCCACTATAACATACATTTTAACCACCAAAATCGGTCTGGCCGTTTTCGAGAAAATTTATTTTTTGATTTTTCAAAATTTGCTCATAACTTTTGTAAAAATTTTTTTTTAGTTGATACTTGAGGTGAATTTATTTCATAGGAGTAGCCACTTACCGCTGCAATACGGATCACATCCGAGCGAGGGCACCCAGACCATGCTTATCCTGCTACGGCCTTTGTCTTGTTTAAACAAATTGTATTTGAGCAAATAAAATATTATTCAATTGAACTTCGCCAAGAAATGATAAATATCTCGTTGACTTTAATGAATTTGGTTTGAAGCATGCTGCAGTATTATTAAGATTCTAATTTGTTTGCTTTGAATGGCATCCTCTAATTGTAAGTCTGAAAATAACCTAAATACCCAAGCAAATAGTTTCTATCAACTATCAGTGTATTTCACGAAGCTCTTTTCTGTTTGCAGATACAGTCTACTAGGAGACAAGGCAGAAAAATTCTCCGTGAATCCAGGTACAGGAGAGATAGTCGCTGTGGAACCTCTCGACAGGGAACAGACAGCCGTTTACCACTTGACGTTGGTGGCGCAAGACTCCAGCCCAACCGAACCGCGTGCATCTGCCGTCAATCTGACCATTTCCGTGACAGACTTAAACGACAATGCACCTCGATTTTCCAGCCCGAGATACACAGCCTACGTGCCGGAAGGCACTAAGCCCGGTACGAAATTATTATGCTAAATAACCATTGGTCACTACAATACCTCCACCTCTAGCTCCACGATCCACGCGAGAAAATGGAATTTTTTTCCATGAAAAGAAATTGCATTCAACTCGATGATGAAGGAATCCATAATTTCTAAGTTTACAACAAGTTTTCTCATATTCAATAAATTCAGTCCTCAGGATAAAGAAAAATCAAAATAAAACAAAAACTCAGGAAGCCGTTTTTTTTTACGATTTTTAACCATATATCTAGTAACAACTCATATTTAATCATTTACTCTTCAAATATAAGAATGGAAATTGAATTTTCCAAAAACAAAGAGTTTTGACATTTCTTAGTAACGCACATCCAACCAATAAATTAATCAAATTATATTTTTCCTTTTTTAAGGGGATTTTGTCTTCGGAGCCAAGGCGATTGACGACGACGATGATGAAAATTCCCGAATCGTTTACCGTCTTCAAGGAGAAGATGCAAAACGATTTATCATCGACCCACACAATGGAGTTATTAGATCAACTCAAGAATTGTCGAGCAGTGAAAGCACATACCAATTACAAATTCAAGCCTCTGACTCTGGTGCCGAGCCTCAAACAGTCACGGCTGATTTAGTAATTCACCTGTGGGAGAGACAACTATTCCCGAGTTTCCGACCTTCGATTAATACCAGGTTCACGTTACCAGAAGATGTCCCAGAAGGTCGAATTATTACAACACTCAGCGCGACAACCCCCACTTCTGGCGCAGCGAGTAATTTGGTTTTCGGTATGGCTGGAGGAAATGTTGGCGAGGCTCTCAGAATTGAACCCCATACTGGAGAGGCAAGTGTATTTGAAAAATACTATCAAACTTTTTTAAAACTATTTTTAAATTCTTCAGGAAGCTTTGCCATATTCAGTAATATTTTTCAGGAAGAGGGAATGTATGTTTTACATTAGTTCGGTAAAAATTGTAGAATGTTCTTACAGACGTGATACTGTCATTTATTGATTCTGTAAAACATAATGTAAAATGGAGAATTTGGATTGGTATAATTTAAAATTGCTTACTTTTGGAGCCTAGATTTTGAAATATTGCTTTACATTTTCTTTAGTTCTTAACCTAAATGGCTAATATTTATAATTGTTCAGTTCTACAGTCTTGTAATTAGAAAATTTACTTCTAATTTTTCAATTTCAAATGAATACATTTTATATTGTTAATTTTGAGAAGGCTTATATTAAAAGCGGTTTAATTTTGGTCGCTTCAATATATAATTGTTTATATTTTAAGTAACTGCTTCAAATTTGGATTTTTTTAATTTTGAACTTTGATGTCTTGAATTCAGAGTTTTGAAAGTTGTTCCCTAATTAAAAAATTCAATTGTCGAATCGAATAGCTAAATTACAAATTGTTTAAACTGGATGGTCTCAAATTTAAAATTGCTCAAATCGATATTTTATTTTTATTCTATGATTTAATTCATTATAAAAAGAGATTCAATATCATAACATATCTTTGAAAACCACAATTGTTTCTTTTTTAGGTTTTGGTAGCATCTGGTTTTGATTTTGAAACCGCCCCCCATTACGAGGCTTGGGTGGAAGTTCGGGATTCCGGAAATCCACCTCTGCGAAGTGTCGTTCAGTTGCTAGTCAACGTCACAGACGCCAACGACAACGCACCAGTAATAGAAAATGCAATTTACAACGCGACTGTACCAGAAGATGAATATCCACCTCAATTCGTAACTAAAATATCTGCAAAGGATGCAGATTCCAGGGAAAATGGCCAAGTCACTTATCACCTGGTTGATGACTTCGAAGAATCTTTTACCATCGACGAAAATTCAGGCGAAATTACCACCAACAATAAATTGGACAGAGAAGAGGTAAATATTAAATTAATAAGTAAATAAAAGAATATCTTCAAATGTGAATAAAATAAAGAACTAACGTTTTTTATATCCTTATAGATATCTTCCTACGAGCTGATTGTTCAAGCAAGAGATCATGGTGAACCAAGACTAACTGGCACAGCAACTGTCCTCATCACTGTTCTTGATAAGAACGACAATCCGCCTCGTTTTACAAGATTGTTCAGTGTCAATGTTACAGAAAACGCTGAGATTGGAGCTTTCGTAATTAAAATTACCAGCAGTGATCAGGACGTTGGTCAAAATGCAAATGTCACCTACAGTTTCACAGAGAATTCGGGAGGGAAATTTGCAATTGATCCTTTGAGTGGAAACGTCACAGTCGCTGGACATCTTGATCGTGAAGAACAAGACGAATATCTTCTCAAGGTAATTTCATAATAATTGAAGCATCTCAAGAAGATATAGAACTTTGAAAATTTTTTATTTTTACTTGCCAGCCAAAACAGCTTACAAATTTTAAGTACAATTTATTATTAAATTATTAATTAATTACCAGCACGAGATGTAATACCTAGCACTGAAAGTTCGATTATGGACATTTCACTCTAGTGCTCGAACTACAGTGGAAGGTTTCACGTTGCATTCTTTTATATTCATATTATATTATTTATTGTTTTCTTTTTGCTCAAAAAATGTGTATTTTATTTTCCTAGGTCTCCGCAGCTGACGGAGCTTGGGCAGCAGAAACACCCCTGACAATCACAATCCAAGACCAGAACGACAACGCTCCAGAATTCGACAAAGAATCCTACCACTTCCACTTTCCAGAACTGCAAAGACAAATGGCTTTCGTTGGTGAAGTAACAGCCACCGACAGAGACAAGCAGGGTCCAAATTCCGTGATATCGTACAGTCTTCTCCAACCGTCAGACCTCTTTACAATGGATCCAGCATCTGGAGACATCTTCAGCAAGAGAACTCTAAGATACAAACACACCCACAGACCATCCTCGCCAGAAAATGTCTACTCTTTGACTGTCGTAGCTACAGACAATGGAAAACCACCCATGTCTTCTAAGACTCTAGTCTACATCAGTATCGTCGATGCCAACAATAATGCTCCCAAATTTGAACAACGATCATATCTAACACCTGTACCAGAAGGTTTCCCAATGGGTAAACGTCTCATGCAGCTAATCGCTACTGATGAAGCAGACTTTGGAGTCAATGCTGAAATTGAATATTCCCTGGCTAACGGAAATGGTAGCGAGTTTTTCGTCGTGGACCAGAAATCAGGATGGGTCTGTGTGAAGAGGCCTTTAACTTCTCTCAAGTCGGGAACTACCTTCGTTTTGAAAGCACGAGCTCTTGATAAAGGCGTACCACCTCAAATGGACGAAGCGCCATTAACTTTGGTAATGACTGGCGAAAACCTTCATGCTCCAACTTTCGCTGCTGTTAGTTATCAAGTCAGAGTTCCCGAAAACGAGCCAATTAACACGACAATTTTGACAGTGAGTGCTGTTGATGGAGATAATGGACCGAACGGAATGATTCGTTATAGAATTTCCGCTGGAAACGAGCGTCAGGAATTCTCTGTTCATCCCATCACTGGTGCGATTACGATCCTGGAACCGTTGGATTATGATACAATTCAAGAATATCGTCTTAACATCACAGCAACCGATTTAGGTTTCGAGTCCAAACAAGCGATCGCTACTTTGACTGTCAACGTTTCTGACATCAACGACAACCCACCGACATTTAACCAGAGTCTCTATGAAGCTTATCTTCCGGAAAATTTGCCACCGAATAACTTTGTCTACAGGGTTATAGCGAAGGACATCGACTCTCCGAAGTACGCAGTCATCCAGTACAAAATTCTCGGCGGGAGTGGAAAGGAACACTTCCAGATTCAACAAGACACCGGAGTGATCATTTCTAAAATCAGTTTCGACTACGAAGAGGCTAACGATTACACATTGGATATCGTAGCTGCCAATCCGGATACAAATCCTCAAATGGTTGGGTTTACAACCGTTCTTGTTCACATCACTGGTGTGAATGAATTCTATCCAAAGTTCGTTCAACCAGTTTTCCATATGGATGTTTCCGAAAGCGCAGAAGTGGGAACATCAGTTGGATTCGTTCAAGCGACAGATCAAGATGCTGGAAACGATGGAAGGGTTTATTACCTTTTTGTTGGATCTTCGAACGACAAAGGATTTGCAATTGGACCAGAATCGGGAATGATCAGCGTTTCTAGAAGACTAGATCGGGAAACGCAGAACCGAGTTGTGTTGACTGTTATGGCCAAAAATGGAGGCGGAATTCGAGGAAATGATACTGATGAAGCTCAAGTGATTATTTCGATTCAAGATGGGAATGACCCACCGGAATTCTTGCAGAATGTTTATGATGCAAGCGTCTCTGAAGGAGCTGGGCAGGGAACGAGAGTCTTGGCTGTTCGAGCTGTCGACAAGGATGTTAGGCCGCAGAATAATCAGTTTTCCTACTCAATTATCGGTGGAAACGTGGGCCAGGCGTTCAAGGTCGATCAGCAAACTGGCGACATCGAGACGGCGAAACAACTAGACCGTGAAACTGTGCCCACGTATGAACTGATAATCGGCGCCATAGACACTGGATCGCCGCCACAAACCGGCACTGCAACCGTTCGAATCGAGCTCTTGGATGTTAATGATAACGGACCGGATTTCGCTTCCAGCGAAGTGATAGGTTATGTTAGCGAGAACGAACCGGCTGGTACTATTATCATGACCCTCACGGCTATGGATCCAGATTTACCACCGAATGGGGCTCCATTTTCGTATAGGTTGATTGGAGGAAGGCAGAGCGATTTGGTCAGTTTGGATAAACATTCTGGGGTTCTGAGGACTACGAAGAGTTTGGATAGGGAGATGACTCAACAGTTGGATCTTGTGGTAAGATATTTTAAAATCCATAATAATAAAGTACGTGCTAGATTCATTCTGTCCGTCCTTTCACAATGAAATTTTTGCGTTCCCCTTGCTTTTCAATTGTTTTAATATGTTTTTGATATCATAGAAAAAGAGTAACAAAGGAAGTTTCAAAAATTACATTATAATCTTTTTTTTAAATACTTAATTTAACACAAGTGCAATTTTCACAAAAAAGGACATTGCTGTAAATTTCGAAGACTTCAAATAGATTTTAAAGATTTTACAAAAAATTTTAAAAGTGCTTTTTGGCGTTTAGAGAGTCTTCGAAACGCATCGATTGACCTAGTGGAGAACCTTTCATGACCTTTAATGGCCTGTCAATACTTTTTTTTAATTTTGGGACAAAATTATTTACCTTATTCATATGAGGACAACTTGTTTGATCGGAATATAGCAGTACTGTAACTTGAAAATTTGTTCGTTGCAACAAGAGACATCTTTTGATCTTTTGATGGCCTCTCTTGTGATCTGGAAATCAGATTTTTGTATAAAAGAGAAACATCAACTTGATAAAATAAATGTCATTTTTTTAAGAGAAAATAAACCTCCCTCTATGAGGAAGCAAATTTAGTTGATCGCTGTAAGGTAGCAAAGTGGCCATTAAGTAAGTACTTTGCAGCGATATTTTCAATTGAGAGCAATCAATATTCCACAGATTTAAAATGAAATCTTAAAAATTGTACACTCTCAAAATGGAAACGTTGTTTTAAATTTGCCCCATTTAAAATTAAAAAATTATAACGAATATTCAAAATTTAACTATAATTATCTATAATTTATTTTCATCTTTGTTTCTGTAGGTCGAAGTGGAAGATTCAGGCACCCCACGAATGAAAAATGAACATACGCTAACAATAATCGTCCAAGATCAGAATGACTGCCCCTCAACTCCACGATCTGTTCACGTAATGGTGCATTCCTACAATGGTCTGACTCCATTGGGAAAAATTGCAAACGTCCATCCAAACGATCCTGACACCACCGGTGACTTCACTTGCAAAATATTGCACGGTTCGAACTCTGGCGTGCTCAACATACCGGTCGGTTGCGATTTACATACCAGCAAAATTACGCCAGGTTCGTGTTCGAAAGTTCATAAATTAGTCTGAAAATTACACGCATGCTGTGACATTAATAATTCATAGAATTCATAAAGAAAGGCTGCATCCGTTTTAAAGAGCAACATTATCTTTGAAATCAAACGAAGAAGAAATAATATCGATTAGCATTAAATCTTTTGCCATCTTATCTAAGATACTGATATCTAAGATACTGTCCTGTTATTAATTTTAATTTGGAATAAACGAATCATAATTTGTTCCAGGTCTCGGATACTCTTTAAGCGTTTCCGGCAACGACGGTCGACATCCGAACGTGATATCAAAGGTGACAGTTGATTTTGCAACATTCACAAACGTAACAGTCGAAAACAGCGTAGCTCTCCAAATTTCCAAAATGACGGCAAGCGACTTCTTGAGTCAACACTACCGAGCGTTTTTGGACACCCTTCAAGAAAACATTAACGTCGGCGACACTCTCTCAATCTACAGCATCAATGAGAATGAAGCAAATCTGGAAATTTATTTGGCAATCTTAACCCCACAAGGTTGTCTTCCAAAAGATGAAGTGATTGAGTTTCTGACTCGTAAGCAAGATCAAATCCAAAGTTTGCTAGAAATTAATTCCGTGACTATTGGCTATTCTCCCTGCAAACACTCATCCTGTGACAATGGGGGAACTTGTACCGATGAAATCGCCATTTACGAAGATGCTAGAATCACCGACAGTCCAACGTTGATCTTAACATCGCCGAAAGTAATTCAGGAGATGGTTTGCAAGTGCCGAGATGGTTTCACAGGAGAAAGATGCGAAAGGAAACAAGATCCATGTTCTCCGAATCCATGTCAATTGGTGAGTATCGATGATTTATGTACTGGATCTTTGTATCATGAGGCGTCAGACCGTTAAGTAATATTCATATTCGGAAATTCGAGAGGATGTTTGACTTGTTCGGCATTACGATAAGGAGTAGACAGAATGTTTGCAAACATGTTTAATGAACGCAAACCTTCCTAAAAATATATTGCTATTGCTTCACTGGTTATCGTTGTCGTCCTTAATTTCTAATTTTATTTCTTTGAACGTGTTTTTTCTTAACTCGATGAATTTTGCTTCCAGGGTGGACAATGTCGTCGATTGGGATACGATTTCCATTGCACATGTCCTCTGGATCGAGAAGGAAAGTTCTGCGAATTGGAAAGAGGGGACGTCTGTGCAAGCAATCCTTGTAGAAATGGAGGTTCTTGTAAGGAAAGTCCTGATGGTTCGAGTTTCTTCTGCCTCTGCCGAGCTGGTTACAGAGGAAATAACTGCGAAGCGATCGCTGATTCTTGCAGGCCGAATCCTTGCCTGCATGGAGGTCTTTGCGTTGGACAGAAACCTGGTTATCGGTGCAGCTGTTCAGACGGACGTTACGGCAGACATTGTGAAAAATCAACATTCGGATTTGATGAACTCTCTTACATGTCCTTCCCAGCTCTGGACTCCAACACAAACGATATAACAATTGTTTTCGCAACAACTAAACCCGACGCTCTTTTGTTATACAATTATGGACCACAGAGTGCAGGTCGTTCGGATTTCGTTGTTCTGGAATTAATTGATGGCAGGATCTTTTTTTCTTATGGAGGAGCCAGAAGTGCAATCACTTCCATCACGATAAAAGCTGAAAATTCTTTAGCTGATGGAGGATGGAGAAAAGTAACGGCGACGAGAAATGGAAGAGTAGTTTCTCTGAGTGTCTCTAAATGCAAGGAACATGGTGATGTTTGTGAAGACTGCAAACCTGGAGATGGAATGTGCTATGCGGATGATATCGGGCCTACGGGGTTAGTACTTCAAATTAAAATCTACTAATTTTATTTCAGATATGAATTCTAATATCGTTACTAATTTGTTCTATACTAATTCCTTCTAGAACTTTGAACTTCAATAACAATCCTCTGATGCTTGGTGGACTAGCAAGTGTTGATCCTCTTCTGGAACGACCTGGACAAGTCCATTCAGATGATCTAGTTGGCTGCGTCCATTCTGTCTCAATAAACGGAAGATCTGTTAATCTCACAAATCCATTATCATCTCGGGGAGTAAAATCAACTTGCGGAAGATCTGAACGAAGTCCCTGCACTAGAAATAAGGAAGATTCCAATTCCGTCTGTGGTAGCTATGGAAAATGCTACGATAAATGGCATCAAGTAGCTTGCCAGTGTGGTAGAGTAACCGCTCCTAATTGTCAGGGAGCACTAGAACCAGTCAATTTGAGCGAAGGCGGCTACATAGAATTTAAGGTAGACAAGAGTTTCAAATTTGAGTTAAAAAATGTCCTTTCATTTCCCGGTAATACTTGAATCAATAATTGTTTCTAATTTCTTGCAGATCTCGGAGAAACATCGTCGAATGCAACTCTTGGAATATCTTTATGGTGGTTCTACTTTATGGCATAAACATCGAGTCACAAGATCTATAGACAAAGATACTCTCTTCACTTCAAGTCCACCTCCAGCAAAAACGATCAGCTTGATGTTCAGAACTGTGAAACCCGATGGAGTTTTGATATACGCTGCGACTAATAAGCACTTCACTTCTGTCGAGGTGATTATTACATCACTAAAGATTGTTTTATAATCCAATATCTAAGAATCCTTGATCAAATCTGACAATATTTATTGCATTTCAGCTGAGCAATGGACAATTGATGTACGCATCTCTGCTTGGATCTCCAGTCAATATGACAGGATCCGTAGAAGGAAGTTTGGCAGACGGTCGTTGGCACAATTTAACTCTTCATGCCCACTCTCGAGGTCTAAAACTCCTCATCGATGGCAACTTAGCAGGCGATGAATTGGATTCCGCAGGTGTGCACGATTTTTTGGATCCGTACTTATCAATTCTCACCATCGGAGGAATCAGACAAGACCTCTACTATGTACATAACAAAGGAGGACCCAAGAGTTTCGAAGGTTGTCTAGCAAACTTCACAATCAATGGAGAACTCCAGCCTTTCAACGGCTCTGGATCAATCTTAAAAGATGTCATTTACCACGGGAAAGTCGGTCTCGGTTGCAAAGGACCAATCGGAATTTCCGCAGCAGCTGCAGCAGATCCTCTCAGTATCGGAATAACTCTCGTGATCGTCTTCTTCATCACACTCTTAGTCGCCATCTTGGTCAGTTTTGTTGTCTTTCGACTCAGGAGACAAAACAAAGAAAAATCAGCATCGACTGTGGTCAACAAAAGCACGAATGCCATCATCACCGGAAATTCTTTAGTCAATTCTCAAGGCGACAACATACTCTCAAGACATGAAAACACCTACATATCCGACACCTCCGATTTACGAGGTGTTGGTCACATGGGACCTGAATTGATATCAAAGAAGTACAAAGAGCGAGAGATAAACGCAACCGAGCATCGACCTCAACGACCCGACATTATCGAGAGAGAAGTCACGAAGTCTCCACCAATCCGGGACGAACATCTTCCACTTCCGCCGCCAACTCAGAACTCCCATCACTCTCATGAACATAATCCCGAGCCGGACATGCCCGAGCATTACGATCTTGAGAATGCGAGTTCGATCGCTCCAAGCGATATTGACATAGTCTATCATTACCAGGGCTACCGAGCCGGGATGAGGAAATACAAAGCAACCTCTCCTCCAATTGGAAGCTATGCTAACCATCACAAACACAACGGACAACAACACCGACATACAGCGCCCTTTCCACCCAGAGCGATGCCACCTCCACAAGTTGGCCAGCCTCCAGGATCAGCCCAAAAGCTTCACCAGAGTACTCCACTAGCTCGACTTTCTCCTAGCAGTGAATTATCTGCTCAACAACCCAGGATACTCACTCTCCACGATATCAGCGGAAAGCCTCTCCAAAGTGCTCTTCTGGCAACGACCTCTTCTTCTGGAGGAGTTGGAAAAGACGCCCTCAATTCCAACAGCGAGAGGAGTCTCAACTCTCCAATTATGAGCCAACTTTCTGGGTCCACTGCCAGTCGGAAAGTTCCTCAATCAAATGAGACCGTCAACAATGTTTCTTCAGGACCAATGGGTCTAACCGCTGAAGAAATCGAGAGGCTCAATTCCAGACCGAGGACTTCGAGTCTCGTTTCCACGCTTGATGCTGTGAGTTCATCGAGTGAAGCGAGAGGACCTCCAAGCCATGGGCCTCTTCATCTGCACAGGAGACACACCCCTCCGCCTGAGAGACTGAAGAGGCGCAATTCTTCAACTACGGACGAGAGTGGTAACGATAGCTTCACCTGTTCGGAAATCGAGTACGATAACAACTCTTTGGTGGAGGATAAACGATCGGATGACTTGTTTAGCAAACCAGAAGATGAGGTTCCCGACAGGACGACCGAGTCCTCGCCCTCCACCAAACCTCCCCTACCGCCTAACATCAACTACGACGGCTTTGACAGCTCATTTCGGGGTTCGCTGAGCACCTTGGTGGCTTCTGATGATGATCTCTCGACACACATGGGAGGACTCTACAGGCCGACTACCAATGGGTCGCCATCGACCAATACCGCCCTCAGTTGGGATTATCTTTTAAATTGGGGACCAAACTTTGAGAGTTTGGTTGGCGTATTTATAGATATTGCTGAATTACCTGATAGTACCAACAGAGTGCCAAGCACTCTTAGATTACCGGCCAATATTCCCAAACCGTCAGAGGAATATGTTTGAGAGGTCCACATTTTGATACATCCATGTTAAAAGAAGCACTCTCGAAGCTTTTTGAGTTGGCCTCTCGTTTTAATACGCATACGTGGCGCTAAATACCAAATCAAACAGCAGGTATGTTTAGTAATTAATACTCTCTGGTTTAGTATATTATTGAGAAGTATTTGTAATTCACTCGAATTCATTGAATTTATTTCAATTGCATTAAATTGCAATTGCAAATTCTTTCAAATTTTTGTAGATGTACAATCCGAGAGAGGTTCTTTTAACATGGAGGTATCGATTTTTTTGTTAAAGTTGTTAAAATGTTTTTAAGTGTAGCGATACTTGGGAGATTGGGTTGTTATATCTTGTAATTTTGGATTTTTAGTTCAAGATGTTGTGAATTCTACTGGACCACTAAAATTCGAAACCTTTCAACTAACGCTACATTGATCGGCATGCTGTAGATCTACCAACGCCTCTGACGGAATATCACAATTTTCCAAACCAGGCATGACTGATGTGAGATAATTTTAAAAATTGTTCTTGCCATAAACTGTTCTCTAAGCGAAACGAAACGAAATACATAAGAGAAATCTAGGTTTAACAATTAAAGAGCTAGAATTTAAGAGATATATTTTTTAAAGTATCCTGACATCTTGTATCAGGATGTCAGCGAGTTTGTACAGCCAATAGCGAAAAATTGCCCAATTAAATAAGCTACTTTAAGAAGCCTGTAATTATATACAAATTAAGATATGGTGCAATGTTCTTGTAATTGTATTGCGACTTTCAAAAAACTTTGTTAGAACGTAGAAGCAATTGGATATCTAGGTTTTCCTAATAGTTCAATTATTATTCCTGAATCCGATTTAATATTTTTGTATATTCGCCAAATTTATTATTGACATTAGGGAAAGTTTGAAAGGTCGCCCTCCGCATTTCTAGCCATAATCGTAATGAAACAATAGACGTTGTTGACAACGCCAGACTGATTTCGTATTCATTACGATACTGCCATGAAAAACTCTTTTCCCCATGCCTATGTAAGTCGTGGAATGCTTTGTAAATTATAACAATTGTTTGTAAATATTGTGCGTGACTGACTTGTACAAAAAAATAAATGAATCAGTAAAATGTGTGCTAATGGATGTTTTGTGTACGTGTGCTATTTACAAGATTTGTAATAAACACGAAAATATAAATTGTGAGTTATTTCTTTATCTCCGACAGTTATTGCAGAAAAGTATTACCAGATTAGATTCATTTGTATTATATTTCAAAATGGTACAAAAAATGTGAAAATACTTCACAACGAAATACAATGTTTAAAAAAATGTAGAAACTTTTCATGCTACACAATACACATATCTTCACATACAAAATTCAGTGGAATTTCGTCAGCACACACATACACACATCGATTCTCTTTGGAGAAGAAATTTTACACAAATAGATCATTAATGTGACTAGCAACCGGGACACAGGGTGGCCATTGGAATGGGAAATGACCAGCAATTTTTTGAGTCTGCATAAACTGGAAAAATTACATTGAATTTATTTTTTGACGGGATTAAAAAAAAATAGATACCCCTATCTAATCGCATTAAATTATGCAATTTTTAATTATTTTAACATAACATTTCTTTTAAATTCGTATTTTAGAGGTTCGATCATTGGAGTTTGATATCTTTAATTTTTAACATATTCAAATTTAAACTCCTTCAGTTTTTGATTCCTAATCCTAAAATCGTTTACATCTAAAGATTAAGAATTATTTAATTTTGAAGGCTTTAATTTCAGTGACTCGGAACATTTTTGCAATGCTAGTTAGTGGCCATCTTGGAAAACTTCTTGAAATATATCATTAAATGGTAAACTTATGGGTAAATAATATAATCATTATAAAAAGGAATAATGTTGCAAATGTCATGGAACCTAATTAATTGGTGTATTGGATATGATTTATATACTTTGTTCGAAGCAGTCTATAGTTCTTGTGGAATTCATCCAGTCTTATAATTATGTAGATATTCTATTAATACTAGGGCATATCGAAAAAAGCTCTTCATTCGCAGTAGTGGGAGTAAAAAATGTTCTCCTAAAGTTTCATTATAAAAACAGTATGAAGATTGACATTAAAATCATTTTTTTTTACTTTGAATTTCAAGGAAATATTTAAAAGGGACATTTTGCCTTTTATTTCATGATAATATGAATTTTTTTTCGAATGAAGTGAAAATGTTTTCCTGTATACCTAAATTTGTGTCCGTATAGCGAGGAATAAAAAAAAAAAAATTATTTGGCCTGAGTCCTTGAATTTTATTAAGAAATTTTTTTCAACTTTTAATGGTTTGCAGCATTATACGCTATAGCACAATACAGACACAAATTTTGGTACAATGGAAAACATTTTCACTCCATTCATACACCGAAAATTCCTTTTATCGTGAAGTAAAAATAAATATTTCCCTTTTGGATACTTTCTTGTAATTCCAAGTCAATCTGAATTATTTTAATGTCAACATGCTTCACAGCTTACTGCAAATACATTTCCGATAACATATCACACATTTCATGGTCAAATAGTATAGAAAATAAATATACCTCTAAGAAAATAGCGAAAAAGTCGATTTTTCTCAATTTCAACGTCTTTTGGCAGGGTAAAAATATTTCAATAGCATTATTGCTATGCAGATACAGTCAATTGCTTCAAACTATTTTTTTCTGATAACTTAGATGGCATAAGCAAATTTTTGGCACTTCTAATGAAGTGTGTCTTTTTTAGAAACAGAAGATTTTTTTTAAATGAAATTTTAGGGGAATCTTTTTGACTCCCAAAAGAAAGTTTTCATCCCCATTAGAACTGTGAATGAAGAACTTTTTTTCAATACGCCCTATTCTATACTAATTACTGACTATCTTCGGGTGACTTTTTAGAAATTAATTAATGGAATCTTTAAGATGCAAAAACAAAGTACCAATAAGAATCAATAAGAAACTATAATTATAATTTGGTTTTCTTTTCTGGATTATTATCCTATAAGGAAAAGCTTCGTGAATAACTAATATTCTAGAATAATAAGCACTGATATTGAATACTAAACCTACATGTTATAATATAAAGTAAATATCTCAAAACTACCAATTATCTAAAAATTCAAATCCAGTCTTTGGAATGGAATCATCCTGATTCAAATGAGAGGACTGGTAGCTACTGTAGGAGCTAGGAGTATCTAACAACGCAGTAGATTCTGTAGTGTCACTGGACTGCTGTCGTATGGTACTTAAACTAATATTCATTTGAGACTTATCGCTAATTGATGTTTTTTGTGCGTTTCTCATTGGCATCAAGCTCTCGAGGTCATCATCGTAGTCGTTTTGTATCTTCAGTAAGGAAGTCTTGTTGATCAATTTCGAGAAGATATTCTCGGAATTATCACTATCAGTAAGACTGTTGAGAAGATTGCTGCGATCACTGGTTGAGAAAGCAGTGTCTGAGTAATTATCGGATTTGTAAAAACTGAGCTGTTTGGAAGATGAGTTGTAGTCATCGTTGAGCGAAACTTCAGTATCCTGGGAATTTTGCATTGGATTCGAAAAATGTGGAGAGCCCATAATGTAGCTTCCATACGGGTAGGATTTTGTTTCTTCTGATGAATCCGATAAATTAAGATTCATTTGCGATTGAGTCATGAACGAGAAAGGAGCGGAATGTTCGTCACGCCAGCGCAAAGTCTAGAACCATTGTATATTATTTATTTAAATGATCCTTTTATTATCTATGTTTATAAGACAAGCGAATTTTTAATGTCGCGTTTTTAAAAGCATATATTTTAAAGTTCAGAGGATTAGCTTTACAGTTCACCAAACCCAGAAATTAAAAAAGATATCTGGACGTTTTCGAACTTTAAAGTTGCAAAGTTCAAAATCGAAATACAAAACCTTTTGTAATGATTTATAAAATCGACAAAAATGGACCGAATGTTTATTGCCGCGAACTTTGAAGGAGAAATCCAAGCGACCTTTAGAAAAAATTATTTAGAATAAAAAACTTTTTTAACAAATTTTATATAGATATTTTATTTTACACTAACAAAATTTCAGGAATCATCAGAAAACACTCAGGACTTCTGACTATTTCCGTCCAAGTTTGTTACATTTCTCGTCAGAAATCGTCTCTTTTTACTTACATTTAATTATTAATTCTTATATGTACACTAAGTGACTTAAGGTGAATCTGAAAATCTTGTCCATTCTGTTACATATATCTTTCTCTTTACGAGATATATGCATTTAAAAAAATTTATTTTTAATTTTTAATCCTTTTCAGTTATCTCCTAGCCGTTGAACTACCTGGTGGGTTGTGAATTAACATATCTTCAGAAATAGTCAGGCTTATCAGGAATGGTCAGGATGCTCAGAAATCGTCAGAACTTCTGACCAATTGTGACGATTCCTGACCGTTTTTTTAGTAAGGTAGCTATAATTCAGGGTAAAGCTGCAATTTTTATCCAATCACAATGATCACGTGCTGTCTTTATTCCTCGCAAGATTCTTTTCAATCTTGTTTCATTGGGTGTTTTATTAAACATTTTTTTTAGAAATCATGCAGTTATTATTTTTTAAGGCACATTGTTTCCTAAATATGTAATGGGGTTGTTACATAATTTCAAATATTTTTTTCGCAGTCAAATTAAAAGAAAATAAAAAATCTCATAATCACTCACTATGACCTCTGCCGGCATAATTCTATGTCGGCAGAGGCTCGAGGAGGGAAAATTCTCTTATAATTCCGACATGTGATTGACAACAATTTGAGGTTATCCTGGGAAACATCAAACTCTCGCGTACCTGAATGACATTATTCATTACTATCTTTTTTTAGGTTTTATATTTTAGGGAAAATTTTATTTTTTAGTGAGATTTGGTTTCAACTGGCTGCTGCTTTTCAACAATTTTAAGTAAAGAAATACTCTTAGAAATCTTAATTTGAATTTTCGACATCTGCCTGCTAGATACTTCATTAGTCAATGGAGCAACTCCAGTGATTGTTTGAGCGGTTTGCAGGATGTGACGTTTCAAGGTCACCGAATTTTCAAATAGGGATTTCGATACTTTTTCCTCAATATTTTTTTTCTCAAAAATTAATTATTCAAAAAAAAAAAGTTTAAATGCACTAAAAGCTTTTCAGAATTGTATGCAGTATTTAAAAAATATATTAGCTAACATTCATGGAACGACCCCATTCTAATGAAACACAACCGAACTGAATTATAAAGAATCTTTCAAGCAATAAAATCAGCCCTTCACTATTTAGGATTGGCTAAAAATTGCAGCTTTTACCTAAAATTGAAACTGAAACCAAAACATCCATATGAATTTTGTTAAATAAATAACTTCATTCTAAACCATTTTTTACCAAACCTCGCTTCAAAATTCGCATCGACTTTCGTCGATTTTATAAATCATCATAAAATTTGATTAATTTTGAAGTGAACTGTACGTAGTGGACAATCCACACTTGAAACTCTTCAGATACAACAGTTTAAATGCACTGGGCTTAAGCTTCTCTTAAAGTTTAGGAGTTTTTAAACTCAAAAGTTGACAAAATTGATGACCTTCGAATTTATAAACGCTAAAATATAAAAGTCTTTAAGATTTCAAGTCATATTTGATATTGCAATGATTGCAACTTATAGGATTCGAATAAAGTGAAAATAGGATTCGTAAACCTCATTATTCCCATGACTTTCCAAATTAAAAGAAAGAAATCTATTTTTTATTTAAAATTTTTGAAAGAAGAATGCATTAAATATTAGCAATGTTAGAAATACATTAAATATATATATATATATATATATATATGTATTGTTGCTGTTTTGAAAACGGCCAAAGACCGATATAAACAAACAGAACGCGTGTTGGTCGTTTTCAAAACGACCAGAACGCGTTCTGCCATTTTCGAAAATGCCAGAACGCGTTTTGTCCTTTTTCAAACGACCAAAACCCCTTCTGATCGGCAGTTCTCAAAAGGGCTGACTCGAAATTATGTAAAAGTAATAATTATATTAGTTTTCGCATGAACAATTTAAATTGCCTTTCCCTTTTAAAACGCTCTAAATCCGTTCTGATTGGTAGTTTTTAAAAGCGCGGACTCGAAACATGTTACGTTGGTTTAACGTTGATCAGTTTTTGTGGACAAAAGTCTGTCGCAATGATTAGCCGCTTCATATTCGCAGTTTTTATATAAAATGTAAGAGAATATAATGTCGCATTACGATTAGTAAAGACTAGCTGCTGCTGCTTGAAAATTATTGAAACCATTTTTATAAACAAATACACAGTTTTCTTATGTCACAATGAATAGGCTAAACTTTTTTTGGCGTTATCAACCGAAAACGTTGATAATAAATCCTTGCTGTCATTTCTTTCAAATCAACAATTCTGAATTACTCAAACAAAACACATAAACAAATTCAAATTTTCACTATTATTCCATGAATGAGTCCGAATTTTTTGCGGAACTAACTAAAAATGTATTGCCAATGACTCTTTGCTTTATTGATGCTATACTAATTTCTTGTAAGTAATGCATTCGAATTCATAAAATGCAGCAGATATAAGTTATATTCATTAATTTGTTTATAACAGTTGAAAAAATGGAGAAATTTCATCGGAAATTAAAATTTCTGTTCAACGAAAGTAACTTTACTAACCTATATTTTTTGAAGGAAATATCAAAAAATAGGCCTTAATGGATAGTACAAATATAAACAATTGCAATTTTGGAGTTGAATAATGATTTCATCAGAATTCCATCCTTTCTCAATATTAAAAAAAAATCCTTTGTTCGGTTGAGATTTGAGAAGTCGGCGGATTTTTGTCCCAAAGGAGTATTTTTTCCACTATGCGTCGTATATAGTTCGATCACTCCAAAGAACAGTTTTGAGTCAGTCCTTTTGAAAACTACCAGTCAGAACGAGTTTTGGTCTTTTGAGAAGGGACAGAACGCGTTCTGGCATTTTCCAGAATGCCAGAACACGTTCTGGCATTTCTGCAACGACCAGAACGCGTTTTGGTATGTAGCAGCGGTGTCTTTAACAATGAAACCAACTGGACAAACTTTCACGCAATAACAGATGAAAAACGTGATTTTCGGAACATTTTTAGGAGGTAATCTATCCCACATTTTTTTTTTGAGTACACAAAAATTGCCGAACATTCCTAAATATAGGCCAAAAAATACATACTCTGAATAATTTCAACAGCGCGGATATTGTAGAAGAAGGTACTTTAGACTTTCAAAAGCCATACAAAGACTGGGAGACTTCGGCTGTGAAAGACGCGTATGCAGGATGGACTCCTCAACTTGATTCTACAGCAGATGAACCTGCAAAGAGCTGTCGAATTTTGGAGAAGTGGCAAAATGAAAACTAATCACCCAATAAGTGTTGTTAAACATCTATTCAAACAAGTAACTTCAGAACGTCAATTAAGGCGATAGGCAGAACAAGTAAATAAAGGAGGTACTTATATGGAAAAATTACATCGTATTTTAGTCTACACGTTAAACAATTTATAAAGTGCAATAGATGCTGGTATGATGGTCCACGTTGTAGATCTACAAAAATGGACTCTGCATGCGGGAAAAATTCTTGGTTTTGAAGATACACGATTCAAATCGTCTGAATGGTAGACATGGCGGTTTAAAAAACTCCTTGAAGGGCATCCAGAAAAGTCAATATAGCAAAGAAAATATTTATAACTCGGATCAAAGTGGATTCCAATCAGAGATGCATTCAGGTCGAGCATTAGCAGTTGAAGGTACTCGGCAAGTGAATGTGTAGTCCAATTTATTTCTTTTACAACTCACAGCTATACTATTCAGCCTACGACTTCAGCAGATGGAAAGCTTTTATCTCCCCTTTTTCTTATATCAAAAGAACTCATTGTGAAAGAAACCATTTTTCAGCCAATCAATGTTTTTTCAGCTAGATCAAAATCTGGAAAGCTTACGTCGGAAAATTTTGCTTATTTTCAAGAAAGTTCAGTAATAAAAGTATTTTTTCATGTACCGGAAATTCTCAATGTACAAATCAACGAAAACAAAAATTCCAACTCTATTTTGTGTTTAAATGATTTTCCAACTGAATCTAAAAAAGAACATCCCTGTATAAATGGATATTTTCAAACCGAACCAATATTTAGTACGTTTTCAAATAGTGCTGTAGCGGCTAGAAGCTAAACTTTAAGAAAAAAAGAGTTTGAAATCGAACGCTTGAAGCTCATATTTATTCTGGTTATTAATTTCAGCATACTGATAATTTTGCACACAGAATATTTTCCAAGCTGGTTGAAGAACGTTTTCTTCCCGAAAGTAGAACCAAGAAGTGTCTTACTTACAGACTCTTGGACTGGACATTGTCCAGAAGTTGTAGGGCGAGCAACACCTAATGGAAAAGCTATTATTCCGATGATTAAACCAAAAGTCACGACCGGAAAAGTTCAGCTCCTTGACGTCTACGGATTTCATATTTGGAAGAATTACTTGCGACATTTTTCTGATTCTGTTATACCTACTTTTTGACTATCACATAAAGCTGCGCATATCAAATAATATTATAAAGTGACAGGCTTTAGTACATAATCAATTATCATCACCAAGGTTTCACAAACCTTGTAAATACTTCTGGTTTGAAATTGGTACGTCACAGGAAAACCAGGAGGATTTGAGAATACATTAAATTTTTCCTAAAAGACATTTTCCAACACATTGTGTGAAGTTCAAGCATGTGAAAATGTAGCCGATATTAGATATTTGTGGTGCAAAAAATCCTTGTATTTCGAACATTTCTTCGATAAGCGTCATTACTATACCACACACAATGAATAATAAAGTATGATAATGCTTGCTGGTATTATAAATCTAATTTTTTTAATCACTTTCACATTTGAAATGATTGCTTCCCAATGTACGGCCTACTTCTGACCACGTAAAATTATTTAATGGAAGTTCCTTAATTTCATGGAATCATTCAAGCAGTGAACTGCACTTATTGTTATTTTGTGTAATCAAAAATAATTTTGAGATAAAGCACCCCCCTACAAATTATTCGAGAAATTTGAGAAAATTATATGTTTCACTATAGAACAATTTTTCTAATTGGTTTAGTACGAAAAAGCAACTTTATTTTATAGAAACATAATAAAGTCTACTCAAGAGTGGTTAGCCCTAGAAAATATTTTTTTGTGAAAATGCACAAACACATAAACATTATGTAATTATCGCAAGCAACACATATTTTTTTGCAAATTTTTCTGCCAAAAATTTTTCTAAACATTTAAGAAAATCACATCTTTCATGCCTAACTATAAGGATGTTTTTCTAATTGGTTTTGTTTTAAGAACCTGCTTTATTTCAGATAAACATAAGAAAATGTACCTGAGAGTGGATACCCACTATAAAATGATTTTTCGTTATTTATTATTGATTATTTAATTATCGCGAGGAACAAATATTTTTCACAACATCTATTTCCGGGGGCGCTATTCATCCCAAACCCCCGATTTGGGCAAATAAGAAAAAACACGTCTTGCTTAGTTTTTCGAATACTACAACATATGTCCCAAACTCAGTTATTTGATTCTCCAATTATTTCCCGAATATTATTACTTTGGAATATTATTCTTTTCCTGAATGCGTGAACCCCTGAATATAAATGTTTATGATCGCCATAGTGAATAATATAATTTTTGCATCAAATTTAAAATCGTAATCTTCAAAACAACTAGATACGAAGTTTCATGAAATTTTTAACCAAAATTTGTAATCATCAACAGCGATAATGTATCCTCAACATTCAATTTTGTAATTTTGACTTCAGATTTATAATTAGAAACTACAAAAAACACAATATACCTACTTTAACGATAATTTTGCATAAAACTGCTACCTCGCATTTTTTGGTATTTTCCGGGCTCAGTACAGAAGATAGAAGAATAAATATTAAAACATAAGTTACATATATACAAATATTTGTTATATAGCAACAAATTTCATAGAAAACCGATTAGATTCAACTATAACGGAAAGCTTTTTATATTTAACAACTAAAAAATTATGTTTCCAAAAACTTGCAGAATGGTAAGGACATCGTAGGACAAAGGTCGCAAGCCTCAGAAAGTGGATATAAGTATAAGAATTGTAAGTATGGTCACCCTAATTTTTCTTACCAACAAAATCCAGATGAACCGAAAATGAAAGAATTAGAATGTAGCTGGCGGACTTCATTTTTTCTCTTGATATAAGACAGATTTCCTGAATCTCGTCTAATGTCACATGTGGAAATTTTTGCCACGGACGCAGAAACTGCCACGTTTTGTAAATAAGCTCTATGTGCGCATGACTGATGGAGGCATGCAAGTCCTTAGTGTCTCTTTTGTAGAAATTTCTGTTTTCAATAGGTAAACATCGAGATATGAAAAAATCTCGTAATAGTCAAGATCTGAAGCTAAGAAAAAATATCATATATTACGTTGGTGTCAGTCAACATTTTGTTGATTATTGTCACATCATACTTGTTTCAAGTTTCATAACTGCGTGTTCTTTTATTGGTATAGCATAAAATTACCAAGTTAAACGCTTCTTTGAAAAACGTCAGTTTTTACGCACAAAAATGCAAAAATAAGAATCTTTGGCAATAAATTGTGATGGACTAAGATTACCTAAGATTACTCTGGATTACATAGGATAACTCTGGATTACATACAATAAAATATATGAATTTTCAACGAACTAGTTGAGTTTTGAAATGAAAAGATGCATTTTTTATACTACAATGAAAAAATTTAACATTAGAGTTATTTTGAAACTGATAAGATAAATTTGTAATACAATTGATGCGTCTCGAACCAGAAATGAATTTTTAACGAAATAATTCAACTTTCAACCAAGCAGTTAACCTTTTAACAAGAAAGGTGAATTTTCAAGCTATAATCTTAATTGAAAGAAAAAAAATCAACAAAACTCCTTTGGGCAGAAAATTGGTCTTTTCTAGTCGAAAATTCAACTAATTGATAGAAATATCATGTCTTTGGTTGAAAATAGGTCTTTTTTTATTGAAAATTAATCTTTTAGTTTGAGAATTCGTCTTTTTCATTCAAAAATGCAACAGTTTGGTTGAAAATTAATCTGTTCTGATTTAGAAGTTTTAAGTCAAAACTATTTATTTTCAAATGTCCGTTTTGGTTGAGGATTTATTATTTTATTCAAAAATTCATATTTCAGGGCTTAAAAATTCTACTATTCTGTTAAAATTGATGAATTTTGTTAAACCTTCGTGTTTTTTGGTAAAAAATTAATATTCTTGATGGAAACTTAATTTCTTCTCGGCCAACAATTTGACTATTTTTTTTATGATTCGTTTTTTTTTTTTGTTACAAATTAATTGTTCATCAGAAAATTCAACTATTCCGTTTTTGGTAGGAAATTTATCATTTTTCAGATGAAAAATTTACTATTGATAGAAAATTTATGTATTCTGTTCAAAATCCTCTTTTTGGTTCGAAATATAATCCTGTTTGTTCAAAATATATCTGTTTGGCCGAGGATTAAATTTTTTGATTGAAAATTCATTTTTCTATTGAAAATTCATTTTTTAAACTGAAAATTTGATGATTTCATTCTTGGTTAAAAAAATATCTGTTTTAATTGAAAATTCAATTATTTTGTATAATTTTCATATTTCTGGATTGAAAATATATCTATTTTGTTGAGGATTTATCTTTTATGATCGAAAGGTTATCTTGGGTAAAAATGAACTGTTTTATGGAAAATTCAACTTTTCGGGTTGGAAATTCAACTTTATTCTAAAAATTTGTCTTTTTAGCTTAAAAATTGTACTATTTGGGTGTAAGTTTAAGTATTTTTGTTGAAAATTATTTTTTTTTTAGCTGGAAAGTTCAACTATCTGGTTTGCTAATCCAACTGTTTATATCAAAATGTGCATACTAAAATTACATTTTCATTAGATTAATTTGATTTAAGAGAATATATTTCACTATTATCCCACTATTTTCGTGGAAAATCACCCGATTTGCAATGTTTTGAGAGAATAAAGGGCCACGTAATTTTTTGGATGGGGGGACGCTATGGTCGTCGGCGAGTCTGCCGTTTATTCTATGGGGATTGTGTTAAAGGTGAACTTTAGAAAAAGAGCCAAGATTCAAATAACAAATCTATATTAGAGCCCTATTAGAACAAGAAAAAAGGTGTGGAAAGATTTCGCGAAGGGCTCGGAAACAGTTCGGAAAAAGGTACCGTTCCGATCCTTTCCGAATCTTATGTGAAATTTTCTTCCGTTTCTTTTCGAATGTCGAGCTGTCTCAAGAACCTTTCCGAGTCTTTCCGAATCATCCACAAGATCTAGGGGCTTACTAGGAACTCCAAATAGTTTAAAGATTTTATGATATTTAACTAATTTCAAGGGCTTTCTAGAGAACTTTAGGGAATGAGTTTAATTAATTTTTAAAGGTTTTTGAATTATTTCTACTGGTTTCTAACAATTTCATTATAAGAAAATCATAATAGGTTCATACTGATTTTCATATAATATTTTTTCGTAAAGGCAGTTTATGATTTCGAATGAAGGTCGCATATTAATTTTGTGTATTACTTTATTCATTTTTCACAGATTTCTTAAAATACAACATATTATACTTATGAATATATAAGTAATAAAAATTATTAACAATACATTGTCTTTCGCTGAAAAAAGAAAGCAGTTTATATATATATATATATTAGTTTTGAAAGACCCCCCCCCCCTCAAAGACGGTCATTAACTCAAGGCCTATCAACTTATTTTTTGAAAATCTCAGGCTTGGGCAAATAATTATATGCCTATAATAATTTTTCTCATAATATATTTGTGTAAGAGAATAAAAATCAACTTTTCTTATCTGTTCCCAAAAAGAGATATTGGAGCATTAACGAAAGACTGAAGTCATGAGAACGATCATACATTAACTTTTCATTGTAATTACCAGTTACTTGTAACTTTTTAATCCTATTTCGGATCACAAACAGTAGTATATTTCACTTTTAAATTTTCATAAATGTAATTAATGTTGTGACTGAAAATCGTCTGCCATTACTGTTTTAAAATTCTTTGAAATCGGCCGACGCATGCCTAAGGGAGATACCCTGATTTCATCTTCAGTCATATCTTCAATCGTGCCACTGTACATGTTTATTTTCACCCGTTTTGCAGTCCGATTTCTCATTATATATATTCCACGAAGAATATTATTATCTCTCATGAATATTGCAAATACGTCACCATTGGACGTTGATAACACCATTTTCTCTTCAGTTGGCATTGGGTCAAAGCATTTGCCTGATCCTTTCAATTGAATGTTTGTATTTTGAGGAAAAGTGTATTTTCGAATTTGGAATCGCAGGTTCGGATTCGTGTTCGGAATAAGCCAAACAAATCTAACTTGTTCGAGTTTATATCCAAGTACACGTAACCAAGAATACCTGGCAAGAGGAGTCCTGGACTTGTTACGAAGTTGAGGCTCAGCAGGAGGAGGAGAACTGATCGAAGAACCCGGAAAATGATTTCTGACAGGAAGCAGAGACCCTTCAGGAGAATGATGCGTGTCCGGAAGATAAGAAGGTCCGGAACGAGGAGCATACGGAAGAGGGTCGCCATTTGGTAAACACTCGAACGTTAAACTCAACTCTGCAACAAGAAACAAAGAATTAAATTTTCCTTGTTCATCCCCTTCCGGTATATTTTTCTCTTCTGGCATAATTTTCTCTTCTGGAGAGGAAAGTACCTAACTTTATGTGTTCAATAGTAATCGCAGGATTATACGCAGAAGGGTGAAAAGAGAATTCCAAATTCTTTTCTGTGTCAAATCCCAAACACTTTTACAGGACAAAATGTTACGAGGCACCAAAGTAACTGAGATATTGTACTGTCATTGACGAAATAAGTTCAGGTACTTAGGCGCGTACATATATATTTTATTCCGGCTTATGCTGCCCACGATAAATTTTTTAACTTGTTGGAATGAAACAAGAATTCTTTCTAATTCTCTGCGAATTCTTTGGAATATTTTAGAATCCTACCGATAAAGAAATTAAGTTTGATTTGTTATGTAAAAATATTTCTTGGTTGACAATCCAACTCTTTTGTTGAAAACTTGTCTATTTGACTTCAAAATTCCCATCTTTTTGTATAAATTTCATCTTTAATGGTTGAAAGTTTTATTCTTTGGTTAAAAATTACATTAACTATGAGGTTAAACTAACTAAAGATTTTCTGGTACATTATATTAAATTAAAATTTTTTTCTGACAATAAATTTTGTCAATGAACTGTTTCAAGCAATATCTAGAGGCAGCTCACCATTCAAGTTAAGTATTTTTTTTTAATTTATAAAATATTATTTTACGACATGAGGGTTATTTTGGTAGGAATATATCGTTATAAAATTTACCTGTTCCATTTTTGAATGAAAATGTACCTCTTTTAGTATAAAATTCAACCACTTGGTTTGAAATTTGTGTATTTGTTAAAAATTCGTCTTATTTGGTAGAAATTTAATCATCTTGGTAGAAAATTCATCCTCTTGGTCGAAAATTCATCCTTTCGGCTGAAAATTCATGTTTTTTTTTGTTTTTTTTTTAATACAACCATTTTGTTGTAAATTCTTCTTTTACGAGTAAAAATTACTTTTTGAAATAAAAATGAACCTGTTTCATTGCCGGCATAACATTCATCGGTTTTAGTAGAAAATTCAACTATCTTATGGAAAATGTATGTATTTTGTTAAAAATTTGTCTTTTTTTGAAGAAAATTATTCTTCTTAGTTGAAAATGTATCTTTTATGTGTGAAATTCTTCGTTTTTATTACAAGTCTTCGTTTTCATTAAAAGTTCAATTAGTGAAATATATATCTATTTTGTTAAAAATGCAATATGTTTACTTCAAATGTTACGAATTGAGAGCTGTTTAAATTGAACTTAATACGGAACCCACATTAATTTTATTTCTAAAAATTTATTCTGGTATTTTTGCACGAAAATGTTCGTATTTCCTCTTTCTTTAGAGCATTTTGGGCTCTGTAGCCCGTTATCGATACAGTTCTGGTCCGAAATGGTAAAAAATTTTCTTACAGAAGGCCTTCCAACCCATTTTTAGATAAGAATAGTATTATTTTATTAAACGAATTCCGTATCAACTTGGACTCATTTTGAATTTCATTTTTTAGCATACACATTCCAGATAATTATATTATATATATACCCATCTCACGGTTGTGAGACGTGGCCATGAATGGGATTTACCGCGGTCCTACTGGGAGCCGATGTCATTTTTTAGATGACAGTTGCTCCCAGTGGGACCCTGCGGTGGTTGTTAACCTTTAGTTTTTATTATATCATACTATTTTATGTGAAAAACTAATATGAATATCAAAAAATGCGGGCGTTATTTGTGATAGTGACCGTGCCCCGCACCGACACCATATCCCACTCACCCCTACGTAAATTTTATAAACATGCATTGAAAATGAAGTAACATTTTTTATTAAATTTAATAAACATGAATGAAAATATGAACAAAATTTAAAAATAATTCATGAAAGTAAATTTAGAAGCATTGTATGTGATATATTTTTCTATCGAATAATGCATTTTTTGCAATCACATGTACACAATTGGTTTTACTTTGTCATTTCCGAAGAAGTAATTTCAAGAACTGTTCTTAAAAAAGCTTCACTATTTACATGGAATATCTATAGGATATTCATGAAGATTTCCAAAAAATTCAATTCACTATCTCTTAAAATAGTTTCAAAACTTACATAGAAATTTCAATAAGGTTTATTAAATTTCAGTGTTGCATGAAGTTTCAATGAGTTTTTCACTAACCGTAGTGTAAAAAGCTTCACTAACATTTTCATGAAATTGCATGAACCTACGTCTAACAGTGTACCTAATGACATACAAATTTGTGTCTTTCTAGAGAAAAATTGGTCTTCGATAAATCTTTGAAGAAAAATATATTTCTACAATTTAAAAATAAATTTACCCAAACAAATGGTCCCTGGAGTCTTTCTCTCTTTGTGAAATCTTGTGGTCAGGACAATTTGTTTCCCGATGCTCTTGTTCCTTTTTCCCCAGTGAGGGAGACTTTTTCATTTTTCTTAATTCAGAATCTGACCTCGGGGTTCCTGAGAAAGTAAACTCATCCTTCTATCGTTGACAGTGCGCCCGTCAACAATGACGAATATTCCGCCTGATAGATACTGATTTATGGTGTGTCTATTGAAAAGTTAAAGAGATTCTCCTCGATCGTGGAAAGCTCGAAAAATATTCGAAAGTTTAAATTACGTCTCCCATCCTATCATGATGAATCGTTTCTTTGTTGCCCAACTTTAATATGCAGTTGGCATTTATTTTCGAAGAAAAAAATCGTTAAATTGAACTTAAATACGAAATAAATGAAAGAGTAAATCGCATATAAATTTGACACGTTGAAAGTTTAAACAATTCCATCATTTTTACGTAGTGTATACAGATCCGGCATATTTTGCCGGATTTTAATTTTCTGTTCCGGCATACTTTGCCGGATTTTAATTTTATGTTTCGGCATATTTTGCCGGATCTTAATTTTCTGTTTCGGGAAGGTACCCCTGTGACTGGTTACAAATGTTACCGATCTATTGCCATGAAATTCATGGCAATAGATTACCCATTACGGTAATTTTAGAGATGTATGAAAAGTTTTATGAATTACCATAATTTCTAAAACTTATGGAAATTTATCATTATTGTGGAAATTTATGAAATTTTTGGGAAAATTATGAAATATGTAAACATTTATGAAATTTGTTGAAATTTATGAAGTTTGAGGAAATTAATGAAATTTGTGAAAATTTACGAAAGTTGTGGAAATTTACGATAATTTACGGAAAATTATGACGTTATCAAAAATATGCCGGAAGAGAAAATTAAAATCTGGCAAAATATGCCGGACGAGAAAATTAAAATCCGGCATATTTTGCCGGAACAGAATACTCGACCTAATTTTTATAACGTTTAACCGTTTAGACTTGATTTATTTCAAGTTGTAGGAAATGTCACGATGCTAATTTCAGTTTTAAAACTTCTTAGACAATCAAAAAAAAACTGAAATTTCCAATTATTTGTAAAATCTTATAATTTTAGTTAGTGATATTTATAAAAAGATATTCTTATATACGAAGAATATTAATTTTCTACCAAAGTCCAATTTTCAACAAAATAGTTAAATTTTCTACTAGAAAATACTATTTTTGAATCAAAAATCAAATAGTTAAATTTTCATTTCTACAAATTTATTTTCAAACAAAAACAAAAAGCTGAAATTCTTAAGCAAAACCGATTAATTCTGATGAAACAGGTGAATTTTTGATTACAAAAGCTAACATTCCACAAAAAGAGATGAATTTTCATTTACAAAATATAAATTTTCTACCAAAACTGTAATTGGTAAATTTTTAGTAGTTCGACTTAGAACAAAGTAGTTGAATTTCAATTGAAAAACACCAATTTTAAATAAAGAAAAAAGAGGAAATTTTTAATAAAATAGTTCATTTTTAACTAAACAGATGAGTTTTCAACTAAAATTGTGAATCTTCAAGCCAAAAAATCCATTTTGAACAAAGTAGCTGAACATTCAACCAACTAGTTGAATTTTGAACTTAAAAGGAGAAATTTTGAACTGAAAATAGAAAAGTAAAATTTTTAACCAAAAAACTAATTTTCAATCAAAAATGATAATTTTCTAGTAAAATTGTTGAATTTACATCAAAATGATTAAATTCGCAACCAAACCGTTGTATTTTTAAGAAACAAATATAAAATTTCTAACCAAACAGATGAATTTTCAATAAGACAGTTGAATTTTTAACTAAAAAACATTTTTCAGTCAAGAAAGAAAAAAGAATTCAACCAAATTGTTGAATTTTAAAACTAAAACATTAATTTTTAACAAACTAGTTTAACTTTCAATCAAGGAGTTGAATTTTCAATCAAAAAGGATAAATTCTCAACATAAAATGTAATAATTGATGTTTCAACTAAAAAATATCTTTATTTTAAACATTAGAAGTTGAATTCAACCAAAAAAGAAGCATTTTCAACAAAATAGTTAAATTTCTAAGCAAACAGATAAATTTTCAACTAAAATGATCAACCAAAAAAATTAATTTTTAACAAAGTAGTTCAACTTCAAACCACGTAGTTGAATTTCAAATAAAAAATATTAATTTTGAAGCAAAAAACTAATTTTTCAAGAAAAATGTAATAGTTGAAATTTCTACAAAAAAATTATTTTAAATCAAAAACAGTTGAATTCGACCGAAAAGAACGAATTTTTAACCAATAGTTGAATTCTTAACCAAAACAGATTAATTTTCGAGCAAGGAGTTGAGGAAACAAAGTTTCAACTAAATTGTTGATTTTGTAGGAAAAACAATTGAATTTTCACAAGCCAAAAAGACGAATTTTCAACAAAACAGTTGAATTTTCAAACAAAAATATAAGATTTCAACCCCAAAAGATGAATTTTCAATAAAACAATTAAATTTGTACTTGAAAAACATTTTTCAGTCAAGAAAGAAAAAAAATTCAGCCAAATTGTTAGATTTTCAACAAAAAAGTTCAATTCCAACCAAATAGTTAAATTTTCAACTAAAAAATATCATTTTTTATCCAAAAATCGAATAGTTAAATTTTCAGTTGAAAAAATTATATTTTTAACCAAAAAAGATGAAAGTTCAACGAAAAGAGATGAACTTTGAACTAAAAAATATTAATTTAAAACTCAAGCTGAGATTGTTAAATTTTCATTTAAGAGAGTTAACTTTCACAAAAAATAAGAATTTAAAAAAAATAGTTACATTTTCGACCAAAGAGATAAATCTTCAATCAGAAAAATTAATTTTTAATAAAGTAGTTCAACATTCAACAAAAAAAAAAAAATTTCAACAAAGAATATAACAGTTGATATTTCTTTCAGAAGAATTTAATTTTAAATAAAAAAGAGTTGAATTCAACAAAAAAGAGCAACTTTCAACAAAATAGTTGAATTCTCAACCTAAAAAGATTATTTTTCAAACAAACAGTTGCATTTTTAACCAAAAAAGATTAAATTTCTGTCAAAAGAGTTGAATTTTCAACCAAAAAAGATTTTTCAGTCAAGAAGGAAACGAAATGTTAACCAAATTGTTGAATTTCCTACGAAATAGTTTAATTTTTAAAACAAAAATATGAATTTTCAACTAATAAATGAATTTTCAATCCAAAAAGACGAATTTTCAACAAAACAGTTGAATTTTCATCTGAGAAACATTGTTCAGTTAAAAAAGAAAAAAAAATTTCAGCAAAACTGTTGAATTATTGAACAAAAAGTTTAATTTCAACCAAGAACTCGAATTTTTAATTAAAAAAAGATAACTTTTGAACCAAAAATGCAAAAGTAAAATTGTTAACAACAAAAAACTATTTCTTAAGCGAAAATTTAATAGTTTATATTTCTACACACAAATTTATTATTTCTAACCAAGAAGAGTTCAATTGAACCAAAAAAGATGAATTTTCAACTAATTGGTTCAATTATCAATTAAAGCAGATTAATTTTCAAGCAAACAGTTATATTTTTAACAAAAAAAATGAAATTTTTACCAAAATAATTAAATTTGTAACCAAGAAAGATTTTTCAGTCAAGAAGGAAACAAAATGTCAATCAAATTGTTGAATTTTCTACAAAACAGTTCAATTTTCAAAACAAAAATATGGATTTTCAACTAATAAATAAATTTTCAGCCCAAAAAGACGAATTTTCAACAAAAAAGTTGAATTTCCATTCAAGAAACATTTTTCAGTTGAGAAAGAAAAAAATAAAAAATTAAATTGTAGAAATATCAACTATTAATTTTTCTCTTGACAATTAGTTTTTTTTTTTTTATTAAACATTTTACTTTTGCATTTTTGGTTCCAAAGTTCTCTTTTTTCTTATTGGAAATTCAAGTACTAGGTTGAAATTGAACTTTTTGTTTAATAATTCAACAATTTTGCTGAAATTTTTTTTTTCTTTCCTGACTGAAAAATGTTTCTCAAATGAAACTTCAACTGTTTTGTTGAAAATTTCGTCTTTTTGGTTTTAAAATTCATTTATTAGTTGAAAATTCATATTTTTGTTTTGAAAATTGAACTGTTTTGTAGAAAATTCAACAATTTGGTTCACATTTTGCTTCCTTCTTGACTAGAAAATCTTTCTTGGTTAAAAATTTAATTATTTTGGTAGAAATTGCATCTTTTTTGTTTCAATTGAACTCTTCTTGATTCAAAATAAAAAATTTGTTTGTAGATATATAAACTATTAAATTTTCTCTTGACAATTAGTTTTTTTTTTTTTTATTTCACTTTTGCAGTTTTGGTTGAAAAGTTCTGGTTTTTTAGTTGAAAATTCAAGTACTTGGTTGAAATTGAATTTTTTGATTAAAAAATCAACAATTTTACTAATTTTTTTTTCTTCCTTTCTTGACTGAAAAATGTTTTTCAAATGAAAATTCAACTGTTTTGTTGAAAATTCGTCTTTTTGGGTTGAAAATTCATTTATTAGTTTAAAATTCATATTTTTATATTGAAAATGGAACTGTTTCGTAGAAAATTCAACCATTTGCTTCACATTTTACTTCTCTCTTGACCGAAAAATATTTCTTGGTTGAAAATTTCATTATTTTGAGAGAAATTTCATCTTTTTTGGTTGAAAATGCAACTGTTTGTTTGAAAAATAATCTGTTCTGGTTGAGAATTCAACTATTTGGTTGAAAATTTGTCTTTTTTTGTTGAATTCAATTATTTTCGATTAAAAATGAAATTCTTTTGAAAGAAATATCAACTATTATATTTTTTGTTGAAAATCTTTTTTTTTTGTTGAATGTTGAACTACTTTATTAAAAATTAATTTTTCTGATTGGAGATTTATCTCTTTGGTCGAAAATGTAACTATTTTTTTTAAATTCATATTTTTTGTGAAAGATAACTCTCTTAAATAAAAATTCAACCATCTCAGCTTGAGTAATAAATTTATATTTTTTAGTTCAAAGTTCATATTTTTTCGTCGAACTTTCACCTTTTTTTGGTTAAAAATATACTTTTATCAAACTGAAAATTTAACTATTCGATTTTCGGTTAAAAAATAATCTTTTTCAGATGAAAATTTAACCATTTGGTTGGAATTTTTTTCTTTCTTGCCAAAAAGATGTTTCTTGTTTGAAAATTTAACAGTTTTATTTCAAATTCATCACCAAGGCTAAAAATTTTATATTTTTCAGCAACTGTTTTGTTGCAAATTTGATTATTTTGATGAAAATTTAACAATATTATTAGAAAGTTATTATTTTTGGTTGAAGTCAACTGTTTTGTTAAAAATCCGTCTGCTTGGGTTTAAAATTTAACTCTTTTGATAGAAATTTCATCTTTCTGGTCAAAAATGCAACTGATTCGTTGAAATTAGTGGGGTTTTGCTAAGGATTTTAACTTTTTGTTAAAAATTTGTTCTTCTTCTTGGTTGAAAATACACTTTTTTGAATGAAAATTTAGCTGTTCGATTTTCAGATGTTAAAAATTTAAATAGTTGGTTGAAATTGAACTTTTTCGTTGAAAATGCAACAATTTGGCTGAAATTTTGTTTCTTTCCTGACTGAAAAATGTTTTGCAAATAAAAATTTGACGGTTTTATTTAAAAAATAATATATTTGAGTAAAAATTTTATATTTTCGGTTAAAAATTCAACTGTTCTGTTAAACTCGTCTTTTTGGCCGGAAACTTCAACTATTTTGATAGAAAATTCAACTATAAGTTGAAAATTCATATTTTTGTTTTGAAAATTCAATTTCTTTTTAAATAAACAATTTGGTTGAAAATTAATCTGTTTTGGTTAAGAATACAACTATTGGTTGAAAATTCGTTCTTTTTTGTCGAATTTAACTGTTTTTGATTTAAAATAATTTCTTTTGAAGAAATTTCAACTATTACATTTTTCTTCAAAAATTAGTTTTTTGCTTGAAAATTAATATTTTTTATTTGAAATTCAACTACTTGGTTTAAATTTGAACTACTTTGTTGAAAATTAATTTTTTTGGTCGATCATTTTAGTTGAAAATTTATCTCTTTGCTTACAAATTTTACGAATTCGTTGAAAATTCTTTTTTTTTTTTGATTGAATTCAACTTTTAATGTTTAAAATAAAAATATTCTTCATTTGAAACATCAATTATTACATTTTTCGTTGAGAATTTATCCTTTTTGATTGAAAATTCACCTCCTTGATTAAAAGTTAAACTAATTTGTTAAAAATTAATGTTTTTGTTTCAAAATTCAAAAATTTGGTTGATTTTTTTTTCATTTTTGACTAAAAAATGTTTTTTAGTTAAAAATTCATCTGTTTTATTGAAAATTTATCTCTTTGGGAAGAAATTTTATTTTTTTGAATTAAAAATACAACGATTTGGTTTCAAATTCAATCATTTTGATGAAAATTCAACAATTTTATTAGAAAGTTATCCCTTTTTATTGAAAATTCAATACTTTTTTGTATAAATATCAATTATTAGGTTCTTTTTTGAAAATTAGTTTTTTTGGTTGAAAATTTTACTTTTCCATTTTGAGTTCAAAATTTCTCCTTTTTAGTTGAAAATTCAACTAATTGGTTGAATTTTCAATTACTTTGTTAAAAATGAATTTTTTTACTTGAAGATTCACAATTTTAGTTAAAATTTAGCAGTTTAGTAGAAAATGAACTAATTTATTTAAAATTTCCTCTTTTTTCTTTATTAAAAATTTATCTTTTTCAATCGAAATTCAACTACTTGGTTCAAAGTTGAACTCATTTGTTAAAATTAAATTTTTTTGGTTGAGGATTCATCTTTTTGGTTCAAAATGTAACTATTCAGATAAAAATTTTTTTTGGTGAAAATTGACTTTTTTAATTGAAAATTTAACTATTACAATTTTGGTAGAAAATTTATATTTTTTAGTTGAAAATTCATCTGTTTAGTTGAGAATAAACTATTTGATTTAAAATTTTCTCTTTTTTCTTGATTAAAAATTTGTATTTTTCAATCAAAATTCAACTACTTCTTTCAAAGTTGAACTAATTTGTTAAAAATAAATTTTTTTGGTTGAGGATTCATCTTTTTGGTTCAAAATGTAACTATTCAAATAAATTTTTTTTTAGTTAAAATTGAATTTTTTAATTGAAAATTTAACTATTACAGTTTTGGTAGAAAATTTATATTTTTTAGTTGAAAATTCATCTGTTTAGTTGAGAATAAACTATTTGATTTAAAATTTTCAATCATAGTTTCAGTCCATTCCGAGGCTATTTTATTGTTTGTATTATTCATGGTTTAGATTGTACACCCAACTACCGCCTTTATGCGTGTATTTTGTTTTGCGAGTCGAAAATCATGTCCGAGTTAAGAAGTGATTCGTCGTCATTGTTGTAACGTCAGTCCCACCAAAACTTCTGTTACAGGGAGGGGGGGGGCAAGGAAAGGAAACCGAGAGTCGCAAATGGTTGATGTTTTATGCTGCGAAGGTCATAATTTGTAATATATTATATATAATTCAATTATAGTCCTTAATATGAAAAAAATTATAATTTTTTTAATCCAAAATTAAAGCAAGATTTTAAGAATGTTTCAGTCCTTTTCTTCTAATTATCTATTAAATGCGATATTTTTCATTATATAGCTCTACGATCCGGTACAAGAACGATATGAACCACCCTGGCCAAAAACTAATATAAAAGAAGAAACAACATTCACGGGGGAAAAATTATATTCTCTTGAACTTGATAAGTCTACCCCTGGTTTCACGGTAAAGAGAAGATCTGATTCAACGACTGTGTAAGTTCCTACAGTTCTTTATATTGAGTAAAGTTAAACCACCTTAGTCACTATACTTTTTTCTTATTTTAAACAAAAAAGCTAGATGTCACTGAAGATTGCAACGTTTATAAACGAAACAAAATTTTTTTTTAATTACTCAAATCAATTTTTTTTTGTTCAATTATCGTAAAAATAATGTATTGTATGATTTTAGATGGTAATAACTCATCATAATGTCAGGTGGCACAAAACAAAAATTTATATCAATATCTTATCGGAAGACTGCGTTTTGTCCGCCTGCGCAGTCTAAACTTTATGCGCAAAAAATCTGAAAAAATTCTACCTTTCCTATAAACGTCAGGTTTTCAAATTTTCTTTCACTAATTACGAGTACTCGATGTACATCCACACAATATTTAATTATTATAATTAATTATATCTTATCTCAATAATTTTATCGGAAATCTATGTTTCATCCACCCAAGAACTCTAAACATTCGGTTCTCGGATTTTTTCACTCATTATATATGTATTTGATGTCAGACAATAGCAAAAATAATATTTATCCCGAAATCCTCATCGGAAAACTGCGTATTACCCAGACACGCCTGCTATAATGTACGAAAGATTGCGTGGTTGAATAAAACCCATTCTCCCGATAGAATATTGAGATGAATCTTTTTCTGGTATTGTCCGGCATCCAGCACAAGTAATTAACGAAATAAAATTCATAAACCGAATGTTTAAAGAAAAGTTAGAATTTTTCCATATATATTCCAGAGTGCGTAGGTGGATAAAAATTAAGATTCCGATAATTACACTGGGATGAATCTAATTTTGGTGTTGCCTGACATCAAATAAAAGTAATTAATGAAAGAAAATCCGAGAACCTATGGTTTAGTGGAAAGTTAGCATTTTTTCCGAATCAAATATAGCTTATTTCATTAAAATGATAAACATGACGTTATAGTGAGGTATTGGCATTTAAAATGAAATAATTGTTGCATAATTTTAACGAAAATTGAACAACAAAAAGTTGATTTGAGTAGTTATTAAAAATTTTATATTTTCGTTAACAAACGGGATGACTGAACAATCTCGAATTTAAAAATTCCCGACATTGCGAAATTCCCGAATAAAATTTTCGAATAATAAAATGCTCTAATTATAAAATTGCCGAATTGGAAAGTTCTGGAATAATAAAATTCTCGAAAATCTTATAATATTACCGAATTGGAAAATTCCCGAATAGTGAAATTCCCGACAGCTTATAATATTACCGAATTGGGAAATTTCAGAATTATAAAATTTCCGAATAATAAAATTCCTGAATAGTTTATAAAATTACTGAATTGGAAATTTTCGAATAATGAAATTCCCGAAAGTTTATAATGTTTCCGAATTTAAAAATTCCCGAATAATAAAATTCCCAAATAAGAAAATTCCTTAATAATAAACTTTCCGAGCAGTTTATAATATCACCGAATTGGAAAATTCCCGACAGTTTATAATATTATCGAATTTGAAATGTCCCGAATAATAAAACTCCCGAATTGGAAAATTTCAGAATTATAAAATTTCCTACTCAAAAAATTCCCGACAGTTTATAATATTACCGAATTTAAAAATTCCCGCATAAGAAAATTCCCGAATAGTTTATAATATCACTGAAATGGAAAATTCCCGAATAATGAAATTCCCTAGAGTTTATAATATTACCGAATTTGAAAATTTCCGAATAATGAAATTCCCGACAGAAAATTTCCGAATTATAAAATATCCGAACTAGAAAATTGCCGAATTGAAGCAATTAAATTTTGTTGATTTATAAAATAATTTAAATGATTACAAGTAAGATTATATTACACCAAACTCTCGGTTTTAGACCAGCGTCGGGGGTTGCCTGCAAATGGCCTTGGCCCCAAATCGGGGGAATCCAAACGTAAACAACCGTTGGGGAGACACGTTGCAACCGTTCTCTCGCCTGAGACAGCAGTTCTAGGAAGGCGGAAGCCGGGGGGACTGAAACCGAGAGTTTGGTGTACAATTAATTTTTTTTTTATACCAAAAATTTAATTGTTTATATTCGATAATTTTATCATTTTCTTATTCGGATATTTTATAATATGGCAATTTTCTATCGAGAATTTTATTATTCGGAAATTTTATCATTCGGGAATTTTATTGTTCGGGAATTTTCCAATTCTGGAATTTTATTTTTCGAGATTTTTCAGTCGTCCCTAATAATCAACGTTGCGAACTTCAGTAACATGAAACACAGAAATTAAATTTATGGGGCTAATTTAAATGTTATATTTACGAATAAATCATTTCTACTGTATAAAAATGTCAAAAAAGAAGAATGTCTTAACTCTATTTTTTTTAAAATTGGTATAATTTTTCCAAAAACAATTTTCATGTTTTCTGAGAATTGAATGGCAAACCCGTTAATAATTTTATTGTGAAAAATAGGTTTAATTTCTTTTTTTCGTACGCAGTTTCCAATCCAATGGAGTTGGAGTTTTTATTTTTGCGGATCAGTTTTTGGAGATGAGTTCTGTCTTAGCCTCTCACAATATTTATGGACTGGGAGAACACAAAACTTCGTTAAAATTGAATACTAATTGGAAAAGGTTCACATTTTTCAATTCGGGCGGACGTCCAAAAGAACAGGTAATAATTTCATTCCATTTTTTTCTGATTCTTTCTGAGTGCATCGGCTTTCAATTCTTTCAAAACGGTTTAAAATTTTGTTTTACTCATAATTTTAAAACCTCGAAACTGAGATGCTATGGAACTAAAGCATTCAAATTCAAAATTTAAGGAATCCCAATTTTAATTGATGGGTAGCGTAATAAAAGTAGATAACCAACATTTTTATCGAAACTTGTTTCGAAATATTATTTTTTTGTCAATAATTTGAAAAGATTAGTTTTAATTTGGTGGAAATTTTAACGTAGTAATAATTTTTTTCTACTCTTTCACACTGATATTTTTTGAAATTATTATAATTTAATGCAAAAAATGTTTTTCTATTTTATTTTTAGATTTTTAACGAAAAAATGTCTGTCATACTAATGTGATATCGCAATCTTTAATTTTGGTTTTCTCGGAACCGAATAATTTTGTTGATCAAACATTTTTTCTTCTCATTTAGCATCCCTGCATCTCAAGAGTACGTCTATTTATTTATTTTTTAACGGAAAATTGTATTATTTATCGCAATCCGCAGCCGAGCCGGATCCAATTTAATGTTAGTGTCCCTTACAGGTCAAATTCCACATACATTTCTTTTAACCTGGATAACTTCTTTCAATCAAACTTTTTTGACCTCAATTCAGCAATACTTCAGCTCGGGAAGCTCTTTTGAAAAATTCCTATTTTGTTGGTTATCTAGAGTTGCCACGCCACCCTTCAATTAATAATCTATAAAATACTATAGCTTTATCGTATTTTTCAAATAATACCACTATTTATAAGTAATTCATACTACATTTTTAATTATATTTCAAAGGCCAATCTTTATGGATCACATCCGTTTTACCTAGTTATCGAAAAATCAGGAAACTGCCACGGAGTTCTTCTTCTGAATAGTAACGCAATGGGTATTGAAATATATATCCTAAATGCATGGTTCGGACTCACGCCACTATTCACACTATTTGACACTTTTTTTGAGCGATGCCATTATTTTCAAACTATTTTGAAAAAAATGCTACTAATGCCACAATATTTGCTCTTGATGTTCCGCTAATGCTACTATTTCTTGACTTTCCCTTGAAAAATATTGTCGAACTTCTTCGCTTATTGGTTAAAATACGAGTAACATGTCTACCATCCCAAGTACAGAAATATATACCCGAACATAATCCAGGCTACTTATACAAATTGATTTAGAATTCTTTAAATTCATCTATTCTTTATTTTCACCTTTCAAAATTCAACCATTATAATTTGTAACATTTATTTGCTGAACATTCTTAGGTCGGAAACGTTCGAAATCGAATAATTTCACATTCTATTATTAAAAAATGAACAAATCCCCACGAAATGTAGAGAAAATGGCTTTTCATAGATTTTACTGACACTCATTTATTTTGTAGTTATTAAACTAGAAAAAATTTCCCAAAAGGACTTTAGACAAATTATGACTAATGTTTTGTGTGATATATTTCAAATTGAATATCGTTCAAAAATTAAATATGTCGATTTGAAAGAGGTTTGAAATCAGTAATTTTGTTTAATCACATTCAAGAGCAAAAAATATCAAATTGGAAACATCCAAGTTTAAAAAAGCTTATTGTTAGAATTAAATAATTTAAAAGTAGATAAGTTTCAAATTGAAATTTTATTAATAAAAAAAATTTCCAATTTTAGAGTTTTCTGTTTTGACAAAAGTTCAAATTATAAATCCTTCCTAATTATTAAGAGTTCCAGAAAAAAATATTTCAGTTTGGAAAATAATGAAGATTTTCTTGAACTTTGCAAATACTTTAAATCAGAGTTTAATTAATTTCATTTTATCCGATTATTCTTTTTAAATACTATTTTTCTCTTTCAAAAGTTTCTAACGTAATTTCTAGAATTTTTATTAATTACCCTGAAAACCCGGCATTTTGGATATCGAAATTCTATAATAACCCAGGTACAAGAAACTGAATAAAAAATTTTTAGAAATAATTTCATGCAATGGTCACGCACTAGCCAAATAGCAATTCTATAATTTTATAATGTACACAAAAAAATATTTCAAAAATTCATAATACCTCCATAGAATGCAAAATTGTTAAATAATTATTATGTAATGCATCTAGCAATTTTCAAGTTTGAATTATATCTCTTAACTTTATTTTTAATTTCATTTGTGCACCGAATTTCGATGTGCATATGGAATTTCATGCCAGTAATTTGCTACTACTTTTAAACTGTATGTCGTATAGTGGCCCCCGACCGCGGTCGAAAATTCAATAGCTTTATTGAACATTCGTCTTTTTATATATATAAAATTCGTCTTTTTGGATTCAAAATTCATCTTTTGGTAGAAACAATCTTTCTTGGTTTGAAAATAATCCTTTATGATTGGAAGTTAATTTTTTTTTTAATTTAAAAGTCTATTATGGGGTTGAAACTTTAACTATTTTGTTGAAAATTCAACTATTTTATTTAAAAGTTTTTTTTTTTTAATTCAACAGTTTCGTTGATCATTCGTATTTTTGGGTAGAAAATTTATCCTTTTGGATTGAAAACTCAACTTTAGGTGGAAAAGTCCAATTTCAGGGTTGAAAATTCAATCGTTTACAGTTGAAAGTTATTTCTCTTTAATTGGAAAAATCTACTTTTATATTTTCGGTCCAGAATTTATCTCGTTTGGTTAAAAATTATACTGCTTGGTTGAAAGGTTAATTATTTTGTTGAAAGCTCAACTATTTTCTTTAAAAATCATATTTTTTGGTCGAAAATTCAAATATATTGTTGAACGTTCGTCTTTTTCGATAGAAAATTGATCCTTTTGGATTGAAAATTCGTCTTTTCGCAGAAAAGTAATCCTTTTTTTGTTGTTAAAAATTCATCTTTCTTGGTTGAAAATTAAACTGTCTTCTAAAAGATTCATATTTTTGGATTGAAAATTCAACTCTTCCGTTGAAAATGCAACTATTTGGTTGAAAATTAATTTTTTTGTTTTTGTAAATTCAACTGTTTGCTTGAAAATTGATCTTTCTTTGTTTAAAATAAACTTTTTTATTGAAAATAAATCTTTTCGAGTTTTAAAGTCAAATTTTTTCTAAAATATTCGACTTTTTTAGCTAGAAAACTCAACTTTTTTGTTAAAAATTCATTTTTTGACAAATCACCCTACTTTCGTTCCTTTGAGAGCTTTTGGGCTGTGAAGTCTGAAATCACTTTTACAATTATTTACATTCTATATTTTACCTTGTAATTCTAAAACTGTTGATTCTTTCAAAAATTTAAATAATAAAGCAATTAGTATTATATTATATATACAAATTTAATTTTCGACCAGAAAATCCGGGAAATAGCCTAAATTTTTTCTATTAAAATTTGAGTTGCCACCCTGTGCCACTATGAACACTAATTTTGATCTCTGAAGTGAGTCCGAGCCCTGCAAATATCAAATTACACAAAGCGAAGAAAATTTTTCACCAAATTTTTGATCTCTAGATATCATTTTGAACCCTATGCCTGCAATCACCTTCAGAAGTATCGGTGGAATCTTTGATTTTTATTTCTTCATGGGTCCAACGCCAGAAGACGTTTTGAAGCAATACTCAGAAATTGTGGGAAAACCTTTCCTCCCACCTTATTGGTCTCTAGGTTTTCACTTATCTAGGTAATTAAAAAATTATTATTATTATGAATTACTTGAAGAAACTCATTATAAATGTCAAAATAATTACAGAGATCTCAGTCTTCCCCTATACCCCTTCACTACTTTTTTTAAATCCCCCTTTCCCCTTTTAACTCACAGAATCATTTATTGTTATATAAGTTTTGAAAATTAAAGTATAAAATGTTAATAATTAATTTTTTCAAATTAAAATTAAAATTTTGGTTACAGCTTCAATATAGCTACAATAAAAAAATGCATTTGTATAATATTGAAGTAGTTGAATAAATTATTTATAAATAAACAAAGTATAAAATAAAAAATATATTGTAACACAAACATAACTATATAAGTTGAAAGTATTAATTATAAAAAAAAAATATTTCCTAGAAAAAGTTTTTTTCTTATTTTTTTTATACCATTTGGTAGGAAAACCTTTTTTTTCGTTGAAAGTTAATTAATTTTAATTCAAAGTCTAATATTGTATTTTTGGTTCATAATTCATCTCTTTTAATTGATAATTTAATATTTTTGTTGAAAATATAACTACTTGGTTAAAAGTTAAACTACTTTGTAAAAAATGCAACTATTTTATTGAAAATGAATTTTTTTGTTGAAAATGCAACTGTTTTATTGAAAAAAGCCTTTTGGCTCGAAAATTCCACAATTTGGTTGACATTTTTTTCTTTCTTAATCGAAAAATCTATCTTTGTTTCAAATTCATATTTTTGGGTTGAGTATTAATTTTTTTGGTTGAAGATTTGTGTTTTTTTGGTTAAGGTTAATTTTTACTGTGAATGTAACTACTTAATTTTTTGTTGAAAATTGATCATTTTTAGTTGGAAGTTCAACCATTTGGTAGAAAATTCAAATGTTTACTTAAAAATGAACTATTTTGTTGAATATTCACATTTTTATAGAAATTCATATTCATGTAATTCATATTTTTATAGAAGTTTCTACTATTTTGTTGAAAATTCATACTTTTGTGTTGAAAATTCAACTGTTTTGTAGAAAATCCGTCTTGTTGGCTTGAAAATTCAACAATTTGGTTGATTTTTTTTCTTGCTTTACTGAAAAATATTTCTTGGTTAAAAGTTCAACTTTTTTTTTGAAGATTCATATTTTTGCATAAACATTTAACTGTTTTGTAGACAATTCGTCTTTTTTTCTTAAAAATACATATTTTCGGTTTAAAAATTCAACTGTTTTGTAGAAAATTCGTCCTTTTGGCTTAAAATGCAACAGTTCGGTAGAAAATTCAACTGTTTACTTGAAAATGAAATTTTTTGTTGAAAATTCATATTCATATCATTCATATTTTTATAAAAATTCCAACTATTTTGATACAAAATTCATATTTTGGGGTTGAATATTTAATTGTTCTGTAGAAAATTCGTCTTTTTGGTTCGAACATTCATCTTTGTAAGGTTGAAAATTCAACTATTTGGTTAAAAATGCGTCTCTTTTGCTTTATAGTTGAAGTATTTTGTTGTTAAATCAGCTGCTCGATTAAAAATGATTTTTTTTGGTTGACAATTCAAGTTTTTTATTGAAAATGGACTTTTTTGTTAAAAAGTCATCTTTTCGAGTTTGAAAGTTGAATGTTTGCTAAAAAATTCCACTTTATACCTTCAAAACTCAACTCTTTTGTTAAAAAATTCGTCTTTGGGTTGAAAATTCATCTATTTCGGTTAAAAATTCAACTATTTTGTTCAAAATGTAATATACTTCGTTTTGAAATCCTAGAAATTTCAAGTTTTTCAAATTGAATTCAATATAGTGCCTGAATTAGATTCATTACAATTAGTGTATTCCCCTATTATTCCACTATTGTCGTGAAAAATCACCCTATTTCCGCTGTTTTGAAAGAATTCCTGGCTGTAAAGTCTGTAATTATCTATATATTAATTTTAGATTTAATTACGGGAGTTTGGAAAAAACAAAGGCAACTTGGAGCAGGACGAGAGAAGCCAAAATTCCTTTTGTAACTTTTGACAATTATATAATTTTATTTTAAAAGTATTTCTGTTATAAAAAGAATCAATAAATTATTATTTATTCTTAACAGGATACTCAATGGAATGATTTAGATTACATGGATAGAAATAATGTCTTTACTTACGATAAAGTTAAATACAAAGATCTACCTCAATTCGTGAAAGAACTTCAAACTGTAAGTTAATCAAATAATTATGTTTTCTAAATACCATTTTACAATAATCAAACTAGAAATTATATAAACTATTTTACAGAATGGAATGCACTATATCCCACGAATTGATGCTGGAATTTCTGGAAGTTCTGACAACAATACGTATATGCCTTACGTCGATGGTTTAAATCAATCCATTTTTATTAAAAATTATTCGAACAAAAATCCATTTAGAGGAAAAGCTTGGAATCTTGAGTCTACAGTATGGCCCGATTTTACTCATACTCAGGCCCCAAGTTATTACTCAAAGATGCTGGAGAATTTGCATGAAAATATTTCATTCGATGGAGTTTGGCTCGTAAGTATTTTTTTTAATTTAGTATTTCGCGGTGGTGCTGAACGAGATTTTCCGACTGCTTATGGTAGTCTATAATCGCGCGGACATTTTAAGACCAAAAACAAAAAAAAAACATCATGCCCTTTATGAAAAAAGACGATTTTTATATTTAAATAGTAAACAAGGTAATTAGAAGAAATAACGGAATGTTTCTTCCAGATTGAAAACATTTTAATTTTAATTTAAAAAAAATTAAAAACTCTTCAAGTTGAAAATTCTTGAATTTCGAAAATATAAGTAGAATTTCAAGTTATTCAGTCTTCATGATTAATATTTTTAATTATTACTTAATTTTCAACTTTTTTTTTTAATAGTTCAATTTTGAGGATTTACAGTTTGAAAATTCTTCAATATTGTATATAAGCAATATTGAAGATTCTTTAATATTTAATGTGTATTATAGAAAATTATGCAATTTTGATTTTTTTTATAGTTAAATTATAAAGATTTAAGTTAAAAAATGGTTTAATTTGGATGATTTAAAATTCAAATATATTCACTTTAAAAGCAAATTTTCTAAATATATACTGTCGATTCATACACAGATGCGATACTTAGACTTATTTATCAAAGCATGACATTGATATTGGTTAAAAAAAAAAAATTCCAAAAATTTCTCAACTTGTCATCACACGGTCAAGAAAAAAAATTAGGGGGGAAACTTTTAAACTTAAAATTCTCTGGTGTTTAAGTGCTATAAACTAAAAATATACATGTAAGAATAATTGTTTTTGAGACCTAATTTTAAAAAGTAACAGTCAGAATATTCATTTTATTAACCTTGATTTCGAAAATTCTTTTCAAGCTTAGTAACTTGTAAGTGGAGAACAAGAAAAAGTCATTTATTCACGTACTTAATGCTTGTTTAACATATTTTTCGGATAAAATAATCTGTATCTCTTTTATGCTTTTGGCCAACGTTATCAAAAAGAAGATATTTACCAAGTTTTAAAACAATTTAATAAATATTCGCAAAGAATACCTATATGCAAGACCTTGCAACTAAAGAAGGATGAGCCCCGCCCTGTTTTTATTATTTAAAAAAAATTAAGATTTTGTTTTAATAATACTAATAATTCTTGATAGGAAATGAATGAACCATACAATATTGTTTCGGATGGTTGTTCTGAAAACAATAATAATTTGGATAATCCAGAATTTTTGCCTCATATTATTGGGGAATCCCTTTCAACAAAAACTGTATGCATGAGTGCTAAGCATCATCTTGGAAGTCACTATAATCTTCATAATACTTACGGAACAAGTCAATCTGCTGTTACTTACGAGTAAGTTTTTCTCTCGCAATTTCTACCATGTAATCTTTTTTTAAATTGATAATTATTTATTCGGTCTTTTTTTAAGGGCATTGAAAAGTTTAAGGAATCGAAGACCATTTATTGTTTCACGATCAACGTGGGTTGGTCATGGATCTTTCGCTGGACATTGGACAGGAGATATTGCTTCTTCCTGGTGGGTTTTACATATAAATAAAAAATGTTTTATTAAAATTATTACAACCCTAATTTAAAATAATGAATTCGTGTAATAATGATTTTTCCTTTCAAGTTTTTATTTTCGGAATATTGGAAATTTGTTTATTCAAAACTAAGGTCTAAGGCCATTTAATAAAAATATGGGAAATTTAATAAAATGCACTAGGAAACGTTAGTATGGTCCTACATTTCTGGAAATACAAATTTTCTAAAAATAAACTTTTTTTTGTAATTTCAAAAATTAAGGACCCTATGAACGTTCCTTTGTGTTTATCGTTTAATTACTCAAATCTTTAACTTAATATCTGAATTCATGTGGACATAAGTTCAGGGTGGCCGCTGGAACAGTTGAATTTTTGAAGAAAATATAACTGTTTAACAAAATCGTTAAATTTTCAAACTAAAAAAATGATTTTTCATCCAAATGTTTGAAGTTTTAAGTGAAAGAGACAAATTAAAATTCATCTAAAAACGGTTGCATTTTTAACCAAATAGTTGAATTTCCAATCCAAGATGAATCTTTTAGAAGACAGCTGAATTTTCAATCCTAAAGGACGAAATTTCTATCGACTAAGACGAATTTTCAAGAAAACATTTTAATTATCGTAAAAAAAAGACTTATTACGATTATTTAACAAAGCAGTACAACTTTTAAACAAGTACTTAAATTTTCAATTAAAAAAATATTAATTCTCAACGAAAAATATAATAATTGATATTTGTACAACAACAAAAAAACGAATTTTGAGCAAAATAGTTGAATCCTCAACCAAAACAGTTTAATTTTTAACCAAACAGTTTCATACTAACGAAAAAAAGATAAAATTTATACTAAAAGAGATGTATTTTCAACCGAGAAATATTTTTTTCAAGCGAAAGAGAAAATGGCAACCAAATTGTTGAATTATCAAGTCAAAAAGGCAAATTCTCTACAAAAGAGTTAAATTTTTGGCCTAAAATATGAATGGTTAACCACAAAGTTAAAATTACACAAATTAGTTTAATTTTTTACTAGTATAATAGAATTTTCATCCAAAAAAGACAAATTTTCAACAAAGCCGTTAAATGTGTAAGCCATAATGACGAATTTTCAATAAAACAGTTGAATTTTCAGTCAGAAATTTTGAATTTTCAGCTTGAAAATTTGAATTCTCAATAAAAATTTTTTCCAAATTATTTTCAACCAAAGAGATAGATCTTCAAGCAATGAAATCAATGTTTAACAAAGTAGTTCAACTTTTAACCAAGTAGTTGAGTTCCCAACTAAAAGCGATAAATTTATTTCAACCAAAAATGGAATAGGTAAATATGCAGTTAAAAAAATTGATTAAAAAAAATTCAATAAAATAGTTAAATTTTCAACCAAAGAGATGGATCTTCAACCAATAAAATGAATGTTTAACAAAATAGTTCAACTCTTATGCGCAAGTAGTTGAGTTTTTAACCAAAAAAGATTAATTGTGAATGAAAATTTTAATAGTTGAAATTGCAATTAAGAACGCTCAACTTTCAACCGAAAATGGAGTAGTTAAATTTTTAGTTAAAAAAATTTCCAACCAAAAAAAAAAAGAATTTTCAACAAAATCGTTAAATTTTCAACCAATAAAATGAAATTTTAACAAAGTAGTTCAACTTTCATAGAATTAGTTGAATTTTTGACCAAAAAAGATTAATTATCTATGAAAAATTTAATAGTTGAAATTGAAATTAAGGACGGTCAACTTTCAACCAAAAATGAAATAGTTAAATTTTCACTTGAAAAAATGAATCTTCAACCAAGAAAAAAATCATTTTTAACAAAATAGTTCAATTTTCAACTAAAAGCCATCCATTTATTGCAACCAAAAATAGAATAGTTAAATGTGTTTTTTTTTGTGCTTTACATGTAAAATAAAATCACTAATTTTCATTTTTTCCAGCGTTTAAAAAAATTGTTAACCACATTTTATATTTCCCATGTGTGACCCCCCCCCCTGCCAGTATGACGTTTTTTAACGATCACTTAAAATACTTTTCTGATGTTATTTTCATCGATCTACTTGTAATTATTTTTACAGGGAGGATATGAAAGCGAGTATTCCCCATATTCTCTCGTTCAGTTTCTTTCAAATTCCAATGGTTGGCGCCGACATTTGTGGATTTCGTGGTAGTACCACTAAAAATTTATGCAATCGATGGAGTCAACTCGGTGCATTCTATCCTTTTGCAAGAAACCACAATTCAAATGATACAATTGTAAGTTTATTTTCTTTCCTCAAATTTATTTTTATAAACTATTTTTTATTATTGAAATCGTATTCTATCAGATTAAAAATATTTCACTTTACAGGCTTCACACTCTTTTCCCTATTCCCGTCATTTCCCCGTTTTTAAAGAATTAATAGAACCCAGTGAGTAAATTCAACTATTTTTGGTAGAAATTTAATTTCGTTTGGTTGAAAAGTCTACTATTATATTTTTGGTTAAGAATTCAGTTATTTTGATTAAAAATTCTACTATTTGGTTGAAAATTCCATTAATTTGTTGAAAATTCAACTATTCGGTTTTTGTTCAAAGTTTAATATGTTTCGTTTGAAAATTTGACCATTTGGTTGAAAATTAATCTTTTTAACTTGAAAATTACACTATTTGGTTAAAACTTCAAGTATATTATGTTGAAAATTTAATTATTTTGATGAGAATTCAACTATTTTGTTTAAAAAACACCTTTGTCGGTTGAAAATTCTACTTTAACCCTCAAACGGCACACTTCAACCCAGCATACGTAAACGGCAAACTAGTGCGAATTGTTTTTTTTTTCAATGTTCAATTAAATATTTAACATATTGAACATATAATAAACATCTAGCATATATGCGGCATATTTAATATAGTGGGGGTAAGCCGCTGCAGCTGAGCCTGCGGAAATGTCAGCAAAATAAAAAAAATCCGGTGTGAATTCGCACTAGTGTGCCGTTTCAGGGTAAATCTAAAAAATTCGTTCTTTTGGGTTGAACACTTCTTCTTCTTCTTCTTCTTCTTCTTTATTTGAAAATTCTTTTTAGATGAAAATTTAATTATTTTGTTGAGGATTCAACGATTTTGTTGAAAAGTTATCTTTTTTGGTCGAAAATTCAACTATTTTGTTGAAAATTCATCTTTTTGGTAGAAAACTAAAAGTTTTGTAATTAAGAATCTTTTTTTTTTTGTTAAAAATAAACTTTTTGTTGAAAATTAAACTGGGTTCTAAAAAATTCTTTTTTTCTGGCTTGAGAATTGAACTATTTGATTAAAAATTCTGCTATTTTGTTAAAAATTCATTAGTTCGAGTTTCAGTCAACGGTTTTCTAAAACATTTGACTTTTGAAATTAAAAACTCAACTCTTTTGTTGAAGATTTATCTTTTTTTATTTTTTAATTAAGATTGAAAAGAAATATATTTTATCATTAATATTTTTTTTGCAAAATGAGCAAGAAAAAGATTCAAAATTAAAAAACAGACTTCCATACTACCTTACTTTTCGGCTCATTAGAGACAGAAATAACCAATGAAAAAAGAGGGAGAAAACGAGAAACAGTTATTTCAACAATAGGTTCTCCAACTAGAGAATTGGAAGAATTATTGAGTCAAATTATTAATAAATCAATAGAAATCTCAAAAACCTCAATTAAAAATAGTAATTCTTTTTTAAAGCTAATTGATAATGTAATAATACTTTTGGATCAAATATAGATTTCTTTTCATGTAATAGCTATGTTTCCAAATATTCCGTACGAAAGAGGTTGGGATTCGATTAAAATTAATACCAAAATTCCTTAAAAAACAATTTCTCGATGCGATGAAATATGTTTTTTATTCAGTATATTGTAAATTTAATAATAATTTTCACAAACAAATGTTTAGAACTCCCATAGGATCAGTTTTCTCTCCTATTTTAGCTGAAATTGTTATGGAGGATTTAGAGAATGAAGTTTTTCAAAAAATTGATTTCAATATTGATTTTTATGAAAGATATGTTGATGACTCAGTACTTCGTGTACATAAAAATAATGTTGATATTCTATACACAATATTATTCTATAATTCTATACAATATTCTATACAATAGTATACACCCAAGATTACAATTTACTGTTGAAATTGAAACTGAAGGAAAATTAAATTCTCTTGATATGACTTTAATTAGAAATGATGAAAGACATTATCACTGACTGGCATAGGAAAACTATTTGCTCAGGAAGAACACTTAGTTTTTTCTCAAATCATTCTATTCAAAATAAGATAGGAATTATTAAAAATTTTATTGATAGAGCCCTCAAATTATCAAATCCAGTTTTCCATGAAAAAAGTATTGAACTATGTAAACAAATTATTTTTCTAAACCATTATCCTTTTGATTTCATTGAAAAACATGTGCATAACAGGAAAAATAAATTACGGGCCCCTATAATTTTGATTTCTAACAGTTCCGGAAAATCCGGGCGCCCTCGACAACTCCAGACTAATTGAAGTATTTTCTTTAAAGGTATATTAATTTTTCATACCTTTAGTTTTTCCTATGAATAATCCCTGATGGGGGGGTCTAAATTGGCCTCGAAAAATGTTGGTTCCCTAGTAGTATAAAATGGACGAAGAAAGGAAAAAGTGAGAGGGTGGTTTTGGTTGACCTATTCTCTTTTTTTTTACTTTTTTTTTATTGGTTATTTCTGTCTATAATGATCCGAAAAGTGAGGTAGTTTGGAAGTCTGTTTTTTAATTGTGAATCTTTTTCTTGCTCATTTTGCAAAAAATTATTCATGATATAATAGATTTCTTTCAAATGTTAATTAAATTTTTTTTAAATAGAGACACTAAAGTCATGATTCTTTCCAATCTGCAGGGTTTGCTTATGATTAATTTAAGATTTATTTTAATAGATTTTACATATTTTTACCTCAATTTTCTGGAAAGAAGTCTTTCTTTTTGTGTAAATTTTGTAAAATGAATGGATTAAATATTAGCAATGTTCATAAATGCATTTAAATATTTTGGATTGTTTCCTTTTCCTAGTTGGAAAGTTTAATAATCGAAATAGATTAGTTTAGAATAATCTTTTTTGGAAAAAAATTTTGTTGGTTGATAATTCGACTAAGTGGTTAAAAGTTGAACTACCTAATTAAAAGTTAATTTTTTTAATGGAAAATTCCTCTCTCGTTAAAAAATTTGACTAATTTATTGAAAATTCGTATTTTTTTCGTTGAAAATTAATTGTTTGAAGTGAAAACTACTGTTTGAATTGTTGAAAATTCGTATTTTTCGGTTGAATTTAAACGTTTTTTTTTATTATTTAAATTTAAAATCTTTTTTGTTTGAAATATCAACTATTATAGTTTTTTAGACAGTTCACCTTTTTTTGTTGAAAATTCTACTTTTGTTTGAAAATATAACTATATTGTTGAAAATTCGTTTTTGTTTCTTGAAAATAGATTTTTTAAACTAAAAATTCAACTATTTGGTTGAAAAATAATGTATTTTGTTGAAATTTTGTCATTTTGGCTCGAAAATTTCACGCTTTGATTAAAATTTTATTTCATTTCTTGCCTGGAAAATCTTTCTTGATTGAAAATTCAACTAATTCTTTGAAAAATCGTCTTTCTGGTTTGAAAGCTTATATATTTTGGTAGAAATTTCACCTTTTTGGTTAAAAATACAACTGTTTAGTTAAAACTCAATCTCTTTGGTTGAGGATACAACTGTTTTATTGGAAATTCGCCTTGTTTTTATATATTCAACTCTTTTTAATTTATAATAAAATGTTTTTTATTTGAAATATAAATTATCACATTTTTCGTGGAGAATTCGTGCTTCTTCGTTAGTTGGAAATTGAACTATTTGCTGAAAATTGAAGTTTTATTTTTTTATATAAATTTAAAATCTTTTTTGTTTGAAATATCAACTATTATAGTTTTTTAGACAGTTAATCTTTTTTTGTTGAAAATTCTACTTTTGTTTAAAAATATAACTAGTGTTGAAGATTCGTTTTTATTTCAAATTGATTTTTCAAATTGAAAATTCAACCATTTGAATGCAAATTCATGTGTTTTTTTTAAATTGGTCTCCATTGGATGAATTCAACTATATTGTTCAAAATGCAATATACTTCGACTTGAAATCTTAAGAATTTAAAGCGTTTCATATTGAATCTAATATGGTACCTACATTAATTTGATTAATTTTAGATAATTTTTGGCTGTGAAGTCTGACATTATATAAAAGTATTTTTCACAGGAACAAGATCCTGTCGCCCTGGGGGACTTGGTAACAAGATCATCTCGAGAGTCTTTGAAAATTCGATACCGATTGTTACCTTACTTATATACTCTCTTTTTCCGTGCTCATAAATATGGAGAGACAGTAGCACGTCCTTTATTCTTCGAGTGAGTTTTACAATCATTCCTACTTTTCTCAAATTATTTGAAAAATTATCTTACGTTTCAATATAAAATTTTTTATTATCTAGATTTATACACGACCAAAAGACTTACGGGATTGATACCCAGTTTCTTTGGGGAAGTTCTTTGATGATCGTCCCAGTTCTAGAAGAAGTATGTTATTTTTATTATTATTATATCATTAAGCCGTTTCCCTTTCGGGGTAGGCGTGAATTGCTCGGTTGGAAAGTAGTGATGTTAAGTTAAACAGCGATTAGACTACTTTAATCATGGTTTAAAAAATGGTGGAACGCAATGTACTGATTAAATAAAGTGAATCAAGGATTAAAATTTAATCACGGTTGGTGGAATCGGCCCTAAGTCAGCGAGGGCAAAGGCATCATCACTACCCCTGCTCCTGTTGAGGTTCAAATTCTCCATTGGAACTATATAGGGTTGAGAAAAGGTTTGAAAATAGCGAATGTTGGAAGTATCAGGGTCTCTAGTCCAGAGAAGAAGCTCCCGAGGGATATTTTTCGGTTGATCAGAGACTGGCGGCACCAGATTCAGAATTTCCATTCGCTGAGAAGATACAAGGGATGAAAATAAATCCCTGCTTGGAGTGGTTTGATCAATCTGATCTGCCATGACAGAAGAAGGAAGAGGATGTGATTTCACAGTGGAAGAGTTAGAAGGGGAAAACGAAACCTTGTTTTTGCTCTTCTTGAAATCCTTAAGACCCATAATCCATTCCATTTGAACCACTGGCACTAAGGTTGATATGTGTGTTAGCCTTGCTCAGGGTATAAGCTTTAATCATACCACCTTTCCCCATATCAGCCCGGCCTCTAGGAGGGTGGTCCCTCCTCGAACCTCTACCGTTAGAGGCAGACTGGGAATCATCCTGGAGTATTCTATTCTTCCCCGGGCCAGACAAATTTCTGACAGACGACATGCCACTAAGCTGACAGACTTAGATAGAGAAAAACATTTATTTAGTGAGGGGTAAAAATTCGCGAACAACAAATTCGATTCACAGGGCTCGCCCCCAAACAGGTTAACCTAAAATAAAATTAAATATAACTGCAAAAACGAGAAGTCAGTATTATAGGGTATAACACAGAATTAATCAAAATTACTACTTGGACAAATAATAAAAGGAAGCAGGGTGCGCAGGTAATTTAGTAAGGCTGCAGCATAAGGCAGCGATAAACCAAAAAGAGATCGAACGTCAAAATAATAAAAATACTTTTACAAGTGAATGAGCCAAGAAAAAAAGAAGCAGAAAATAAATTCGCAATACACGTTGAAAAAGGACTCTGCTAAAGTTACAGGATTTTCAGTTTTAATAGGGACATCTTAGCTTTTCTGTAAAGCTTACCGAATTTGCTACAGAGTTTACTGAATTTTCAGTAATTTTACAAATTTACGGAAACTTTCTGTGTAAAACTTACATACTTTTTGATTAAATTTTACAATTTAATTATGTCAGTTTGAGAGGAAAGATCAGTAAATGTCAAAGAAAATATACGTAAATTTATCAAATAACTGAAAATCCTTTGAGTTTAGCAAAAAAAATTTCTGCGTGTAGGCTTGAAGAAGTAAAAGATATTAATCGATTAGAAACAAAAAATAACAGTATATTCAACTCATCAAGAACTAACAGTTTTTTGCTACTAGCAGTGTTCGAAAATCTACACTTTTTTTTTAAATTTGTTTAAATCGTTTCAAGTTTTAAATTATTTTTTATTCTTTTTAAATTAAGAATATTTATCATCCATGATTACTAGTCACATAAATTGTGTGAAACTTTTGTTTTCGGGTAGAAAATATGAAATTCTGATCCATCAAATAATAAAACAGTTATTTTATTGAAATGCGAAGAGTAATCTAAATCTTGTAGTAGTCTATTATGAAAAGAAACATCTTGTTTAGAAGAAATCTTGCTACAGAAAAGTTCTTTATTTATCACGATTTAATTTGTCTTTTGTTTATTACACAATAAATAAAGAGATTACAAGGCACTTTTTGTGGAATGTACCAATTATTTTATAGATCGCAGTGAACAGAGTTCAATTAAGAGACTTTCATATTAAGATTAATCTTATAAGTTTTTACTTTCTTCTCCGCTAATGTAGAATGTTAAAGTGTACATTTTTTTGTGATATTCAACTTACAAATTATAAAAATCATTAGTGGAAAATTTGGATGTTAATTAAATTTCATGATTAGAATGAGTCATGGCCGTACAATGTATTTTTCGAGGGTTTGGCAATTCGATTTTTGAGCATACAACAGATTTTATGAGGTTAAAATATATTTATATACATTTCAAAAGATTGTAAATTATTTAAAAGGATTTTCAAAGATTTCACGGATTGCAAAGACTTAAGGAAGGCCTGCACACCAAATATAAAAGGTTGCAAATCATTTTAGACGATTTCAAAAGATTTCACAAAAATTTCCCAAAGATTTCGAACATTTTATAAAGATTTCAAGGATTTTTAAGATTTTAAAAAGACGTGTACACAAGATTTGAAAGATTTCACATGGCTCTGAATCTAGCACCCAGTTATCAGCACCTAGTTAATTTAAAAAAATATATAGGATGGTATAAATGAGCCAAAGAAATACGTGGCGCCTGCGCTTTGACATTTCTAGACGATATGTTCAAAATTTCCATATTTTTACAAAGATTTTTTAAGGGATGAGACTTGATAATTGAAGGAGGTTATTTTATGCGAAATCGCAATCGAAAATATAATATTTATAGTCAGGATTTAAAAGCTCTGAGCTTTTGAGAAATTAAAAATAATGTTTTTTTTTTTACTTGTCAGGCTCAAAATATATTGTTGGGACCAATCCTCTGATACAAGACTTCAATGCTATTCACAAAATTATTTTCTGACCTTACCCTATTTTATCTCTTCTTTTATTTTATCCTATAACACATTTTATCATAAATCAGTTTGGTTATGTGAAGGACGTAATTTTCGACGCCGCCGGAATTGAAAATATATTTCTATTTAGCATTCTAACGTATATGATTTCACGGTCATTTTTCAATTTTCACATCCTGGCGAACGTCATCTTCAGAGTTGAGGGTCGCGTCCCCTAAGATTTCGCGGTCGGGAGGTTTCAGAAGTGAATATTCTTCAAGTCTAATAGTATAGCATCAATTAAATTTAGTCAAGGGGAAAACCAGGGCCATTTTCCGATGTTCACTTCCTCGACAACGTCGTCTTCAGAGTCCAGGTTCGCTACCTCTGAGATTTCGTGGTCAGGAGGTTTTAGAAGTGAATACTCTTCGAGTCTAATAGCATAGCAGCAATTAAATTTAGTTAAGGACAAAACCAGGGCCATTTTTCAATTTTCACATCCTGGAAAACGTCATCTTCAGAGTCTAGGATCGCGTCCCGTGATATTTCGCGGTCAGGAGGTTTCAAAAGTCACTTCAAGTCTCATCGCAAAATATTAATTAAATATAGTCAAGGAAGACCCACGGCACTTTTTAGTAAAATATTTTCGTTCTTTTTAATTTCTCAGTTTTTTATTTATAGTGCTATATTTTAATATTTCTGGATATCAGCACATTTATTCACTTATATGCTACAATTAATTGGAGGATCTTCGCAGGAGCACAGATACAATTTTCGTGTTTTTTGTTTTTTCTGGAATTGTAAATTAGGTTTTGTAGATAGTTATTTGTCGCTACTAAAAATCTGCTAAATGTGGCGTACACGCTTTTTCTTTGGAACCCTTCAATTTGAAGCAAATAAGTTAGCATGAAGTTTTTTATCTCTTTACAATGTGAAAGGAATCTTCATTTTCTAAAAGTGTTTTATCTCAGAAATAATGATTTTAAATGTCATTGGTGTGAGATTGTCTGCAGAATGTGTTCTTTTATTTCAGTTGTTTTAATTCACGATTGATATTTATATTGAGCGACAGAACCTAACCAAGGAGAAGTTTTTTCGTATTTGGAGGTGAAAATTCGATTAATTAAAATCCGTGTATTTTCACATCCACTTCCACGTCCAAGGGAATACTTGTAAGTGTAATATCGTACATTTCAGTACTGATTGTGAGCGTATTATTATTTCAGCTATTATTTTCAGCTGAACTATCTTTCTCATTTAAATATGATCTTCAATTTGTTAATGTAAGATCATGATTTCATAGATATTTTCGTTACTTATTTTGCGCGCATGGTTTTTAATTGACAGCTGCTTATAATTAACAATATTTTTACAATGTAGCTAAGTGTTCGTATAACTTAAGATTTTTAAGTAATCCCTTCCTCTTACAGCAAAGGAATTCTTGTCCTATGTTATTGGGAAAAAATTTTTAAATATTTTTTCTTGATTTTTAAAAAATTTTGCTTAGCTCCGCTAGAAATCGAACCCAGATCTTCCGGTTGATGGTCGAGTTCTCGTGACCCGAAGACACGGAAGAATGATGATTATCGTTTACAAGTGAATTTCTACAAAAATTAACATTTGTGCTTTTTTTTTAGCTTGACTTATTACTTTGTTTAGTCAAACATTATAAAGCAATGAAGTGAATAGTGTTTTGTGACTTTATGTGTACGAGAGTGTTTTTTTCATGCATTGGTGAAATTAATGTATTTTCACAACGAAATGTCAATCGAGTACTTACATGAATTTATTTTAGAACTCCGTTCTACGTGTCTTAAGACACGTAGAAAGAATTAGAGAATTGTTGCAGTAGGAGAGCTGGAATTTTTCTCGCTAAGTCTTGAAGAGATAGTGAGATTCATTTCACCGGTCCTTTCTAGCAAGTCTTCTGTGTCAAACCTTTCAGAGAGTGAGATTATTGAATCTGAAAACACACCAAGAAAGGAAAGTACTCAAACAGTCGAAGATGTGCTGACGGGTTTTGAATATGAGTAGGAAACTGAAGATGGAATTCATGAAACGAGAGCGAGGTTTTAAAAAAAATTAGATTTGATTCACTCAGAATATGAAAAGTCTACAAAAGAATTCGAAGAAAGAAGAGAGAGGAGAAAAAAGGAAAAAGAAAGAAAGACAATAGAACGTATTGGTTACCGGCATATGAAAGAAAAATTTGATGCATTCGCAGTAAAGGTCATAGAGGAAGATGAAAAAGAAAACGGGATTTCTGATGTTGTCGGGGATAAAACAGGTCATGATGATGCGATGGATGAAACTGAATGTCGCAGATATATCTGTTGAAGATTCCAACATATCATCATCATTCAATTCCAAAGAGATGTCTGACGATGTGAAATATATATTTGAACAGGTACTCCTTGAATCAGGTTATCATTATGAGGAGAACCTGAGAGAAGACATGGAAACAGACAGTCTGAAGTTAAAAAGCACTAAAGAACGTAATATTTATTAACCATGAATTAATTATATTTAAACCGAATAAATTTCAAATAAGGGAGGTTCTACACTTTAAATCTTAGAATCTCTCGGCGACAAAATATGTTGTTATTTAGAGAAAATTAGGCGATACGTATTTTTCTGATTTGCGACACAAAAATTGTCTACGAAGTTAGGGATCGTCCATATATTACGTAAGCCGTTTTTCTCTTGTTTAGATAAAGACAAAAATAAAATTACTGTGAAGTTGAGAAGGACACAAAAATATAAACAAAAGAAAAACGGCTTACGTAATATATGGACTTTCCCTTAGGGAGCGTCCATAAACTACGTAGCCTGTTCTTCTTTTGTTTGAATAAAGACACTTATTTTTGTTGCCAATTTTTTGTTGAGTTGGTACTTTTATGAGGAAGAATTGATGTGAGCTTCATTCAGGCTAACTAGCTTTTGTTGACACAAGGATTTTGTTCATAAAATCGAATTTTTCATACAAAGAAAGACAAATACGAGAAAATGTTAACAGAAAAGTTTGCACGTCTAAGAAAGTTCTATTCAAAATATCTGTTGCTCTTTTGCGGTATCTTGCATCGTTTACAAAAATAATCAAAAGATTATATTTTTAGTAAAAAAAGTCACCCAATCTCAAAAATGGTTTAGCCCGCATAAAGCTGATAGGATGCCTTTCCTCTATCAGCAGAAACGTTAAAAATTTTTTTGGGAAAATAAAGAAGGTGGAGTTTTCCAGAAAATATATTTTTCATGTTTTCAAAATTTGAAGAATAAAATTTAATATATTTTCTGGAAAACCCAACCTTTTTAAATTTTTTCCAAATTTTTTTAAGAATTCCTGATTATAAAGAGTTCGTGTCAGCTTTATGCGGGCTAAACAGTTTTTGAGGCCGGTAGACTTTTTTCATCCTGAAAATATAATTTTTCATTTTTTCTCTTAAACGATGCAAGATATCGCAAAAAAGCAAGATATAACTTTCAGATAACTTTTTTAGAAGTGCAAACTTTCATTTAACATTTTTTCATATCTGTTGTTTGCCCACAAAAGTGATTTAGTCCACATAAAACTCGTAAGCTGTATTCCTTATGAAAGTACATATATGCAAACAAAAATTGATAAAAAAATATAAGTGTGGGTTTTTAGAGAAATTCGACTAAATATTTTCGAAAAAAACCACCACCATTTTGTTAATTTTTAACTTGTTTTAAATTGTCTGGCGATAAGAAAATGATAAATATCTCAATTAAGTCAAAAGTTATAGATGTTTCTTAAAAACAACATATTTTGTCCTCGAGAGATTCTACAACTTCATGTGTAGAACCTGCTTGATTTGAGAAGGATTCGGTTTTTTCATATTTGAAAATAATTAATTGTATTTAATATATTTTCAAATTTGTCATTGCAGATAAACAGGTCACCGAGATCAGCGAGACTGACAGTAAACAAACAGATTCCCGTGCTGGAAAACGATGGCTATGGCGTGGTCCGTGGAAAGAAAGTTTCAAGAGGCGCGGAAATGATCGCAGCCGTGAAATTTTTTGCGGCCGCGGTTATTACCGCGGCAGCATGCCACAAAAGTCCCGTGGAGGCCGAAATGAAAAAGGAACCAATCATAATTAATATGTGAATTTCGAAGTAATTTCTTTTTAAATTTTCAGCGTGCAATGAATAAAAAGTTACCTAAGTTTAATTCATTACATTTTTTGCTTTAAATAATTATTTTGTTTAAGAAGCTTATTTTTTTTATTTGGTAGAGAATTAGGATGTTCGTTGTTGGCTTTACGGTCAATTTGATTAAAAATCATTAAATTGCTTAAAACGTTTCGGCACACAAAGGTGGCCCTCATCAGTGAAGTTGATAAAATCTGTGAAAATTGCATAATTTCTTATAGGTACGCAAATTTACAATTGAAAGTGTTATTCTTTGATGAATATTGCACCTGTCAAATTATAGAACATCGTCTAATTTTTAATTTTAATTTTATTAAAAAATGTCGAAGTTGTCAAAATATATTGTAGTTCAAGAACTCTCCAAGAAATATTGTTTGGCAACGTAGATTTGATGCAATGTAATAGATTTGCTCTTATCATTAGGTATTATATTTCGGAAAGTAAAAGGTTTACCCTCAAAATCACACTGTAATAAAATACGAAATTATAAAAAACATTGAAGGTAAGTAATTATTGAAATATTCTTTTTAAACACGCATACATTACAAGTATCCATACTGCAGTTTAAAGGTTTTTACGAAATGTTTATCCACAATTTTTATTTTCTTAAGAATATCTGATTTTTTTCTTTCAAGAATAATTTAATAATTTTTTAACTATAATGTTTTGAATAGTATCGTCTTTTTAGTATAGTGTGATTTTAAGGAAAAACCATTTTTCTTTCACAGATATAATATCTAATGATAACAGAAAATGCATTGCATTTTAAGTTATATTTCAAAAAAATAAATAAAAATGTTTTAAAATGTTTATTTCCTACCAAAAAATGTTTAAGGTTATTTTTTTACACAAAATTATTCTTCGGAGAATGCCATCACAGCAATAATAAATTTAAATTTAATTTATATCCAAAATAAAAAAATTTTATTTAATTTTACAACTGCGATAATAATCAAAGAATGACACTTTCATTTTTGAATTTGCGTTCTTATAAAAAATTATTTAATTTTCACAGGCATAATAAAATTCAGCGACAACGTACACAAAACAAAGATATGGAATATATTATTGCCGATCAATACAATCCCCCCCCCCCACCAATTATTCTTTTTGATTTTAATTTTTCGAACAATTTTGTTTGTTTAAACAAATTAAGAAAATTAGGATACAATTACGTAAATAATTATTAGCGTAAATGATATATCTAGTTTCGATTGGTTAATATTTTTTCGTGCTCTGATTTCGGTGCATAAAAATATTCATAAGAAAGCAAATTTCATTTCGAAGTTTAATAATTATTAATAGATATATTTACATGAAAGAATACATTCTGCAGATTATTTCACACAACTGACATTCAAAATCATCATTTGTGACCTCAAATACTTGTAAAAAATGAACATTTGTTTAAAGTTGTAAGAAGATAAAAAATGTAGACCCATTATTTGCTCCAAACTGAAGGGTGACAAGGAGAAAGGGAATGCGCCATATTCGGCAGATGTTTAAGAGAGACGAAAAAGTTTCTATAAAATATAATTTACAATTCAAGAAAAAAAAAAGAAACACAAAAGTTTTATCTGTGGTCCTGCGAGGACACTCCAAATGTCGGATATATGTAAATTTATGTCCTAATACTCAGAAATATTGTACAGCAACGAAATCTCTTCATTATTCGGCAAAACCGCTCACATTAAACTTAGTACATGAGTTAAAACAAAAAAAAAAAAAATGGTTTCAAGTCGAAAAATGAAAGTACTTTGTAAAATAGTTATAAATAGGAAAACGAATCCAAAGTTGAAGACGTAGAATAGTCGAACTTCGAAAGACAGCCCAATTATACAATATGTTAGGGGACGCAAATTTGCACGCTGGAGAAGACGACACCAGCAAAATCGGAAAACGGCCCTGGTTTTTTCCTTGACTAAATTTAAATGATAATTTGCGATGGGACTTGAAGAATATTTACTTCTGAAATCTCCTTACCGCGAAATTTTAGCGGATGCGACCCTGTACTTTGAAGGTGACGTTGTACAGGTTGTGAAAATTGAAAAATGGCTCTGCTTTTGTCCTACACTAAATTTAATTGGTGCTATGCCATTAGACTTGAAGAATATTCACTTTTGAAACCTCCTGACCACGAAATCTCAGGGAACGCGAATCTGGACTCTGAGGATGACGTTGTCGAGGAAATGAAAATTTAAAAATGGCCCTGGTTATTCGCTTGACTGAATTTAATTAGTGAACTAAGTTGAGACTTGAAGAATATCCACTCCTGAAACCTCCCAACCACGAAATCTCAGGGGACGCGAACCTGGTCTCTAGTGATGACGTTATCGAGGAAGTGAAAATCGAAAATGGCTCTAGTTTTGACGCTGAATAAGTTTAATTAGTGCACTAAGTTGAGACTTAAAGTATATTCACTTCTGAAACCTCCTGACCACGAAATCTCAGGGGACGCGAATCTGGACTCTGAAGTTGACGTTGTTGAGGAAGTGAAAATCGAAAAATGGCCCTGGTTTTTTCCTCGACGAAATTTAATAGGTGCACTGAGTTGAGCCGTCAAGAATATACACCTTGACCCTCGACTGTGAAGATGACGTTGTCGAGGAAGCGAAAATTGATAAATGGCCCTTGTGTTTCCCTTGACTAAATTTAATTGGTGATATGCTATGAGACTTGAAGAATATTCACTTCTGAAACCTCCTGACCACGAAATCTCACGGGGCGTGAACCTGGACTCTGAAGATGACGTTGTCGAGGAATTGAAAATTGAAAAATGGCTCTGGTTTTCCCTTATATAAATTTAATTGGTTCACTGAGTTGAGACTTGAAGAATACTCAGTTTTGAAATCTTCTGACCGCGAAATGATATACGTTAGAATGCTAAATAGAAATACATTTTCAATTCCGGCAGTGTCGAAAATTACCTTCTTCACATAAGGGATCATCCATATATTACGTAAGCCGTTTTTCTTTTGTTTATATCATTGTGTCCCTGTCAACTTCAAAGCAGTTTTATTCTCGTTTTTATTTACACAAAAGAAAAAATGCTTAGGTAGTATATGGAAGATGCCTAATCAAACTGATTTCTGATTAAAAGTGTTATAGGATAAAATAAAATGAGAGATAAAATAGGGTAAGGTCAGAAAATAATTTTGTCAATAGCATTGAAATCTAGTTGCAGAGGATTGGTCCCAAAAGAATATTTTAAGCCTGACAAGTAGAAAAAAAACATTATTTTTAATTTCTGAAAAGTTCAGAGCTTTCAAATCCTAACTATGAATATTATATTTTCGATTTTGATGTCATCGAAAATAACCTCCTTCGAATATCTAGTTTCATCCCTCAATAAATCTTTGTAAAAATATGGAAATTTTGAACATATCGTTGAGAAATGTCAAACCGAAATTGATACCGACCTACATTTTATAAAAAATTAACTTGGTGCTGGTAACTGGGTGCTAGATTCAGCGTCAAAGATTTCACAAAGATTTCGAACATTACATAAAGACTTGAAAATTTTTAAATGATTTCAAGAATATAAAAGATTTCAAAAAGGGTTATAGTAAACCAGATTTCTAAGATTTCAAAAAATTTTAAAGGTACGAAACGATTACAAATTTTTTTAGAAGCTTTCAAAATACTTCACAAAGATTTAAAACATTCCTATGCTTTCCAATTATTACTAATGATTTCAGAAAGATTTCACAAATGATCTCATAAAAATGTCAACGATTTCAAAATTTGTTAGAAGATTTCAAAACATTTCGCAAAGTTTGAAATATTTGTTAATGATTACAAATGAATACAAAAGATTTCAGAAGAATTTTACAAATATTCAAAAGAATTCATAAGGATTTCAAAAGATTTGAAGGATTTCATAATTTTTTTAGCATTTCAAAGATTTTAAACGATTTTAAACGGTTTTGACAAATTGGAGAAGATTTAAAAAGATTTTAATTATTTTAAACAAACACACGCGATGTCACAAACAAATACTAAAGAAAGATTTCACAAATATTTCTAAGATTTCATGAAGATTATAAAATATTAAAAAAAAAAATCACAAAGATTTAAAAGATTTCAAGGACTTCAAAGATTTTACAAATATTTTACAAGATTCCAAAAGATTTCAAATACTTCAAAAGATGTCAACGAATTCATAATGATTTCAAAAGATTTCATATATTGGGTCTACAAATTAATTCTCGGCCTCCAACTTCTACTGATCATAAATTAAATTTGAATGTTAATAACTCGCGCGATATGTGTATTCTTTAGCGCCATATTTTAGCTTTAAATGGAGATATAAAACTGCTTCCTACTACTACATGACCCGAATTATTAGTGTAAACGCGATGTATTTCGAAAAGGGAACATTTGAGGCACTGCATTCTTTTTGCATTCCAATTAAAAAAAAAACTCAGCTGAAGAAAAGTAAATGATTTGTCTCGCTCTTGATGAAAACACCGTATATTACAGAAAATGCAAAAAGTGGATCCAGCGGTTTTGAGAAGGAAATTTTAACCTTCAATATGATGAGCGCCCGGGACATAAAAAAATTTTAATCTGCAATTCGACAATTTCCAGTAAAATGGAAAAAATGTGTCGAAAGTGAAAGAGATTACTTTGTTGTTTGTGTTTTTCTTTATTCTTTTATGCATCATAGACCAATCGATGCGAAAAAGGCCGAGAATGAATTTGTAGACCTAATATTTCATCAAGATTGCAAATGATTCCAAAGATTTCAATGACTTTAAAAAGATTAAAAAATATTCCCGAAGATTTCACAAAGACGACTTATGTTAAAAAAAATTAAGAATTTTTTCATTCATGGTTCTGCTTTGTTTAGAAATTGTTGGCCAATAAACAATGGAATGGCTCATATTTTTACATGTTTAACAAACGGTTATTTTAATATTTGATGTAAAAAAAAGAAGACCTAGAAAAAACTAATTTCTTAACCTTGAAAACTTGGAAAAGACCTTGAGTTTTGTTTCTAAGAATCGCTGGACAACCTGTAATATTTTTAATAATTATTAGGGCTTTAGTATTTACAGGTATAAAAACTGAATCTATAATTATATAGTTCTTTGGTTAATTATGAATAAATATAAACAAATATTCAAAAGTTTATTTAACCTCATAGCTATTACTGATTTTTACTACCAAAAATGAGTTCCTTCATGTTAATTATCTTCAATACATAATTCCATTTACCATTGGAGGTATTAAGTATTACATTATATAACAGTACAGCGCCACGAGTAATTTCCGCAACAGATTAATGTATGTGTAAGTGCTTGAAACGGCAACACAAAAGTAGCGCATAAACGTTAGCGTTACTTAATAAACATTAAATGTGTTATGCGTTACCCTTGCCGTTACTTTTTTCTTATTCAAGATGTAATTACTCCTTTGAAATTGTACTCCTGGTGGATTTCTAATTTATTAGCTTTACAATAGAAACATAATTCCTTTATGATATCTATTTCAGATATGATCCAGGTACAAGATAGTGATTCTGAGAAGGAAGAACATCATGCGTAAATATCCAGCAACAATGCTGCTAATAATAATAATAATTTTCACCCGCAAGGAACTTCATTGAATACTCCAGAGGACGAAATCACTATGGACGAAAATGAAAAAGTAAACTCTGAAATAAAACGTGTCAAAAACGACTTAACCGGAGATAGAACGATTATTTTTTCAGAATCAAACCTTACGACGATAGAAGTTCTATTAATGACCCTGTCATTCGCATTGCAATTTTTCATCAATTTCATCAATGTCGAATATTGGTATGTGAGCGATTATTTACTAAACGATCCTTTAATCGCCCTGACTACGTCATTTCATATCATTTTTATTGCTCTTTCTGCTCAAAAGAATTAGGACCATCGGAAAAAAGAAAAAACTTCAAAAATCACTCGGAAATATGTGATGTATGTCGTGAAAATTTGGATTTATCGATGTCATCGAAAAACTGTTTTTTTTTTCTGTTTATCTAAAATAAAATAAAACGATGAAGAAATGGAAAATTACGTCATATATGATGTACATGATGGTATTTTGTATCAAAAGTTGCTATCCCAACTGCCGGCAGGTTTCTTGCTCCTGAGTTCAACACTCAACATGGATGAAGCGCCGTTGAATAATGGTTCCCAAGAAGGATTTTGGCCTTGTTATGTACATAAAAATGAATTAACGCCGAAGTTGAGATTTAAATTTCCTTTGCTAGTCAGTGGTGTTAGGTGAAAAAGGTTTCGTTTTGAAAAATAGTGCAGGTGAAATTTTTCACTTTATGGTTAAAGTTGTAGGATTGCATCCTACACTGTTGCTCGTGTTATTATGCAAAGCCGTGTAAGGTTTAAAATACACTTAAGAATAAAAATAAGAAATGTCAGAAATTTACGTCACTCCTGCTGCTGAAACTGATCACATGACAAATATTGTTCGCAAGTGATCATTTTAAGTGTACGAAGACGAAACGAGCGACAGGACTCTTGAAAAGTGGTTGTCGTTAATGGTTCGATATGTAGAACCGACGACACCTTCTCTCAGGGCGGAATTGCTTCAGCGCATAAATTTAGATGCTTCGGATTGTCTTCCTCTAAAATTTTTGTTGCATTCGAAAAAGCATTGTCTGAAAAGAAGATTCTTATAAATAATATCTGTGCCTTAGCGTGTCATAATGCACAAGTAATGGTTGGCATTAAGTCCTTTTTCAAAACAAAATTAAAGGACAAAAGTTCCCGTTTAATTACCTCCCAGTGTGTCTCGAATGCGTCGACAATTGTAGAAAAATATGCTTGTGCCACAATACAAGATGTAGATGATGCAATTAGACTTACCAAGATTCCCGAATGCTAGTTGCAAGTGAACTGCTATTTTTCGATCGATTGTTTTGGAATTAGGTTATGAGTTTCGAAAAATTCCTAGTCGTTCTGAAGCTCGCTGGCTTGTCCGCTATCGATGTAGTATCGTTATAATAAATAATTAGGATTCTATTCTGAAGTTTCTTATGGTCCTCGTATCAGAGATAGTAGAGAAGGCCAAAGACTTGCTAGAAAAGATGCAGAAACCTTTGACATTCGCATATTTTCTATTCTTGAAATTTACTTTGAATAAGTTCAACGCATAAAATGCGAAATTTCAAAGTCGCGAAATATTTGTACAGGAAATGCAGCCATACTCAGTTCAATTGTTCGTATCTATTCTTAACACCTATTTGAAAAACGGTCTGCTTCGACCCGATTTATTCTTTCAAATCATTAACAATGTAAATTTTGCAGATTCTAGTAATTGCTTGAATTTTACGTAACTGCAAGCAAGGAAATTCGTAATTGGCTTCCTTTTGGTGATATCTTTTTGTCTTGCGTTGCTGTTTATCGGCCTCAATTAGCTTTCTATGCTAATCGAAGCGAAATTTTTCCTAGGGACTGGAAAGTTTGTCAAGATTTTGTGTCGTTTGACACAATAGGAATGCAAAAACAGTGGGATTCTTTACTCGAAATTAGTCAGAAGTTAAAAAAGAAATGGTCGAAGTTATCTTGTGACCATATATGGTCTACTAACAGTCTATTTTCAACGGTTACTGGAGAAAAAATCTTTCCAAATTTGACTATAGGATTGAATTTTGTCCGAAGTCTTCCTCATTCAAATGCTGAAGTGGAGCGAGGTTTCTCCGTACTTACGGACATGAACATCCCAAAAAGAAATCAATTAAAGAACAGGACGGTAAATTCGATTTGCATTATTCGATTAGCATTGAAGGCGAGACATAAAACAGCCAGATCAATGAGCATCACTTCTAAGCACTTGCATTTGATGACCGAAGATCTATATAATTCGGTACAAAATGAAAGGAAGACTGGTCTGACGCTCCTTGCTTATGAAGAAGGGGATTAATTCTAATGTCTAAGGCATGAAATTAGTCAATTTCGAACCCCCTTCTTACTTACAAAATAATGAGAATTAATTTCTATATTACCAGAGGTACGTTCTTTATTATTCTCTTCGCGTGCCTGTGGTATCGACAATTAATTTTAATTATTATTCTCTGAGTAATTAATCAAGCACCCGAACATGTGAGAGACAAGGGAACTCACTATAACCAAGCACCCGAGAACATCCAGAATTAACCAAAACTTCTTTATTCTTGATTTCTTGATTTTCCAAAATTCTTAATTTCTTCATTTTGATTGATTTCTTCATTTCTTGATTTTGAAGGAAAAGTTTTTCATTTGAACGTATAGCGGTAATCGACAGGGGCAAGCATAAAATAGGGACTAAATTTTTTAGGGTTTTTGAAATTTTTGAATCTTGAACAAAAGACCCTAAGGTACGCCTGTAAGGTACTGACATTTTGAAATTCCAAAAGAAATTTCTGTCGGAAATTTTTTCTTCTGAACCCATAAAAAGAAAGGAGTTTTATTGAAAAATGTGTGGGATTTTCTAACAAACAACTGCATGAATTTTCGACCTTATTTATTTTTAGTTTTTAAGTCTATTTTAATCTGTTTTATGTTCAGGGCACAATCATATCCTGAAAAACGATAAAAGAATTATTTATCTATTTCTCCAGCTCGTCCAAAAGTTTAAAGCCAAATCTGTACAACCGTTTGTTAATATTTTTGAAAGTTTTTGGTATCATTTGAAAGGCAAGTCTTCATAGTATTTTACTAACTAATGGAGATATTTTTAATATTTCATTCCTGAAATTTATTACAATTATTTTACAATTGAAATAAAATTTTAAAAACTAAATTTTGTAATGTTGAGATAAGTACTTTATGAAATTAAAGGTTTTGTAAAGTTTTCATACATCAAGAAAGCATATGAGGTCAAGTTAATAACTGTTCGGCTCTTTTTTTTGAAATCCCTAAAATTGTGATTATAACATGAAAAGAGAGGTAATTATCAGAGGTAAGTATACAGTAAAAATGTTGATCAGTTTAATAAATTAAAAATAATTATCATTTATTATCATTCAACCTTTACAATATATAAAATCAATTGAAAAATAAAACATAAATAATGAAAAATGAAACCACCTGAAAGTGATAGATATTATTAACCTCATCTTAAAATCCCATATACAATATTCAATATATTCGAACTTTAGGAACTACAGATCTACAGGGAATACGTTTTAAGACACTGAAGGTATGGACCTTTGTGTATACGTAACGGTAACGGTCGTCTTTCCTACAGAACTATGGGTACGTGTGCAAAGTGATATAGTGATATCCAGAGGGGGACATGAAGTTATCGTTTGTGTGAAATGTGACAAACTGATTTATTTGGCATGTGCTAATTTGGGAATCTCGAAAAAATCATTTGAAAAACTTAAGGGCCAGGTGGATTATGCTTGCAAGATGTGTTCTCTGCAGGATGTCGATGGTACAGCCTGTACCAGCGACAAATCTAGTGCTTTTTTCGGCAAAATGAGTTTTAACGAAAATGAGATTTCGAACAAATGAATACCTACCACTTTTTTATATTTTTACTGTCGACACAATGTGCAATTTTTATTTGGCTACAAATTTATTTCTCTCAAAATCCAATCGAAGTAGCATTTTTAGACTAGTTTTTTGTTTTTGTGGCGAAAAATTCATTAAGATCTTTAAACATTTTAAAACAGTCCGCAAATCAGAAAAAGGGTGAAAGAGTTTAAGTGCCTCAAAAAAGGCAGCCTACCCAGAATGGTATTCATGGAAGCTCTTCGTGAAGATGATATCTTCAAGCATAACGGTAATCCCGAGACTGCTGATAATGAATTTATTGTCGACCGTCGTTCTAAAGAAGTTAAAAATCAGAATACCAAACAAAATACTGTGTGCTGTACACGTCGCGGATATTTTAGAAAAAACTAGCATACAATATCGCTTTAAAAGATGCGCTGGAAATAAAAATATGTCATTGAGAGAGTCTTGATTGTGGCAGGGATCAAGGAAGACCGAACATAAACTATTTCAAAATCCTTTGAATTTTGCTGTCCCTCATATCCCTTGATATTTGCTAAGATCCTTTGAAAACTTAGGAAATCATAAAAATCCATTAATATATAGGAAAATCATTTCAAATTCTATGAATATAAATTAAATTAAAATGATTAATTAAATCTCTGTAATGAAGCTGTTTAAATAACATGCATGCGCTCGTTTAAGTTCCTGGATTTTTATTTCCTAATATTAAAAACATAAACTATTTAAAAATCCATAATATAACATTTTAATACTTTCATGATTTTAATATTTTCATGAATGCCAATATTTTTTACGTATCTGGAAATCTGAACTGTTTCTCTAAATATTGGTAGTCACAGATATATTAATAATTTAGTTTTTTATTGCGAATCACCTTGCCATAGGTGGCTCGGTAATTTAGCTTAAATCGAAAAGGTCCTAATGTGTTTCAGGTTAAAAATTATTTAAAGCTAGGAAATTACTTAACGAATCTAAGTTACTAAAAAGGGGAGGATGATAATTGATAAAAACCGTGTTATGGGGAAAAGCCGTTATGGCATAAAAAACCCAGATATATTCAAGAGAACATGAAAACGATACAAATTCTATGCGTGAATGAAAGTTATTTTCAAGAAGAAATATAATTCAACGGATACCTAGCATTGCAAACCGAATTTTTTTTGGGTTATGTATCAGTAACTCGCTCGCGCGAAAGAAAATGAAGCGAAGTTGTCGTCGCCACGTGGTTTGAGAATATATGCAAAAATGACTAAGTGCGATGTTGGACAGAAAAGAGAGAAATCAGCTTCGCCTTCCTCTCTTCACGTCTCGGCAGCACGGCCGTTCCCGGCATCCTTAACCTATCCTTACCCTCCCCCCATATCTCTGTTTATCCCCCCCTCCCCCCACACGCAGAATTATCTGCCAACCAACGGGGTGGATAACAACAGAGCGTATATCTCTGATTTTACGTCAAAAAACTAACTTCTTATTATACTATTCAGAAACTTGTTTTTTAATTTACCAATAATTGCCTTTGTTTTGAAATTATTAACTTCCTTTCAAACTACAAAAGTGTGTGCTTCTCCTAACATGCTTGTGAAATGTGTGAATATCGTGCTTGTGGGATTACGGAGTGTTTTACTTCACCCGCAATCACTTCACCTTCAGCAACGGAACGGGAAGTCCACACAGAGAGGGAGCTGATAGAGAGGCGGAGGGAGAAACAGAGAAGTTGACGGAGACAGAGAGATAGAGAGTGAGTGAGAGCGAGAGTATATTCATAAGACTCTAATTCCACTACAAAAATCCTTCACAACTATTCAAGTGACTAACGTCCTCTCGTCAGGCGTGAAGTTGACTGAATATTTTTAAAATTCTATAAAGGTCAATACCGCATTTATCCTGAATGTAAACTCTTGCTTCTCCCGTAACTTTGTTTTTGATTAAAAGGGTCAAATACGGCAATTTCTTTAAACTTATCAAAGATAAACAGATTTCACTTATCTCTCGCAGGAATGAAAACAATTTCACTACATCCTCTCTAGTGTACGCATTTAGAGTCCTAGCTTTCTAGTTCAACTCGGTTACAAAATTTACAGTATTCTTCTGTATCTATTCTAATTCACTTGTCGTCAATTGTAATACTCGCAAACCTTGTAGTAATGAGACGACATTTTTCCATTATCTTCAATTGAATCATGGGTAGTTCGAAACTCAAGTACGGTTGTTGCCCTTCGAATAGTTTCACATGCGAATATACCTCAAGACTAGTCGACTGCACGACCCTCTTTCTATCTTTGTCCCTAAATTGATCAATATACCCTTTAATAATTTTTTGTTCGGCGACAGTTAAGGAGTCCTGAGAGTTCAACGCATCGCCCCACACTTCCTGAATTTCATTCACTACGTGCTGAATTTGCAGGAACCTGTGATATTTAATCTATCGATTTTCGTTACACTAACATAATTAGCATATTTGAACAAATTTTAGGCAACCTAAAATGATCCATTGTATATAATTTCTCCAGCCAGTTCAAGGAGCTCCTTGAAGCCTCACTAGATAAGTGGGGATCTTCTATTTTCATTCATTTTGCCTAGCTTGAACAGAACCTTGGCAGGCCTAGAACTCTTCTGTAGAACTTGTTCTGGCCCCAGATTTCTATACCGTAGGAAAGGACACTTGTTATTTACGTATAAAATAGAGTTTTTTCCATTTCACAGGGATCCGAATTGGTACTCCACAGAATTTTTAACACATTATCTGTTGCAACATTGACCGAGGATTTTGCTATCTCTACTGTTTCAGAAGGGAGCCCCGAACTCGAGAAAGTCTCGCCCAGACAACAGAAATCCTTCACGATTTCGATGGGATTTTTAACGTAGAGGAAGGTGCGCTTTACTCTTCGAACCTTCCATTGTGAAAAATTACTATGTTAGTTTTTGTTTATTTATTTCAAGTCCATTAATTTCACAATAGTTTATTAAGCATTTTATTTTCTTTCGCATATCGACTGGAGAATCTGGAAACATAACCAAGTCGTCCGCGTAAGCAATAGTCAGATAGTCGTGCCTCGAGTCAATCGAAATACTCTCGAATCCAATCTATCTGAGATAGTCCTCAAAGGCATGGAAGAATAAAGCAAAGAAAAGTAGACTCAGGACTTCTTTCTGTAGTAAACCCTCCGTAATATCCACTGAGATTGACAGGCCCTCCTGTGCACGAACTTCTTATGCAGCATTGACATATGAGTGTTTGCCTAAGCCAGAGGAACTGTGCTTACATCGATAATTTTATTAAACATACATTCAATGTACAGGAACCAGTTTTCAGGTAGATTTTTTAAAAATTCGCTGGACTTATATGGTTATTTGAGTTCGTGCGTGGTCTAAATTTATTAACTGTTCACCAAAAAGTTTTAATATTACGACATGATCGAATGAAACTGGTAATTGATTCTTCATATGACTTGCCTCCTTATATTTTTTTAATTCACCATAATTTTGAATTTATTTCAACACATTTTCTTAGGGACCCCCTTACACAATGTTTACTACCTGCGCAATCCCCATCGAGCCAGGGGTTTCGGTATGTAAGGTTCTTAGGCTTATGACATTTTCTCCTCATATTTACTTCTTTAGCTTCTGTTCTGATAGATTCTACAAGCTTCGAATTCAAATCATCGACGTCAAGCTCCGGTGGCGCTTCCGAAGATATATGACTCATGCTCTGTGTATATTCATTTGATAGTTTACTCTCCCATTTTATTTATACAAATTTATTTTCTACCGTTTTTTTTCCCTCTAATTATCATGAACAAAACACCGGTCTTCATGACTATCGGCATATGATCCGAGTGTGTAATGTTATTAAGTACCTCCAAATCTTTAACAAGTCCAAAGAAGTGCCAGTGTCAGGCTGCAAGATCAATTACACTGAATCCGCGGGGTGCGTGAGATATATAGCTACCTAGAAAATATCTAGAAAATCTTCCATTTAAGATGATTAGAATAATACTTTCACACAACTCTAACAATTTCCTACCACAAGTGTCAACTTTTTTATCCAATGATTTTCCTATACACAGAGGATGGTCACCCTGCGCTAAAATTTCTTCTTTCAAGCCGACCGTTTCGCTCACTCTAGAAATGAAATTCCTCCTGCACACACTGGTAGCTGTGGATATTGCTCGAAAGCCTTAACTAGAGATTAATTCGAAGACTGTAAAGAACCATCAATATCGTTAGGTAGATAGTAATAGGCTAAAGCTACAATAAATTGGAAATCTACGTTGGAACTTTTTAAAATTAACGTATCTGGCTCATTTTCTAGAGTTTCGTGCTCATATAAGTCTCTTTTATACGCGTCTATGAGACCTCCCCTCACTCTACCCTTATGATTTTTCCTTGTGGCGCCAGATACAACTAAATTATACTTATCAAACCAGGGTGGATTAGAAGTTGAAGTCTTTAAAATCCAAGTCTCCATGAAGCAAAGAAAATCCCTTTACATTACATGCTTCGGATGATCCGAAAAGTTTTTGAAGCCGTGTACATTCCAAAAAAATATACGCAGAAAGGGTCCTCCTATTTGTATTTCGTGAAAGTGTCGCTGACCTGTTCTATGAAGCATTGTGACTTTGCTTCAACTCAATCAATTTTTTTTTTTTTTTTTTTTGCACTTTTGTTTAAACGTGACTGTAACGGTTTGTCTTTCCTGCAGAACTATGGGTGCGTGTTTAAAGTGTAAAATAGTTATATCCAGAAGGGGATCAGAAAGTCGCGCTTGTTTTGAGTATGGCAATCTAGTGCATTTAGCCCGTGATAATTTTGGTATCTCAAAGACAATTTTTAAAAAACCTAAAAAGGGTCAAATGGACTATGTCTGCAAGTTATGTTCTCCATTGTCCATTAGCGCCACCTCGGCGGCTCTGTCTGGCAATTCAAGTGCGAACTATGGGACCACTACTCTGCAGGATGTTGATGGTACAGGTACTGACCCCCACACTCTGTCCTCCGTCGCTGCCACGGAAAATGCTGGTACTCTACCCTCTGGCCTCGCCAAACTCTTGCGCAAAGTGGTCTACGATGGCCAAAGCGAAGCGCTTGCGCAGTCACGTGAAATTTTGAAAATATTCAGCGAATTTGAAGCACGTGAACTACAATTTGATGACTAACTCAATTCCATCCTTTCGGAAATTAGGAATTAACTTTCAAATAACTTTTTACGTTACTTCTATATAACTAAGTATTTGTCATATTTTATATATTGCTGCATGCTGGCAATTTTGGATAATGTGCCTATTCTTTGTATTCTAATATTATATATTTTTGTATATATAATATTCTATGTATTCTTTACTGCGCTAATTTAACCTTGCACTGCCTCTACGAATTGACCTTTCTTATAAATTTTCTGTAAAACACGAAATTCATTATACTTCTTGCGTTTCTACCTTTCATATCATTATGTGCCTTATTCCTTGTTTTCAAATGTAATGAAGTAAACTGGATTTTGTTGGGTATTACTGTCTGCTACTTTAGCTTCACGAAAAGGTATTTTAAAGTTATTCACGAATTTCAGACACTTCTATATTTAACTATACTTGAATTTTACCTATCACTCTCATAATGGAAACCTTAAATATTTGCCACGTCAACGCCCAATCTTTGCCTGTCCATCACCTTGAATTTAAAAATCACTGTATGTGCTGCTCCTATCATATCATAGCCGCTTCTGAGACCTGGCTCACGCCGAACATTTCTGTGATCCTCGTAGCACGTGATCATTACACACATTTCCGCAGAGATAGATATTGGAGGAGAGGGGGTTGAGCCAGTCTCTATATCCATGACAGATTGAGGGTTATACAAGTGTGAGTGGGTCCTTTTGTCAATTGCCCTAGTGGTATGTACTTTTTCATTAAGGTATCGTCGCCTCAGGACAGTGTGTTGATGGGTGTAATTTACAAACCTCCTAACGCCTCCTCTGACAGGGAGCTTGAGACTGGCATTTTTTACCTTACTCCCAATTATAATAAGATTGTACTCACCGGTGACCTAAACACAAATCTTAATGTTACCCAAAACACTGATCATTCTAGTAAATAGATTGATCTGATGATTGTTGACGATTTAGACAAAGTGATTCGTTCTACTCAACACTCAATCTCATTTCTCTCAAACCATGATCTTATCAGGATCCAATACCAGTTCTCCTTTAATCCCTCCTCTAGTGTAACTCCTCTGTCCATACGCAATATTAAGAATATAAATGACAATAAATTCCTTGAGCACCTCTCTACTTATGACTGGAATAGCATTTATACTGAAAAGGATATGAATAGAAAGGTGATTCGTCTGACTACATTTTCATCCTCGGCCTTTGACAAATTTGCGCGTCTCTATACCCTTGAGGCAAATAGGAAGTCCACTCCTTGGATCAGTTCTTATATCAAAGATTCAATGAGAGGAAGACAGAAAAAACGTAGATTGGCTAAAAGAACAGAAAATAGTATCAAGACGGCATCGCCTTATTCCTTTTAAATACTTGGCTTCTGATTACAGTTTCTCCCCTGCAGTCCTGCTAACAGCTTTTACTACAAAATCCACATTTCTTGCAAAAAGATCTCCTTCCCCGTCCTCAGTTCTCTCTACTTTGAATGATACTGAATTATTCTTTTCTAAAATATCGCAAAAAACCCTGATTAAAACACTCTTCGAGGTAAAATCAAATGCTCAAGGATCTGATGGAATTTAATCAAAATGATTCCACTTGCTTTACCAGTCATTGGCCTTTTCTCTTGCACATATGCAATGTATCTCCGCAAGTGGGAATATTTCCTGATGTCTGAAAAGAAACAATTATTCGCCCTGTTCCTAAAATATCTAACCCTACGTCTACCAAAGACTTCCGTTCTATATCCATCCTATATGCTTTGTCTAAACTTTTTGAACGCATTGTCCATTAGCAGCGTACTGCACACACTGAAACGAACAATTTAATGGACCTAATGCAATCTGGGTTCCGTGCCAGGCTCAGTACACTCACAGCTTCACTTAAGGGCGTAAAGGGGGGTTACGGTTTGTAAACTTTTTTTTCATTTAATTTTATGCATGCACAGCATCTGAAGTAAGTTGTACTAAATTTGTAGAGCATTTGGAGCAAAACTAAGGAAGATTCAGTGTACTAAAGATCAGTCGAGAACTACGCGTTCTACGGAGTAGTTCTGTACTTAAGTTAGCTTATTTCGTGTCAGTTTTAAAATATTTAGAGTTTCAAAATGTTATACGTTTGTGAGTGAAAATGCCGAGAAAATCTAGCAGAGAAGAAAGAAAGAGGCATCAACGATTCTGTGTGAGTATACAGCAAGAAAAAGAGAATGATTCTGATTTTTTACTGCTTAAAACTTTAAATCGATTTTCCCACACTTCACGTTTTCAAAGCCGGTGTAGGCTGCCATTTCAAATTTACTCTACCGATCATATCTAAAATTTGTACATTAGTTCTCTGTGAATTCATGAGGTAACCCTGTCAAGTTTTTTGAATTTGTTGTTATTTTTTATTTTACAATAACAATTTGGCTGATTTTTCAAGCAAAAAAAGCGTTTTTCGCTTTCCAGTGTTACCAAAACTTGAAAAATCAGTAAAAAAGAAACTCAACAGGATTACCTGGAGAAACTCATAAAATAACAAAAACAATTTGATTTTTTGATTCCAGATGAATGAGTGCCGAGAAACCACCTCGACCGCAAAAAACCTTTTTTTCAAGACGTCTCTGGAGATTGGCTGCCATCGACTTTGTTTTCAATATTCTTCGCTGAAAATTTGACAAAATGTTTTATAAATGATATACTACAATACACAGTTTGACACAGTGAACCGTAATCGACCATTAACTAGGCTCAAATCGCTTCACCTATCGAATATGGCTGTTGAATGGTTTGAGTCTCATCTTGGTAATCGTTCTGAAAGAGAACAAATTAGCAATGGTGAGTGGTCTGATTGTGGAAAGGTTAAAAGTGGTGTCACTTTAAGCTTTACCTTTCCAAGCCTATTTCCAATCTTGAAAGCTTACTTCAGAAGGTAAAGGCGGATATTGATCTAGTGGTGCAGTGGGCCTTGACAAATGCGCTCACTCATAATCCTGCTGAAACTATGGCTATAATCATAGGGCCTTCTTCCTCTCCATCACTTGAAACAATTGCAACCCTACCTTTTTTCTTGATCGATAGACGTGTCATGCCCTTTATGGAATCTGTGAAAGATTTGAGCTATATTCTTTATCGCTGTTTCAGTTGGAATAAACAAGTTGCGGATATTTCAAAGAAAACCTTTAGAGTTCTTTAACAGCTTAACAGGAATAAAGAATCGCTTCCTACCTCAACGGGTATCCTCCTAGTTAAAAGCCTGATCCTTCCTTTCTTTCACTACGGTTGTGTGCTATATGACGTTATTACTGATGAGCTAAATGCCAAGCTTGAGCGTACGCTTAATGCTTGCATTCAGTTGACCTATAACATCCCCAGAAGTAAACATATTACCCAGCATAAAGTAAGAGAAGGACTTCTCAATGTCGCCAAAAGAAGACAATTTGTATGGGTAATTTGCTTTATAACCTACTCAGTGCTAAAGCTCCGCAATATCTTCTTAGCCTGTTACATTTAGGAATGCACCTTCACAATTTCACTTTAGAAAACTCCTTCTTGGTTAATTGTTCAACGCATCTAATTATACCCTCGAAATCACACATTGGTAACTTTCAAATTCTCAATTAAGATTATATATATATATAAGTGTGTGTATGAATGAGTATTTCCTATTTAGCCCTAGGAACTTTTCTTAAATAAACACAAATACAATTCCAAAGCCAAATCCAAATATATAGAGTATAAATAAATGCGTGTGACTAATCTGAAGCAATAATTTTAATGATACAGTATTAGTGCTAAACAAAAATAGTGAGTGAGAGAACATGTATATTGTCAGAAAATGCAGTAGTTGAAAGCGCCTGACTAGTTACATGGAAATACAAATAAGTGGCATTCAGAATCTGTGTTCATGAAAGGCTAGAGTGGAGATGCACGATCACTGACTGTCGCGGTGTATATCGAGAGTCGCGCGTATGAAATAAAACCTCGTTTATTCATGGAAGAACGTGCCAACGCTCAATCTTTTTTATCGCGCGTGCCATCACTCACTTATGTCACCACGCATGCTATCGCTCACTTTTGGCACTGTACGTTGTTTTTCGCATGTAACCAGAGTATTTGAACTCTAGAGCCACCCTTGCTAATCGGCTTCTATCTTATTGTGCCCGAAAAAACACTGATTAAGTCGCGCACTTTCAAGTTCAACTTAAAATAGTTGACGTGTTCGAGTCTTGAACTAATTCCCTTCAGCTGAGACTTTCGGTCTTCGTATGAGTGTTTTTCCGGGTAAAGTCCACAGTGTTATACATCCGTAAGAAGAACTCAGATTGGATTCGGAATATAGTGACGCAAGCGACAACCATACTCTCACTCTCTCTCACCCTTTCAGGGAAGAGAGGTCCATGTAAGTTTATTTTACTGTAACTGTCAACTATTTATCTATTTAGATATTTATTATTCTTATCTCTAATAAATCACTCAGCCTTTACCCATATGATGTATTCAAACACTGCATAGTAACACAGTTCTCATAGTACTGACAAGTGAGGAACAAACCCACAAACAAATAATTGGTCAGGTCCTACCAGCCTGACATAATCAGCACACTGGTTTCTCGCTTTATCACCCTTTTTCATAATGCCCTCGCCTTTTGCTCGGGACGTGACAGCTGATTAAGATAGGCATTTTCAAAAGTTAGGTGTTGGTCAAATCAGCTCTCACCCCCCAAGCAAAAGGGGAGGCTAGTATGAAAAAGAGTGTTAAGAGAGAAACCAGTGTGCTGATTATCCCTCCATGGATTTCGGGATGTAACAGTCCTCCCTGCGTAGAATCATCATCGTCCTCGATGATTATTTTATTTGTTCAAAATGTTGTATTGGGGCTCCTTATTGCCATTCTCAGTTAAAATTTTCTTGCATAAGGTGTTGACCTTGATAATTGGACATTTCATATAATGATAATTGTATATGTGGTTTTACTTCATTGAGTACGCTTCTACATATACTGGTGTGATTTTATATTAGGTGCATGCCGTGCATTAGGTGCAAAGTCTATATACATATGCTCATATGGTGACTCGTTCGCCATATTGCTGTGACACGAGGTTTGAGATGCCTCACTATGGGTGTGGTGTTTTATTCTGCAGGAGGTCTTCTAATCCGTATCGCAGTCAGATTACATTTCTCGACCCGGTGGTCACCATGGATAAGGACGTCGCTGTGGACGTTTGTAGCTTCAGTTAATTTTTCAATTAGATTATCAGTAATGGGTATTAATTATAGTAATTTTGATGTCGCCTCTCTCGAAATTAACATTTTGTAGACAATTTATTTCTTTTCTTAGCATACCTTAACAAATTCTCTCAATTCGTGACATAGATTGCTTCGATAAATTACTCACTTATGACTTTTCTTATCGAGAGCATATAAGATAGAATTTTTGTTTTCTTGTGTTTGACTAAAACATATTGGTTGAAATCTTGGTGTAGAGAATTAATGATGTTGAGTACCCAATAGTGATTTCAGGGCTTATTATGTAATTGAAGTCAATTCATGTACAAATGTGTTATTTTGGTCAAACGGTCCATTAAAATTAATAGGGGATTCAGTTGTCAAGAATCAAGTTTTATTGCTCAATTTCATTGAAAACCAACGTGCATTTCGACCCTGTTGCAGGTCTTCTTCAAGGTAATACATAACCTAAGTTAACATAATTTACATGGATGTAATACACTTATAATGAACAAAAAATTGTGAAGAAATTTTTTGTCTTAAATTTACCTGTAGTGATATTGATTAAATCATTTGAGACATTTCAATTTTTGGTTATTTTTCAATCAAAAAACACACCTTTTTTGGAGTGAACCAAAATGAGTTGTTTTTTGTATTATTGAAGATTAAAATTGATAAACAAAGTGGTCTAAATAGTTAATAGTGAACTTATTTATAAAAATTGACTCTACGATACTTCGTTTGTGAGTGTTGTTTTCACGAGCTAAAATTTTGATATTAATAATCTCGAAATGATGATTAAGTTGCCAAGCAATATCATGGGTTATTCAAATTATATACAAAGAAAGTATGGTGACGCTCCGAGACGACTCATAGGAAATTGGATACGTACAAATAGAACTTTAGTTAATCTTAAGGAGCAACGCACTTTTTCAATCAGATGTAGAAAAGAAGCTCTGACTCCAGCACATACTCAACATAAAACAAACAAATGTAAGTTACATAACTTAAGTTATAAATCAGTTCCAAAATTTGAAAAAACTAAGCTAATTTTTCAAAAGAAATGTTTAAAGTATAAAATAAATAATTTACTTAGAAACATAGAAGATTTAGGACATTTATCTAATCATTCAAAATTCCGTTTACTGAATACTGTAAAAGACATTTCAATTCAATCTTTTTCAAACTCACAAGATTTCAGTCTTAATAAATCAAGATATGAAAAAAGGAACAAATGTGTTAAAAAAAGAGACTTGGAGTCAAAAGTAACATATACAGATCTTAGATTACAAAAATGTTTTGAAAATGTATTAAATATAAAAATCCCAAATGGTATTGCAGAAATTTCAGAATTAGGAAATAAATATGGTATTCCTTTTAATGTTAACAATATACCGACGAATAACGTCATAGCCAATATTGGAAATTGCATCAAGAACCTATTAAACAATGTCAAAATAATCATAAAGATGTAATAGTATTAAGAGCTGATAAGGGTACTACAACCGTAGCTGCAAATCGCAATGATTATTTAACAACTTTTGAAAGTCTATTAAAAAATGACACTTTATACAAGAATATCAAAACTGCTCTTGTTCCAACTCTTGAGCTAAAGTGTAATGATATTGTAATCAGATGGGAAAAGAAAAGGTTCATAAATGAAAGCATGGCATACAAATGAAAAACACACAACAGTATTGTCTCTAAAGCATATGCTCTCTCAAAAGTCTATAGACTAGACTCAAATGGCAGTTGATTGTTCTCGAAGTATAACTTATAATTTTGCAAAATACATATCTTATTGTTTAAAACCAATTTCGGGTGAAACTAAAGCGTTTGTGAAGAATAGTTGGGATTTAGAAAAAGAGCCTCAAAATATTAAAGTTCCTGATTCACATTATATAGTTTCACTTGATATGTTATCTATGTAGGATAATATTCCATTAGACATTGCATTAGATTGTATTATAACTCCCATAATTCATTTTGTCGAAAAGATGGTCTAGATGAAGGTCTTATTGATAGATGTGTTGAATTTAGCGATATTATATTCCGTGAAGAAAATTTAGATCAACTAAAAATTACTCTTAAGCAAAATAATTACCCACTTTAATTCATAAATAAAATCATCAAAGAAAGAATCCATGAAATTTATAATAATTTTTCTAAAAATACAAAATGGAATTAAAATCACAATAAATCTGAAAAAAAATTCAAAGCCTGTACGGTACGGTACGTGATCTAAAATTAGTAGAAAGTGGCATTTATTTGGAGAACGAGATTTGGAAACACAGTGCGAAACTAATGTTTTCCATCAAGTAGCGTTGTAGTACGTGTAGTTTGTGAAAAATACTTGAAAAAACAACTGAAAACTGTCTATTGTGAAAATACGTATTATACACATATTATAAGTGGATATACGTATAGGACAGCATGACTCAAGTGAGTTGGAGAGTTTTGTTAGTTTAAAGTGATAAATATGTGCAGTAATATCTTTTGAATCTTCTTGTTGAAAAATAAAATTTGGCTCACAATTCTAGCATTGAATAATAATTATGAATTTAAATGTAAAAATAAATAGACAGCGTAGTAGCTCAGCACCTGAGGATCTTGAGTCTAGTGGAAAACCCTGGATATATGTCGGGTGTGTCAGAAAGAAATTAGAAGGAAATCGGTCCCTTGCACATACTGCCCGATAACGTACCATCCGGGATGTGCAAAAAAAGCAGGAATTGATTTGATCTGTAAAAAAGTTATTGAATTTTGTAAACGCAAGAAGGATTCAGATAGTGAGTACACTGATCCTGAATCTTTTTCATCTCAAGCAAACGAAACAGTAAGCAGCTTTGTTAATTTCTCAGAAGAAGAATCTACCAAAATATGTAGAATCACGATTGAACAATCCTGACAAGCAAATTAAAAGCCTTAAAAATCAGAATAGTGAGAGAATAGATGAATTTAAGAAGTCGGTGAATTTTATGTCAACTTTCTTTGAGAAAAAAAGAGAAAGTAATGAAGAAATTAAAAAGTGGATTGCGAAGTTGGAGGAAGAGAATAAAAGGTTGACTAGTGATCTGGAATACTTAAAAACCGAACAGAACGCAAAAGGTCAAGAACTAAAATCTGAACATTTAATTTTGAACGGAATACCGAAACAAGAAGAAGAGCCCCACGCAAAAATAAAAAAAATTATGAAAGGCATGGGTTATGAACTCGCAGAAAAAGAAATTAGTGAATGTTACGTAATAAAATCCACTGAAAATTTACCCACGATTTTTCTGAAGTTAAAAAGTAGAGATGTCAAAGGAGACATAATAAGAAATATAGAGGAAGTCAAAGGAATCCAAATTGGCGAATGTAACCTTTAAGGGGACAAGGATCAGAATATTTGTATTAACGAAGACCAAACTTTACACAACCCAAGATTTATTTAAGGTAGGAAGATATCTGAGGAAGAAATGGAAATTTAGATTCGCATGCTACGACAACGGCAGAATATACGTGAAGAAAAAGGAAGGTGACGAAAGAATATGGATACGAAATAAATATTTTTGAAGAGTTAAAAATGTTAATAGAAAGTAAATATAATGAAATTTATATTTTGATTCTTCCGAGTTATGACTATACCAAAGTGAGACTAAATTTTATAATATCAATGAATATACTTCAATACATAATTGTAGAGAGTCTAGAGCAGGCGGAGTAGCTGCTTATATTAAAAATGGTGTGAATTTTGAAGAAATTAATTAAAGCTATTGAGGCGATAAAAACGGATGCAGTATTATACTTTTCAAGATACAATACAATAAAAAAATCTCTAAGCTTGGAATTAAGGGTAGAGCTCTTAAACTACTAAAATCATATTTTAATAAAAGGAAACAGTATGTCTATGCCAATAATATAAAAAGTAGGAAAACTAATATTACTATGGGAGTGCCTCACAGATCATTTCTTGGACCACTACTATATTCAATTTATGTTGAGAGTCTAACTGAGAAAAAAATTGGAAGAGGAAATGAATAAGGAATAGACAATTTATTGTGACTGGTTGAAATGTAATAAGTTAACTGTAAATGAGAAAAGACAGTATATATGACTTGAGTTAGTTAATATACCCAAGCGACCACTAATTATAAAAACACAAAATGTTATTATTCAGGAAACTAAGGAGTACAAATATCTTGGATCTATAATTGATAATAAATTGAAATGGAAACGACCTATAGAACAAGTCATGAAAAAAATAGTACCATGGTATGGTGTTTTAAGAAGATGCAAAAGGGTATTAAGTGACAAGAATAAAAAAAATGATTCATCACGCTTTCATAGAATCTCATATTAGATATGTGATCACAAAATGGGCTTCTGCTGGACAATATTTATTGGATAAAAGACAAACGCTTCAAAACAAGCTCGGTTTTTTTGGAACTCGGATTCGGATTCAGTCACCCCAAAAACATATAGTAAGCGTGGTCTGAGCTTCGGACCCAGAAAAAGGTTTATTATGTGTGGCTGTAAAATTCATAAGGATAGAATCTTGAAATGGTAGGATTTTGAGGAAAGCAGTCAGTTGGTCCGTAAAACTTGAATTTACGGATCGTTGTTCATTGCTATTCAGATTGGTCTTGAGGTGAGTCATTGAGGTTAACACGGATTTTAATCGCCATGCGCTGCAACGATGAGATGGTGCCATTATCATACGAAGTCACATGTGTGATGTATCTTCGCATAGATTTAGAGATTCTTCTCCCGGTGGAAAGAGCCTCAAGAAGTCCAATTACTAGGATGATGCAGCATGATGCCATGTCGATATCATGTTCTGGTTACATATATTTTCGTTTCTTCACGTCTCGCAAACATTTTGACTGGGAAAGTTTTGAATTTTTATTTTCCGCCCTCCTGCTTAGAATGGTTCATAGTTTTTGATGAAAATGTGCTCGTTTTAGTAGACATCGAAACAAAGGTGCGACCTGTGTGGTGTAGACCCATCGTTACTTAAATAGCTGAACGAGTGATTACTTTTTCTGTTTTTCTTTAGAACTTTGCAACTGATTAAGTATAGGGATTAGGGAAATAGGAATTTTCATCTTCCTTGCTTGGTTACATGTAATTTTGGCACATCCCAGAACTTAATTAACAGCATTTGTTATTGCTGTCAAATTTTTTGATATTTCATTAAATTTGGAAAGAGTTTCACGTTTGTTTACCACTCCTTCTCCTCTACACGTGTATATTAGTGTGTACAAAGTTATTGAAATATGATAGTAAAAAGGCTGAAGTGATTATTTCGATTTTTAGAGATTGTGATGTCTTTCATTTAATTATAAAGTGGTTCGCTTCGAGAAAATTCTAAAGGATGAGCTAGTGTACCTAGCTAGTGTATCTTTTCGTTTAACTGGCAGAAGCTATCATGTTTCATTATTAAAAATCGAAAATTGCTGTTGAACTTATTTAGATTTTGTGTAAAATGGAATCATCTGAATGATTATTATCAATTCATATGCAATTTGGAAGACACGTTCCTAATCTCGATTTCATATGAGTAGTGTTAATTTTAATATAAATTGATTTTTGAAGCTAATACTATTCTCAACAGTGATCCTTGAGACAGTGGACTTGATTACGATAGCTGAAGTCAGACGTGATAAACATTCACAGTGAGTAGTTTTTGAAAGCAGTTTTTTAATATGTTAAGAAACAAGGTTCAAGGTGCATTGTTAAAGGACGTGTATGTCCAGAGCAGTGTGTTCTCAGCACACCATATCATGTAAAAGCTATAATAGACGAAGCAAAAAATGCAATCAAATCTGCAGCTTGTCAGGATTGTGCACCATCGTGAGACGATTTCGGTTAGTCGACAGTTTAATCGACTTCAAATAAATGAAAATTTAATCTGATGCAAATCAAAAAAATCTGACTGCTGATGAATGTGATCTAAGAAAAATTAATTTTTATTCAATTTTTATCTAATTCGATCTTTATCGAAAATTGCATTACATACGATTCGTTTTCCATCAGTACAAATGATTTTTTGAGCAAGAAAAATTTGTGAGAAAAAAATTGTTTCGAAAGTAATGCGAAATGATTCTAAATTAGAAGGAATCGCGACGTACCGAGAACTTTATTCATGATGATACGGACTTACCTAAAATAAAGTTTTGGAACTAAAGTCGAATAATTCAGAATAAGGTCCTATTTGGACAAAATGAATCTTTTATTTAAAATAATGTTTAATCATTTTGGAATAAATTCGAAGTGTTAATGGTGTCATGCGGTATGATAACAGATTTCGACAGAACGAAATTAATTTTATTATTGAACAGGATTAATGGATACCTCAATTCGTATGTAAAAGAAGTTTCTGCTACCACTTCTGGTGGTACTTTTCAATTTTAGGGCCAAAGAGTGGAAACATAACCTGAAAGATGTTTAAAGTATACGGATGTATCTATTAAGAGGGCTGTAATAGAATATACTAATTCCACTTCAAATCGAATGAAAATAGCTTATCAAACGAAGTGAATGGAGAAGCATAGAAATACCTGTGTATAATAATAAAGAATTTGCGAAATAATTTGTTAATAAGTTTTCAATATGATTATTATTTTTAGCAATATGATACATTTCCATAATAAGGTATAATAATAAAGAATTTTAGGAACAATTTGTCAATAAGTTTTAAATATTATTATTATTTTTAGCAATATGATACATTTCCATAATAAGTCTTTTATCATAAGATAAGTGTTTCAGATTGTGTAATACAATTTTCAAAATTACAGAATTAAAACAAGCACATGTTTAATTTGAACAAAATTAGTGAATGTGCGCAGGAGTATTTTGATTAGCGGGTCATTTAAGATTTCAAATTTACCGCTAACAAGTCACCAATGAAAAACCTGTCTCACTTTTCGCCGAGATTCGACTCAAAAGGAGGTAAACATGATACATGGTTTGTGTTGATTTTTCAGAATTCCGCAATTAGTTTCTTTTGTTTCCTGGTGATTCTTATTTCGCAATAGTCAGATATACGATACGCGAAAGGCCTCTTATTTTCAAAGAACCCACAATTAATCGGGGTCCCCCAGGAAAAGATTAATAATTCTACACCCCAGCGGCTGCGCCCGTCTTTCAAAATATCTGCATTAGTATTCACCTGCAATATTTTTGTATCACACGAGGAAAATCGCAGTAAAACCTATGTATAGTGCAACGGACTTAAGATTGAGATTATACATGTTATGATGTCGTTGTTAAAAGTGTGAAAAAATGTGCGATATCTGAATATGGTTAATATGTATATAGGCTGAATTTAGATTCCAGTTAAAGATTAAATCTAGGAAAATTATAAACTATTAACTACATCTGTAACTGCAACGTATAGCCAACGTACTATTGAGATTCACGTACGATTTCGCGGAATACAAGATTGTATGCCTGTACGTATCTTCTCGGGATCAATACCGCGCTTTCACCAACGGATGTTGTTCTTCCGCTATACATTTTTTCAGCTTCAGTGGCTTGTAACATGTTTATTGCTTCGTTTGCTCTTAAGTATGCAATATGGTGTGCTCGTGCGTCAACAACTGGGTTGCCCGTTGTTAGCCTGTGAGTAACAGCAGTATATTGTTGCACTACAACAAGTGTGAAAATATAGCCAAAGCCCAATTTGTCAAATTCATTATGATTAAGAGTTACCCAATGGTTACGAGATGTGTCAAACACCCAATGTTTTGGATGTAGTAGCCCTTGAAATAATTTCCATAGCGGTTCAATATAATCTGCTATCCCGTTATTATCACCTGATCTGGTATTTCCCCTCCATGCAAAGATGACATGGCCCCTTGCTAAAAAAGGGGGTTCATTGTTTGGACGACGCAGAATGTGATAACCTATTTGTGTAAATGCAGTAGACCTTGTTGTTTCGCGATTTCCAAATATTTGGGCAGGAGGCAGGTAACCGTTTTGCTCGTATTCAGGAAATAATTCCGCCAAAGTCGTATGTACTGGCTCTACGGAACTTACTAATTCTGTAAGAAGGAACAGAAATAGGTATATTTTGATATTTATCACAAATATAATAGCTACGAGAACATTTAAATAAAGTAACAAAAAAGGCAGAAAAACCAGAGAAAACAAAATTTTTGTCTTACACAATGCTTGTGGAAATTCTCGTTCTAAATTAAAATCATAATTTATTTCAAATAATTAGTGTTTTAACAGGGCATTACACTACATTAAACTTCTTTTTCGAATCAGGCATAATTCAGAAGTGTAATTCCTTTGGAAAATTTTCCGTACCATCTCCAAATTGTCATTCTATTTTAAAATAATTGGAGCGAAATTAGTCAAAATAATACATACAATTTTAGTTGGAGATAATATAGTATATATATATAATTCGACGACGAACCGGCGAAACGCCCACACTTAGTGGACGAATCAACTCAAGGATGACTTGCTAGACTGCTACGATACCAGCATTATCCCTGTTCACCGAGGCTTTATGTATATATATATAATAATAATAATAATATATAAATAATATATAAAATAATATATGTAATATATAGTAATAATATGTCTCGAAAAATTCTCAATCATTGTTCTTGGAAGCTGACTAGCTTTTCATTACTTGAAGTTGTTTTATATCTTAAATTTAAAATTTTGAAAATTCTTTCTACAAATAATCCCTTTTATTAAGAAAAATAATAGAAAAACCTATGCGAATTGAGAAACAATTGTATTTTTTAATACTCTTGCGCGTGTGTTTTTGAAAAAAAAGTTGTGTTACTTTTTTTTTCACCAGAAATTAGCATTTTTAAATATTTTTCACAAGAAATTGGTTATTTTAAACAAAAAACATTATTTTTCAAGGAAGACGTACAACCCTATACAGTGTTTTGTTATTTTCTGTTAGTGTTTTTTGTTCTGAACTGCTATTAATTATTAAGAAAACGTTAGATTCAAAGCAATATTTACAATAGTTAAATAATAATTGGGTATGTAACTGCTTTTACAATGAATCTTATTTTAAACAAAACACTATTTTTGTAATATTATATATTAATTCTATTATTTTAGATATTAGATGCCATGAAATACAAAAATGTTGTAATAATATTAATTTAACATTTTAATCCAAAAATTGCATGAGACAAAAAAAATCAAGTATCTAGCTCCCGTGTTTGTTTTCTAGTTCAAATAAAACAAAAGTTATTTACAATAAATAATTTAAATTTAATTTAAAGGTGAGGATGATAATAATTTTCATAATAATTTTGAATATTGATTAAAATAAGCAACATGTTTTGAGAAAGAATTTATAGTAAAACCGAATGAGAAACGGAAAAAGGAGAACATTTTAGGTATAGGTTAAAGTATCACCGCCCACTAGAAACCAAAAATATTACTTGAACCTCTGATCAAGACTCAGTTTTCCCATAAGCTTAACATAGGAGAAATTTTACAAACACGTAAACTCTAGACAATTTTTTGAGTTTTCATTGGCAGTGCTTTCACGTAATTTTACAAAAAAAAATCTAATTGCTACGATTAAGGTATAGTAAGTACAGAAAATCATAGGATAGCGTTACAAAAACCCTAGTGATTTCACACGATTTTGTAAAGTTACCAAAGATGATCATAGATAAAAAATAGAGAAACGATTGATGTAGTTTTCAAAAATTTGTGTGCAATCACTACATTCTTTATAGTGCTTCTACTTATTATTTGGCAAAAGAATAAATCCTAGCTATAGCTAGGATTATTATTATTTCTCAAGTGACAACACCTAAAAAATAAAAGTTCTCCGATAAGACTGAAACTTCGGCAAAATGTAGTGCTACTGGATAGCAATTTATATGGAAAATCTCTGCGATTGAGATAAATATTTACCCAGGAAGAGAGGATATTTCTAGATTTTTTGTGTTTACCGTCGAATTAAGAGACTAGTAACTCTTTTAATATCGATAAAACTACAATTACGTCTTCTACATTTTCGATAGCATTTTTCACGCCTTTTCCATTGATCATATGCATACTTTGAGAAAAATATTTGACCTTCAAAAATGTGGGTAAAAATAAATTTCACTTTTTTTAAATTTGGACAATTTTTTACATTCTCACCAGAAAAGGTATTAGATTTGTGTAAAATTTGACCCCCCCCCAACCCTCCGGTTTTGTCAATTGTCCACGTTTTGAGACTTTCTGAAATCGAAAAATATGTTTTCGCGAATGTGTATTTCTGTGTGTCTATCTGTGCGTCTGTAGATTTTTAGTCTATTAGCACGACAGCTTTCGAAAGAATTGACAGATTGGATGGTAGCTTGTGTTGTTTTTCCAAAGAGTAAATTTTTTTTATTTTCAATTTATTTTTATAACAAGGGTTTACAACAAGTTTGTAGGTCTTTTTTGGTTGAACAACTTTTGTTTTTTCATTTTTTTCGTCTCTTGTGTTGTTTTTCCAAAAATTTAAATTTTTAATTTTCAATCTTATTTCTTACGATTGAAAGAAAATCTACTCGTATATTGTAAAAATTATGAATAACGAATTTTGTAGATTCTTTTTAGGTGAACAATTTTTGCCTATTAATTTTTTTTCGTATCTTGCGTCGTTTTTCCAAAAAGTTAATTTTTTTATTTTCAATGTTATTTTTCACGATTAAAACAAAAACCACGCGTCCTATTAAAAATGAGAAATAACAAATTTGAAGCTTCTTTTTCTGTGAACAAATTTTGTCTAATTATTTTTTTCGTAACTTGTGTCGTTTGTCCAAAAATCTAATTTTTTTATCTTCAATGTTGTTTTTAACGAACTAAACAAAAACTACACGTGCTCTCAAAAAATTATTTCTAACAAATCTGTAGATCTTCACTGGGTGCACAATTTTTGTCTCATCATCTTTTTTCGTATCTTGCATAGTTTGACCGCAAAATGGAATTTTGGATTTTTCATTATTTTTTGTGCGATTAAAATTTTAATTTTCGATTTTTTTCAAAATTCAAAAAGTTCTTATAATAATCTTATATGGCTTTTGAAAAGCAACGTTTTTATTCTCTCGATAGTTTCTCATCTCGTTTTTTTGGATTTCGAGAATGCTATCACTTCAATAATTTGTTTACTATGAAAAAAAGTCATGAGAATAAATTGTTCACCTTTTCGTGCACTACGAATAGCCTTCTATAGAATTTTTAAATCTTGAAAACAAGTGGTCTCAAAAATTTTGAAAATGCTCTAAATTTTTTAACTTTCATCCAAAATGGCTGGCTAACGAACTTGACTTTCAGTTTAGAACAGTTAAAGAATTTACTAAAGGCCAATCCAATATGTCAATTATTTCGAAAGTTATCATGCTGACAGACTAAAAATCTACATGCATACATAAATACCCACATACAGGCATACTCACAGACAGAAAGACACAATCGAAAATGAAAATTTTAAGCCAAACAACACACGGTATGGAAAAAAGTCAAGAGAAGAAAAACGTGACATTTTGAACACCCTACAAGATCGTCATAACACTTTTTTGAATTTTATTGAAAAATCGAAAATTAAAATTTTGATCGCATAAAAAAATAATGAAAAATCAAAAATTCCATTTTGCGGTCAAACAACAGAAGATGCGAAAAAGCTTTGAACGACAAAAGTTGTTCATTCAAAAAAGACCTACAAATTTTTTATCAATCATTTTTTGATAGGATGTGTAGTTTTTGTCTTAATTGCGAATAATAAAAATGAAAAAAAAATTGTGTCTACAAATTTTCATAGAAATACTTTATGCTAGGATGCGTATTTTTGATTTAAGTCGTAAAAATAACATTGAAAATAAAGAAATTAGATTTATGAAAGACGGCACAAGCTGCAATAAAATGGTAAATAAATTTTCTTGTATAAAATGCGCAAGTTTTTTAAATTATAAAAACAAGAAAATGAAAATACGTTTGTTTTAATATATATACATATTACATTATGAATTGTAATAATATACATTTATTGAAATTATATACATTTGAAGGGTAGCTAAGAATAAAATTTAATGCAAAATAAGGAACAAATATTAAAGAAATCATGATAAATAAAATTTGTACTTTATTTTGCAAATCCGAATAAGCAATCCCAGGCCGAGGTGCAGAATTAAATGTAATATACATGTAACATAATAGCTTTGAACATAATGCAGAAAAGTTCGCATTTTGGACAAAATCGAGTGCGAAGCACGAAATAGGTGATAAGAATGTGTTCGTTAAAGCCGAAGGAGCTTTAACAAAAGAGAATTCACAATCAATGAAATACAGTTGACGATGGTTTGACCCTTTATTTTAAATGTCTGTGCACAAATGTGGATGAAGTATAAAGACCGCGTGCGTAGCGCGAGGTAACTGCACTATCGAGCGCGAAGCACGAGATACAACAGACGCGTACCACAGGCGCGCCCAAACCTGGGAGCCGCGCACCCAGCGCGCGATGAGAATGTGCCCACCCATATATTTCTCAAAAAATGCTTACGTTCAGTGAAAAAGACGTGGTCTCAATCTCAAGGTCCCTAAAAGAAAAAAGCTTAGCTTCCTATTAAAACTAAAAAGAAAAAAATTGTCTGAATTCGAAAAAAAGTGAAATTTATTTTTTACGCTCATTTTTGAAGGTCACATACTTATTTTTTCAAAAAATGTTTATCGTCAATGGAAAGGGCGTGGAAAATTCTAACGAAACTGTAGAAGGATATTTTTTTAAATTCATATTAAAAGAGTTATAAGTCACTAAATTCGATGGTACATCTAAAATCCCAAATATATCACCCTTCCCTCTCAGTAAATATTTGTCGGAACGGCAAAATTTTTTCCCCGTAAATGGCCATCCATTAGAACTACATTTTGCCGAAGGTTTAGTCTGATTGGAGAAAATTTGTTTTTATGCGGGGTTACTTCAGAAATAACGCCCCACATGCGTTTTTAAATCCAATGAGAGGAAATTTGACATTATCAGTACTAAATTTGCAAAATTCTCTCAAGATATATATATATATATATATAAATGAATCATTTTCAAAAATATATTTGATTGTGCATCCAGAGATTTTATTTTGCTTTCTAAAAGTTGTTAAACGAAAATGACCCTTTTGTAGAGAATAGTCCATATGAATGTATTTCTTCTTTCTTTCTTTATACTTTTCTCTCTTGCGCGTAAGAAAAGCTTAGTCTTTTACGCTTCCCTGCATGGCATCTGGGAAGAAAAGAGCAGAGAAATATGCTTCTATGGACGTCCTTTTGTTTGTTCGGCGCAGCACATTTTTCAGTTCCCGATCCCTACCGCGCGCACTTTGATTCATCTCGAATCGCAAAAGAGAAATATTTCACTCTCGCCGATTTGGTAGCATTAATCATTTTGACATTTTAGCGTCTTCAAATGCGGACTGGGTAAAATAGGTGTCATTTATTCTCGCCGGTTCTGAATGTTACCTAGCCTGTCACCCTTTATGGTAATAATATTAGATCTGGATGTGAATCCGAGTCATCCTGGTAATAAAGATCTTTGCATCTTAATGTCATTTTTCAAACGAGGTTTTTAGTTTCTTTCGTTTTTACTCACGTTCTATAAAGATTTATAGAGACTTCAAAATTTCACTGAAGAAATTATGGTTCAGTTATTCATATTTCTCAAATTTTGCTCACATATTTCACAGATTGATATTTCTCAAATAGATTTTATTTCTTTTAATCCATATCAAAGGGAAAGAGAGAAATTATTGAAATCGAAATCTTGAGACAGAAGCTTCATTTTGTAAAAGAATTTTTCTGCAGAATTAAAATTCTGTAAGATGTTTGTATTCCACAAAAAGAAATAATGCACTGTATTTTAAACCTCAGTTGGAGTCTAATGGCCTCATAAAGATCAATTAATATCAAATATTTACATTTTCCAAAGATACTATATATATCCCACACATTAAAATCCCGAAGTGCGTCAGCGTACAGAAATTCGTCAATTAAGTTACTACAAAAAGAAAGAGCAAAATATCAATAATTGATACTAAATTTTAGCTGAAAAAAGAGCATGCAAAACCAATTTAAGTGGATAGGAAACACAGAAGAAATCAAAATAAAGAATAAAATACCGATCAATATAGTGACAACGTAGATAATATTGATATTTAACCAATCAGATGATAGACCAACATTTAAAGAGCTTGCCCCTCGTTTAATTTTCGAGGCGCATGTTAATTTAGCTCCCTTTCCCTTCACTAATAGGGATTATAGGCCAACACTGTCTAATTTGTGGCGCAATTTTGTTCTCGAGAAATTTCTGTTCTTTTATCTCAAGCATTCTAATTCGACAGAGACGCATTAATTATAGTTGTAATAATTGGTAACTTTAATTGACAAGTGAAAGATTGCATTGGCTAAAAGGATATTTTGTCCCACTATGACTTTTCTTTTGAGTAGATTATGAATTTGACCCGGAATAAAAAAAGACATTCCAGAATAAACTACCTACCTTCTTAGCTATATTTAAAAAAATTGAAAATGTCATTCTCACCAACACACACATTCCACGATTTTCAGTTACAACGAAAACCTGCTTAGGAATTACGCACCTTAGCTTGATTTGTAAGCCTAATTAAAAGTTTGTCTCTACAGCTTTACCTGAAATGGTACATCGTTTCAAACTGAAAGAAATTATTCATGGCTGAAACTAATAACCATCTTCATTACTATACATAATAAAATGGTTTAGGCATATTCTGATATTGTGAATATTGACCAAAAACATCCTATTCTATAATTAGTACAACAGTGAGTATATTAGGCTCTTTCAAATTATATTATACAAATTTACGAGTACTTTGGGAAACTAAAGTTATTACTTTTAGCTGTCCGTCCTTCAGACTATGACCTGAAAATAGTCAAAATTGCGTTAATCAAATTGCAACTTAATTTAGAATCAGGAGAAGACTATTCAAATTCTGTATATAGAAGTGCGTAAGATCGTACACAGTTATTGAAATTTTTCCTTTTCCTCTAGGGTTACAGGAAAGTCTTATGTGTAATTTGAAAGCTTAGGCGCTCCACAGTAGGCCGGGAGGTCCGATATCTTGGCCAAAATTGAAAACATCGAACAATCGGGCTAAAAGTGCTTACTGGGAGGTCTCCGAATTTCGGGTCAAAAATGCAAAATTCCAAATAGCAAATTCAAAAATAACACACGGTGGGCTGGAAGCACCGAAAGATTGGCCAAAATTGAAAACATAAAAAAATCGGACTCAAAAATGCTTACTCGGGGCTTTTCGTAGTCCCTGATTGCGAATCTTGGTCAACAATACAAACTTTGAAATAAAGGATTCAAAATGGCTGCAAAAATGTACAAAAGTTATCGGATTGGGCTAGAAGTGCTTTTTAAAACTATATTTAAAATTTTGAAACTTAAGATTCTAACAAAATAATAATAAAATAGTAATGTGTATTTTAATAATAATTATTTTAATATTTATCATATTATTTTATTCATCATATATTAATTAATTTATAATCTATTTTTTACTCATCATATATGTTTTTCCCTAATTACATTAAATTTCAACTTTATTAAGTAATATATTATAACAATTGTAAATAATTATTATCCTTAATATTGATATAATCTTTACTATTTTTATGTTAAAAATAGTTTAGATTTTCAAATTTCATACATAGATGGTATTGCGTACGTGAGTTCATTTAATATCCCCATGCAAGTGGGAACGAATGAATGCTTTGGCGGAAACCGATGAAAAAGTCTTTGGCTGAAATTGAGCACTTATGGCATATTTTGAAATACTCAAAGCATGAAAAAGTTAGATTTTAATAGGTAAAGTACTTTATTAAACGTGTGACATCATGATTTGTTTCTTTAAACGTTTTACATGTATTAAAATTAATTGAATCTGGGGTCGTCACATATGGGACATGACGCCGCGCCACGGCGCGGCGTTCGCATGTGTTTTAGCAGGAAGTAAGAGGTTATAACTGCTTTCACCGCATACTTCACTTTGATTGATAATAAGATATTAAATTAGCGTTGAAAATGCCTGAAGTAATTTTTTTTTCGTTACATTACACTTTCCAGAATTATTATATTATATAATTTTTATTTTACAATGTCCATATTGCTTAAACAAACGGCAGTGATATGTCGGTCTTTATACCCCAGTGTATGGGGTACGCTGACTGAAATGCAACATCCATCAATTAATTAAATATCAAATCATAAAGTAATTAAAAATCTTTTCAGAGTAATAACGTATGTTCCCTCGTAATGTAAGCTTCATCTGAAAAAATGCACACATCAAAATCATAATTTATAGGGCATTCAAGTCAAAACGTAATACCATACACCAATCTCCCCTACTTTTCGAAATCGTTTACTCTAAAATATTGAATTTTAAGAAATTAACCCTCCGTTTAAACACTTCTTTTTCTCACCTTCCGTTTACACACAGGGCCTTTTAAGTCCTATTCAGTTTTTGAACTGTTTTTGGTTTTCAAATAATCGAGTAAAATTCAGGGTTATTTTTTGAAGTATATACTACACAATCCAATTGTTTTTAGAGTCAATCGTCAAAAACTTTTTAAAATAAAAATTGAAATTTGGTAAAAATATAGAAAAAAATTGATACTTGTTAAAAAATTCATTATTATGCAACAAATAAATTTTTTTTAAATCTTGCAAGGTTTTAAAACTTAGACTATGACCTTCGAAAAAAATCTAGGCCCATTGGCGGTGGCTTCAAAAACTTAAATTATTTGAAGACCTGAATAATAAGAATATTTTACAGTGATTCATGCACGTAATTCCATAGAAAAATCGGGATAGTGAATGTTAATGCATATTTATTGTATAAAAATAGTAAAATATACTCAAAAACATTCAGTTTTCACAATCTTTACAGAAATCTTTTTGTCAGCTTTATATACAGCATGTAGTAATAGTAAGCAGATAAAACTTTGTGCGAAAAATTTGTCGTCATTTTTTCGGACATAGTTTAGGGGAGGACGTACGCTAAAATGTAAAGGAGTTCGCCTCGTTTTTAATGGAATATCTGCTAGAGCTTTTTGATTGGTGGGTTAGTCATGATTCATATTTACCGCCAGGAAGCCACCAATCAAAAACTTCTTGCAGATATTCCACTCAAAACGAGGCGAACTTCTTTACAATTCAGCGTACGTCCTTCCCCAAACTATGTGCAGAAATTCTAGGATCATTTTTTATTCGCACGCGTATTGTCGTTTGGTCTCCTTACTATTACTCCATCATATGCAGGATCGATTGGAGCAGATTCCCAATAGCAACTTTACATTCTTTTTTTGTACTGAACAACTGTCCAGAATTACACGAAAACTTTATGTTGCTCATATAAATACCAGAAAGTACCAAATAAAGCAAACCATTTAATGTCCACTACCTTGTCAGAACACTAACGTGGTTTACACACAGGGTCTTTTATGTCACTGTGCGCACTTTCACTGCGCACCGCTCAAAGGTTGACTGAGGAACTGCAGCGCCACTCACAGGACCTGACCCTATTACTATCTAGATTTGTTACTCGTAGAAAGGGGAACCGAACTTCCATATTTTTCCAAAGACGAGACATTCCAATTTGAAAAATCGTTTGTGCCTTAAAATCCCTTGTGTGTAAACGGAGGGTTAAGTTAGATTTTTTGAATATGAGTGAAATTGACATTTCTTAAAATTCAGTTACTTCTTATTTCAATTTGATAAAATGGTCTTACTTATAACGTGGCCTTAGTTAAACTGTAGAATCAAGCCGTAAGTTCCTTTGACTTTGAAGAATGCTTCTTATAGACTTGACAGCTGTTAAAAAAACTCATATACCACTAAATTTACAAATATTTAAAAAATGTAGCATCTCAGAATATATTTGTCCATGTCTATAAGGAAATTATAGCTTGCTTTTCCAATGCAACTAAAGAGAGGTAATCTATAAAAATAATTTGTTTTCAAATGTGAATAGAAATCAACTGAATCTTAAGGTTCGCTTTACTATTCATTTCCAAAAAATTATAACTTAAGCAAAAAATACATTTTTTAATTCAAATTTGTTATCACCATTTAATACCAACCATTTTACATACACAAATTACCATAATTTTAATACACATAGCAAAAAATATTTAATTTACGATATTTCAAAATTTTAAGACCTCTTTCCTACACTCTCAGACTAATTTTGATCGAAAAAAGTCATTCGAATTTTTTAATATCAACTTTTTAGAACTAGCAATTTTCAACAATTTCATATCTTTGGCTCACCAATCTTTGGATCACCATACGTAAATATACATATATTTGTAAATATATTAATTAATTTAATTTTCGAATCTATTCATGACCTTTTCTACTCAAAAAAAACTATTTTTTCTTTCACTTATCAAGCAACATTAGATTAGTACCAATTTGTATTTCAAGCTCACTACGATTTGGCGTGATCGAATAATAATGTACATAGTTGTTTCTGTTAAAGCCTGCATCGCGGTGGAGAAGAAAATATTTTTTTCTCAAAATTTTGCTATTGACATTTTTACAATAACAAATTGAGTTGTTTTTATTGAAGCCTATAACGCTGCAAGGGAACACAAATTTTTCTCGACATTTTTTTTTAAATTTTGCCATCGACATTTTTACAATAAGAAATTTAGTTGTTTTTATTGAAGCCTGTAACGTGGTAGAGAAAAAAAATGTGTTCGAACATTTTTGTTTAAAAATTTTGCTACCGAAATTTTTACAATACAAAATTAGTTGTTTTTATTGAAGCCTATAACGCTGAGGGGGAAAAAATGTTTCTCGATTTTTTTTTTCATTTTGCTATAGAAATTTGTACAATAACAAATTTAGTTGTTTGTATTGATGCCTATAACGCTGCCGGGGGGAAAAAATGTCTCGAGAATTCTTTGAAAAACTTTTCCATCGAAATTTTTACAATAACAAATTTAGTTTTTTTTTATTGAAGCATATTACGCGGTGTAAACAAAAATTGTTTGGAAATTTTTTTTCCAAATGTTGCTAGCGAAATTTTTATAATAACTAATTTAGTTGTTTTTATTGCAGCCTATAACGCTGAGGAAAAAACAATTGTTTTCGAAAAAAAATTTTCAAAATTTTGCTATCGAAATTTTTACAATAACAACTTGAGTTTTTTATTGAAGCCCATAACGCTTTGGGGGGGAAAAAAATTCTCGAAAATTTTTTTTTCAAAGTTTTCTCATCGAAATTTGTACAGTAAGTAAAAATTCTTCAACCTGAGTATATTTTGATAAGAAATCTGAAAAAACTTGCTGAAACACGAATTTTTCTGAATAATTATTAAATCATTTGTGAAAAAAATGTATAGACTGACGGAAGTGTCGTAGACGATTTCTCAACTTTTAAAAAGTCCTGCGAAGTTTCTGAAATTATGTCACTAATAAAAAATTCAAAAGAAAGGTTAAAGAAACATTTGCATTAATTGAAACATGAACTTCTAAGACCTAGAACTTATTAAACTTTCTACATAAACTTAACAAACTTAACAAAACAAACTTAACTTAACAAACTTAATCATCAACTTACTACAACTCATCGATTCTGTACAGGTATTTCAACACTTCAAAAATATCCTGCGAATGGTTAAGAACTTGATGAGAGCCCTTCGTGAATAGATAGAAATAATAATATTATCGAAATAGTGGGAGCAAGAAAAAGACAAATTTTCCCTCCGCGGTAGAGACGAACGCAATAAAGTTCGTGGAAAAGAGCGACTCTGTTGTCGCTCTTTTCCTCCAACTTCAATTTTTTCGTCTCTACAGCGGAACGAAACTTGTCTTTTTCTTGATCCAACCGCTTTTCGATCGTACTTTTCCTGGACAATGATAATTTTTCGACTCCTGCTCTAGGTGCCTCATTTAATCTCCTCCTACTAGTTTAAAAAAAAGCTCTGTGTACGTTATTTAAAAGTTCTACGTAATATAATATATTGTGTAATTATCATGTATGATAAAATAAGTATTAGTGCATTTAATTAAAATAATAGTATTTTTTCCTTTCATTTAAGAAAATCTGTTTTCAGCAAAAAGTTTGCAGGCAGGGTCAAACAAATCTTACGTAGTATTGAGAGGGGTATAGGGAAATCCTTAATCTTGCTTAATTTGGAAAAAGGGACGTCCATCAATTACGTACGAATGATTTTTGATATTTTAGACCCCCCACTCTATTGTGACGGTTTGTAAGATTTTTATGGCTTCCCCCACTCTCCTTAGGGGCCATTCACAAAATACGTGATGCATTTTTCAGGAACTTTTGACTTCTCCGTCCGGCGTGATGCAGTTCCATTATTCTGACCATGAAGTATTATGCTTTGACAGACCCCCTCACGTATCACGTATTTTCTGCTTGACCCCTTACGTAAGATTTCATATTTTGTATTCAATATATCAAACATATATAACAATATATTGGTTATTTTCACCGTAAACGAGATTTCAAGGGATTTCAAAGGCTTTGACAGATCTCCAGTGATTTGAAAGCATTTCAACAGATTTCAAGGTATATTAAGGTATTTCAAAGGACTACAAAGTATTTTAAAGAATTACAACTTTTTCGGATTTGAACGAGATTACAAAAGTTTTAGGGCATTTCAAGTGATTCCAAAGGATTACACTTGGATTACTAGAAGACTCATATATTAATTATAATTAAGGATTACACAAAAGGTATCACAGATTTCGAATGATTTTAGAAGATTTCAAGAGTTTGAAAAGATGCCGAAGGTTTTCGACTGATTTTGAAGGATTTTGAGGAATTAAGAGCGATTTCATACCGCATTATTTTTACGAATTTTGAAAGATGACAGGGGATTTTAATGGTATTTCGAAGATTTGCAGAGATTTCATAGGATTTTAACGGATTTTAAGATATATGAAGGGGCTTTGATGATTTCATGGGATTTCAAAGGTTTTTAAAAGATTTAAAAAAACTTCAAAGTACATCCACGGATTTTAGAGTATTTGGTAAGATTTCAAAAGCTTTAATGGGATTTCAAATATTCTAAATTTGAGTCAGTTACAATTTTTTATTATTTCATTCAGTGACTGATGAATCAGTCAAAGAATATTCAGAAAGATTCCAACGGATTTCAAGGGATTTCATGAGATTGCGGAATATTTCACGGAATTTCAAGGTTTTTACAGATTGTTAGAGATTTTAGGACTTTCGACGGATTTTATAGGATTATAAAAGATTTTTATGAGATTTTGAAGATTTGAGGCGATTTCAAGGATTTCATAGATTTAAAGGGTTTTAAGGGATTTTAAAAGATTTCAAAATAAGTCACTCGAGTTCAAAAGATTTAAAATGATTTCGTGTGATACCGAAGTATTTTCACGAATTTTGAAAGTTATCAGGTAATTTAAATGAGATTTAGAAGATTTGAAGGGATTTAAGATATATTGTAAGGCATTCAAAGAGATTCAGGAACGTTACAATGGATTTTTAAGATTTCTGTGAATTTTAAAAGGATTTCAAGGGATCTCGTGAGATTTTGAAATATTTCAAGTAATTTCAAGGTTCCTAACTGATTTTTGGAAATTTTACGAATTTTCACAGTTTTAAAAGGTTTATGGGATTTTCAGGGAGCTGAATCGTTTTACAGAGATTTCAAGATACTTTGTACGATATCCATAGAATTCAAAGATGTTCAAAGAATTTTCACATGATTTGAAAAATTTTAAGGAATTTATAAAGTGTTCAAGAGAATTCATAGGATTTCAAAAGATTGCAAAGATTTCCAGGGATTCCACGAGATTTTACTGAAAGTGTATACACCAGATTTCAAGAATAGATGAACTTCTCGACTCTATATTTATTAGACGTATGTAATATGTTAGAGTTTTGAATATTATTAGTTATGCGCGGCAACCCTACAGATGGCGCTGAACGGCGAACGTTAGAGACGTACGCGAAATGGAGAGCAGTGTGTGCGAAATGAGCGTAACGAGAGAGTTGAATCGAGTGCGTGATCGAACGAATGCTAACGTTATCCTTTGTAGGGGGAAAACTTTACGTGTAATCCATGAGAGATCTTTGAACGTAACTATTGTGCGAAGCTTTCGAGCTTATTGTAATACTTACTTTTGAATACACTTATTTACTTATTAAACTTTGGCGCATTCCTTTGTGTGTCCTCCCTCGCTTCCCCCTCGACTAAAGATTGCTTATGATCGGTTTTCTTTATTAGATTCAATGTCCTAACAAATATAAAAAATATGACATAATCAACCAAATAATTAGAAAGACGAAACGTACGTAAGAAATTATCCCCCCCCCCCCTAGATAAGGATTCGCAAGATTTTTTCTACCTCTCCTGACAAAAAATCCTTACGTAATTAATGGAACCTCCCTTACGCAATATATGAATAAATAGCCTCTGTTTTGTATAATTTTTGTAGCTTTTTTTCAATAATAAATGGTCAGCTTTCCAAAAGGAAGGATGTTGAATTATTTTTATATTGATCGTTTAAAAATAATAATTGTCAAATTTTGATTTAAACATTTCAAAATTCAACATTCAAGATTCGCGGTAGTGACACGCCGTCATGTAATAAATGAAAGCCGAAAAAGATTCTAAGTGTCTATACGAGAAAACCAAATCTGCCATGAGAGAACAAATGCGAAGAATAATAAAAAATCGCTACCGGGAATTGAAGCAGGGAAAGCTAAACGGTGCTAAGTTAACTTTTTGACGAAATTGAGTTTTCTTCAAAAATCATACTTTCTCGATTATTTATACCTACTTTACAAGGGGAAGGTCAGAGGTGGTGTTTTTTTCTTTTGATTCATACTTTTTGTAAAGAAGGTTCATGGCCCCAAAGTAAAGTTGTGAAATTCCTAGAACCCAATATGTGGCCAGTTTTGAGAAAAACGGCTTCAAAAAAAATTGTCGCTGGACTTATGGACTTGAAAAAGCCGTCTCCCAAGTCGCCGAGTAGGTCAGCGGTTGAGTGCCCGGTTTGTGCACATAGGCTTGCGGGCTCGATTCATGCCGCCTGCATTTTATTCTTTTTTTTTCACATTTTCCGAGTTTTTTCGCATAAAAAGGTAATTTTTATAAATTTTATAAATTTAATTTACTTAAAATTGATGAGGAAAATATAAAATAAGAATATATTTTAAACAATGATATTTTGAATGAAATATGAGATTTTGATCATTCAGATGATCATTCGGAAATGTGAAAATAAGCGAAAATTTTGTTGATAGTTTTATTCCGTATGAAATATCACGAATCACAATAAGAAAAATATCGTAGAAAAATTTAAAAGTAGAATTAACAGTTGTAACTATTTCCCCACCTCGGTGGGACGCAAAGCTGGGAATAGCGTAGAAAGTGGTCTGATTGGAAGTAAGACAGAAAAATCAAATGTTTTAGTTGATACTTACTTTATTTTGATTTGCTCGATAAGAAATTTTTGGCGCAAGTAACCTCCTTCGTGTCGCCCGAAAAATATGATTTAAATTTGATTTTTGACTAATTTCATTCTCATAACTAAACTTCAATTTGATTCCTTTTCTAAAAAGTCCCTAGCTCCGAGGTAGAAACGAATAAGCTTACGAACTAAAAAAAGAAAAGTAAACTTTTAGTTCAACATATTCGCGACATGAAAATTCGCAGTGGCGTCAAGCCGAGAGAAATGCGCAATACCGCATTAATTATACTCTCAAATTGTTCAACAAATCAACCAGACTCAATATCTAAAATATAATAAAAAGAGGTCTGGAGGAAAGAAACGTCATATCGACGCCTACCTTAGTCCTGTGAACTCCAAAGTCTTCTTCCTATGCCAAGCTTGGTGGAAGATCCGTGAAAATGGTCTCATCCAAGTTACGGCTCATAAACGTCGCATAATGATCTTCCAACCTTTCGTTGTCGATGGCCAGCACAGAACTGACGGTCTCTTTGTTCGTTTCGCCTTTTCCACTTCTCTCTGTCCCACCAGAATCTATGCCCGTCAGGTGCTGCCCTCTTTAACTCTGTATGTGGTTCTCGCTCCGTGAGAGTCGATCAGGTGTCCCTCTGGTAGTTGGTGTGCCAGCTCGGGTGTATGGCAATATGGCTGCGCCCGTATTGTTATGACAGGTACCGAGTGTAAGAGGGCCCGGTACTCCATAACTTCATAATCCTGATGAAACGTCAAAACCCAGATAGAACGTCGGGTCCCTTATATACATTGAGCCTCCAGGTACCTATTTAACACTAGAAGTACCGTAGTTCGCCGTACCCCTTGAAGTACCACGTGGATCATTTTTGACCCACAGTAGGAGACCACCGTTTTATTGGTATTTGGGTGGTGTTTTGGGTGTAGCCATCTTTACAGTACGTTTAGGAAGACTCTAAATTGTAACCAATGAACATGGATCAAAATTGTAACCAAAGGATGTGGGGCAAAAATGACCCACGTGGTACTTCTAGCGTTAAATTTAAACTTTATTGACAAATTTTTCCTTTAGAATCCTTTCCTAGAACAAAAGAAATTATTTGCAACCTAAGTTTATTTTATTCACACTTATTCAGCACACTGCAAATCTTTTTACACTCGTTCCTTAATTATTTGTGTTTTGAGCTCGTGTTGCCCATGAACAGTACCACGGTTTCAGTTTTTTAAAGATGTAATTTATAAAATCTGGGGAGGATCAATAAAGAGTGGCAGGCCACAACGTTACATACTCAGTCATTAGATGTTTATTATCGCGTAATTGACGAAAAATTTAGGAGAGAATCGAATATATAAACATTTAAATAATTATGACGCAAAAAAAAAACGCAGGCGTCGAGAATCGAGCCCGCAACCTCTGCGCACAAACTTGGCGTTTAACCGGTGAGTTACTTGGCGACTTGGGGGACGGCTTTTTCAAGTCCATAAGTCCAGCGAATTTTTTTAAATCTGTTTTTCTCAAAACTGGACCAATATTGGGTTCTAGGAATTTCAGTACTTTTTTTTGGGGCCATGACGATTCTGTTATAAAAATTATGAATGAAACCAGAAAACACCACCTCTGACCTTCTCCTTGTCAGTTAAAAAATGAAGGTTTTGAAATTATCACCCTAAAATTTAGTAGATAGATAAACTTTTATTTTTCTGCCTATTTGCCTTGTAAAATTGCCTTGCCTTCCTCGCTTCGCCTCGAACGCATGAACGCCTTGCCTTTCATTGCCAATCTCTGCCTCCGCGTTTAATATCTAATACTTATCTAATATTTACAGTTCAATTATATAGGTTTCCTCTCCTCTTTACAAACTTTCATTCTCTATTCCTCTTCTTCATGTTACACAAGACCCACTTCACCAATGCAACTGGCCTTTTCTACCCTCTTTTATGCAATAATACCTCCATGCTTATCCCACTCCATTCTACCCTTCGCAATCCTCCAACCAGTGTTCCTCCCGTACGTACCCCTTCCCGCACAATTCACACATTCTTTTCTCCCTATTCTGAGAAAAAAATCTGCTTCTCCCAACACGATGCGTTGTGTAGAGAGTTTTCGTTTTGCCGTAACACGACATCGTGTTGGCACAACACGATACAAGTTTTGGGAGAATACTTCTTTGAGTGTTACGGAAAAACAATGGGATCGTGTTGTGGCAACACGATCATCGTTTTAAAACGTTGAATGTAAAGAAAATGAAAACATGACAGAGCCACTGTGTTCTCTGAAGTGGCGAGGCATACCCCCCTCTTGTTCTCCTCTGTCTCGGAAATTGCAAGTCACTGGCATTTGCACCTTTTTCTATCTGCCCTCTTTTTTTAATAAAAGAGGTCGACAGGATTATTCGGTGTTTCGTAGAAATATACGATAATACATTGTCCAACACTCGTGATGGAAATGAGGCTGAGGAAGATGTTGTCGAGAGTGGACGAAGTTGTCGATTTCTCATCTGATTAACGCCACAGTGGCCGAAGCGAGTACTTTTCCCGCTAGTAGAAACTTTGACCACTGTGACGTCATTAGTTGAGGAATCGGCAACTTCGTCGTCTCGAGACGAACCTCCGAAGTCGCATTGTCATTTTTTTAGATGACAGTTACTCCCAGTGGGACCCTGCGGTGGTTGTTAACCTTTAGTTTTTATATATATATAAAAAGTGAAGAAGCAACATATATTTGAGAATGTTGATAATCTAAAAGCAGAAAGAGGTCAGGTGATGTTTTTTATCAGTGGAAAATTTAAATTTCTGCTTTTACTAGCTGTATCAGCTGATCTCGAACGGTAAAATAGGTCATGCTTTTACCTGATTCTACTCTCGAAAAGTATCAAAGCCACCATTTTTATTATTTAAAAATTGTTAATATTGCAAGAATGCATTTTTTTAATGCAAATGTCAGCCGTCGTAATGTTATGAAAATTGTACAATTTCAAGTTAATTTGAGGTTCCCTTATATATCTGCAAATTGAGTTTAGTGATTACACAGACTTAAAACAGCAAAATCAAACTCCATACACATTTCCAGTAAGTTTCAGAATAACCAGGAGATTCATAGAGACTACAATTATAACGATTAAGGTCTATAATTATTAACCATCTGAATTCATCGTATTTTATTATAAACAGGGTGTCTATAATTCTGATTTGTAACAAGAAATTTGTGAAAAAATCATAATTCTCACTTGGAATAGGGAATTTTCCGAAACAATTACAATTCTAACTTAGAATAGCGAATCCATTTTCTCAAAGAACCATAATTTCTAGTTGGGACAGGGGATTTCAGTAACGCTAATTATAATTTCGACTTGGAACAGGGAATTTTCTAAAAGAGGTATAATTCTAAGTTACGACAAAGAATTTCAGTAAAGAAATATAATTTTAAGTTTGGGACAGGAAATTTCCGTGAGGAATTATGATTTCTGCTTTGGGACAAGGAATTTTACTAAAGGATTATAATTTTGACTTTTGAATATGAAATTTCGTAAAAAATTATAATTTTTACCTTGGGAACTGCGAATTTCCGTAAAAAAAATATTATTTTCATTTAATGTTCACATTAGAACAAGAAATTTCGTTAAGAATTATAATTTTTACTTCAGGACAAGGAGTTTCTGTACAGAATTATAATTCGACGTGTAGCAGGGAATTTTTGGCATGGAACGAGAATTTTGGAAAAGAATTTCAGTTCTGATTTACAAGAAGAGAATTAAAAAATATCCCTGTTCAAATTCAGTATTCATCACAATTTGAAACTTCACTCTTCCAATTTTTGGAAAAAGAGAATTACTTTATTTCTGAATTATGATAGAAAATTTGGTAAATAAATATAATTCTGACTTGGAACATGAAATTTCTTAAAAGAAGCATAATTCTAAGTTTCGGTGGGGAATTAATAAATAAAAAAAAATACTTGTAAAGAATTATAATTCTATCTTGAAACGGAAAAGTTTGGGAAATAATTTTAATTATCATTTATAAAAAGGAAATTTCCAAAAAAAGTCCCTGTTCAAATTCAGAATTCATCACAATTTGAAGCTTCCCGTTTCCAAAATTTAAAAAACGGGAGTTACTTTTTTTCTAAATTATAATAGAAAATGTAGCAAATAAATATAATTCTGACTTAAAGAATAGAAATTATTGTAATTGTGACTTGAAACAGGGAATTTTCGTAAAGAATTATAATTTTCACGTTGAAACAGGGGATTTGCGTAAAAAATTAAAATAACCCCGCAGAATATGTATGGGAAATGGCTCTCGGCTGAAAATTCTGAAACTTTCCTTACTGGTCGTTTTTGATGTGTATATTAAAAGTCTCAATGGGCACCAAGTCCAGAAAATTCAAGTTATTGAGTAGCCGTTCGAAGTTAAGGTTTTTGTGCATATTGAAGCAGTATAAGGCTACACTACCCGTGTGGAAATTGCCAAATGTTTATATTATCGAATCATTTAAATTTTCAAAACGTCAACACCGTCTGGCTTCATTGCTTTCATTTAGTTTCATGTAAATTTGAATTTGCGCGCCGAACTCTAATATCGATTGACGGTCTCTTCGATTCATCCTTTGGTAATGCGGCAACTTCGCTATAATAAAACAAGTGGATTTCGTGCTTAAAAATTGCAAGCGTAATTCTGATTCGCTTTGAAAGAAGTTTATTTCAGTGCGAAATTACAATGTGAATTTTTTAGACAATCTGAAGTGCAAAATAAATCCTCTTGGAGAAAAATTAAGTTCCTCCATGTATTTTACTTGACTTTAAAGTTTGGAAAACATAACCTCAATTACGTTTCACATGTTAGCATATAGGTCTCCACTAATTCCAAAGATTGGGATGGCAACCGAAAGATGAGGTTGACGACGAATAAGCCGGTTCAGGAATAAGAATTCTCTTAAAATGTTCAGCTACTTGAAATTTTTCTTCTTGAATGAAAATTTCTAATCATAATGTGGCTGAGACTAGAAAATTAAATAAAGCCAAGTTGGGACCAAGTCGGTCGGTAAGTTAGGCTCTGGCCGGGTTAGGCGTTTCATTTGTGGTTGGGTCCTATCTAAATCCCCAATTTGGGGCCAAGTTTTTCCTAGTTTGGGCCCAGCTAGCGCAATGACAAAATTTCCACGTGGGAATTATAATAATTGAAAAATAAATGTTTACCTTCGAAACCAGTAAAAACATGAACTTAAGTAAAACATTTTTCAAATATATGACATTAATTCATTATTTTTATTATTTTGCAAAAGTATATTTCATTAATTAGATGAACGTGAAAATGAAAATCAAATGCTAAATAGGTTTCGTCCCAAATTCTTCTGATCGCCGGCAGTCGGCTGAACGCCTAGGCAGTCGGCTGAATTCCTGAATCCTCTAAATGCGTACGACATATATAAACTCTTCAACTTCTTCAAATATATGAAACAGTTTCTGGGATATAAGTGCGTAAACTAGGTGTTTGCAACAAGTGCGATACTTTCAGCATGAGTTGGAAGCTCGAAGAAAGAGTTGGAGCTAAACCGAAGACGAGTACTTCGAGCCACAGGCAAGTGCTGCAATCATACGAGTAGTAATTATATCATACGCGCATGTATCACGCACTATCTTTTGCAGCACCCGATCAAGAAATTTTCGCTTCAAAGGCTTGTCCAATATAGTGAAAGGAGCGCCTCTGTAAACACGAATAGTTTACCTTAGTTGGGAGCAATCCTTGGTGTCACGCATCCTTGGGCAAGGTTGTCTATCAAAAATGGCGGCGATAATTTAGGAAAGTTGATTGATTGGCCTAAGAATTCTAGATTATAGGGAGTGCCCTCGACTTTCACTTTTTGGGATCATGCAGTTAACTATCGCTTGATTCTTCACCCAAAAGCTCTATGTCATGTAAATAGTTTTGAGTCTTAGAAATCTTAGTCTTAGAAATTAAATCTCTTCATATACCTGAGACGATTCTGATCTAGTAGCTGACTCTGCCTCTAAACCTGAATGACTGGAATTAGTAACTTCTGGAACTGAGAGTAATTTTTGTACTGATTTGCCAGCCATTCAAATCCGATTCAATCGAAAATACTTTTAATTAAAACAGAAACCTCTCAAAAATTACATTCAGTTGTTCTAGATGCACTGAAAAATTTTACATGTAGTTATAAGCAAATCAGGAAACCAACATGTTTTTTAAGGAACGTTCACTAATTACGTAATATTTTTTCCGCCCTTGTTACTCCCTCCCATCTTTAACGCATTTTCCGTGGTTTTCCTGTATATTTTCGCAATTTCCGCAGCAGAAATCAGAACTCCCTCCCCTCAAACACTCACTATATATTGTTGTGTAATTTGTAAATGCTTCCTAATTAGATTCAATATTCATTCAATGCAGTCCTGTATTTTATATAGAAAATTGATGGATTAACACATTTGCTAATTACTTTTGAAACATAAACATCAATTGGCAAAAGTTTATATTATTTAAGGCATACTCCGCAAGAGGGCATTACACACCACTTCTCAAAAGAGTCAGTTAATACCAGCGCCGCTCAATCATATTTCTATTACCGCATAAGTAGTAGGAGTCCCACAATGTCGACCAATTTTCTTATTGGAAAAAAGTGAAGCTTTCGTTCAAAATTGCTCTAAAAAATCAAAAGTGTCTGAAGAGTAGAAAATGTTAAATAAATATTATTAAAGTCAAATCTCAAGATTGTCTTTAAGTTTTTAGAGTTTGCTTCTCTATACGATAATATTAGCATTATATTCGAGCGAAACCTCCCTCGCGCGCTCTAACAGGCCGGCCAGTACAGCCCGTGCACCGACCGGCGCTGGTACGAAATGACTGTTTGGAGAACTGGCGCATAATGCACGGTTGCAGAGCACGCTTTAAATATCACAAGCTATTAGCCATTAACGTTTGTCTTCCACAAGTAATTGATAAATGTGTTAATCCATGAATTTTCTCCGGAGAATACAGGTCTGAATTCATTAAATACTGATTCTAATTTGGAAGCGTTTACAAACTACATAACAATGAATAGTGGGTAGTTGGGGGCAGGTCTGATTCATGTTGCTGTAATAGTGAAAATACACAGGATAACGTCGGAAAATGCGTTACGGAGGGGAGGAGAGTAAAATAGCGTGAAAAAAGTTACAGCAATTAGTGAAACTCCTTTAAAAACATGTTTGTTTTCTAATTTATTTATAACTACATGACAAAATTTTCGATGCCTCTAGAACAACTGAAACCATTTTTGAAAGGCTTCTGCACTAATCAAAAGTATTTTCGAATGAATCGGATTTGAATGAATCAGAATCGGTTGGTGCCACATATAGGAGCCTTGGTTTAAGGACAACAGAGTAGAACCATGCAAGCATTTTAGGCCCTAGACCGCACGTCAATCCAGAGGCTCTCCTGCACATCCCAAAAGTCATGACGAACGTCCTGCATTGGGTATCCAGGTGCTTCGCCCAGTTCATTTTGCTATCTAGCATTACTCCCAGATATTTAACCGAATCTGAGAACTTCAGCCTCCCGCCACAAAATACAGAAGCTTAAACTTTCGGAGCTTTGTAAGTTTTTTCCTTATCATTTTGTGTGCCTGATGAGAGAACGGTATGTTACCGAAACGTTGCAGTTCACAACATCTTTTGAATAAAAGTATGAACGTGTCGTTTTTGAGAATTGAAAAACATAATTCTTTCTAATCCTCAACCAAATTTTCAAACATTTTTTTATTAGTAAAATTTGGTTAATTATATCATATCTTTTGGTTGATCCGAGCGAATATTTTGGTTGATCTATGTAAAACTTTTGGGTAATCGAAGCAAATATTTTGCTCTATCCAAGAGATTACTTTAGTTGATTCAACCAAAGCTTGTAGTTTATCTAACCATAAAGAACCCGGCACAATTTACATTGTAAATGGCTTCCCATGGAATTGTGTCATCTTTTTAAATTACTTAGTATTTTATTTAACTAAAAAATATCATAAGACGAAACCATTCCACCGCAAGCCATTTGTCACATTAATTGTGCAGGATCCTACGTTTATTTGATTCAAAAAATCGTTCTGTTGGTTTATTAAAAACTTGATCGTGCAATCCTAGGTAATCACACAGATATAAATAATCTTGCGTATTTTTCACATAATCACTTAATCCCAATCGATTCATCATCTTGAATTGGAGTATGCGATCGTGCCAATTACGCATCCGTTCATCACTTTTAAGATGCTTTCAAAAAAATATTTTGGTTAAATCAACCAAGCATTTTGCTTAATTCTAGTTAAATGCTCTCTTGAATTATTTGGTAGATCCAACCAAAAAATTGTTTTGAAACAATAAAGCCTCACGCTTCAGTTCTGAATGTAGTGGCGCGGAGAATAATTATGAACATCAGATGATCATAATAGTTCAGACATGATAAACTTGCAAATTATACCTTTGTTACATTAAGTATTGTGTGTACCAAGGAGTGCAACGTCTTTTTATCCTCGCGCGTTTGCAAAACTCACGCTAATATAAGAAGACTTTTTCACTCCTAGATATACAATATACCACTATATCAAGCATTAAAGATGTACGCGTTTTATCAGCGTCTTTTTAGGTCTGTAAGTAACGGTTCACACAACAGGAACACCGAGAGCGAATATGCATTCGTACTCGCCCGTGTACGATTATAGTCACGTCAAGCTACGCTTAAATTTCAGAGGTGATAAACTTGTAAAATATACCTTTGTTACATAAAGTATCGTGTGCGCCAAGGAGGCAAATGTCTTTTTATCTTAGGTACAAAATATAATATTCTCAACTCAACAAAACGATTCAGCTTAAAACTTAGATTGATTGAAGCAAACGAACTTGGTCAACTGGAAAAAAGTTATGTTTATTTAACGAAAATTTTTTCTGAAATCAAACAAATTCGGTCAACAGCCGAGCAGTAGAGTAGCGACAAAGCGGGCAGTACCCTCAGCTGATAGTTGCGCATCAACTGTCAGCATGCATCAGTTCGTTTTCATTGTTTAGGGAGGTGCTATGCGAGGTGTTAAGTATTGTTATATTGTAGTTTTTTCAAGTTTAAATTATTATATGCAATAAAAAATAGAATGAATACAATTTAAAAAACATTTTTTACTACGGAGAAAAATCCCACAGAAATGGTTCAAACGGCCCTGACTGTTTACGTTTGGTTCGTTTCACATTTCTGCATTTTTTTCTTTAATATACTTTACTATCATATTATAATCTTTTCTTTAATATAATTGTTAGATTACAACGTGGAGCTGGCATGAAGTTGAGATACTGTATATTTTGATAGTCGTCGCAAAGTAAAGAATCTTTAAATCACTGTATTTTATAGAACCGTAATTTAAATGTTTATTTATCTGAAAGATTTTCGAATCGTAAAGCTACTATATTTTTAATATGTCGTTGATTTGGTATCGTTGCTAACTTGAAATTTTTCTTTACGTTAGTCATCTCCAAACTTCTCTATCGCATTTCGATTTTGAGACTCTTACATTTGAATTTTATTTTGCTCCATGAAAATTAAACACGGTGCAGAACTAGCAATTCCTTGAATTTGGCTGAGTTTCAAATTAGTCAAATCGTATGGTACTGCCGAATTGCTTTTAATTAAGGGTAAATTGTAAGCTCTGATGACCCAAATTAACGACTTTCCTAAGTGTTTTTTTCCGACTGGCTTATTCCCTCTTATATATAGGTAAACTAATGAAAATATCCTGCTGGTATCTTTTTAAATGAGCACTGATTTTATCTTTGACTATATCATCAAATTTCAGCGAGATATAGCAAGTTTACAGTATAATACAGCCGAAAAAAATACACGGCGAAAGGGGCCATCCATAAATTACGTAACCGTAAAATGGGGTTGGGGATAGCAAACATATTGCGGTCAAGCAATGGGAAGGTCTTCTTTACATCGATCACGTGCGTGTGGGGAAGGGGGGGGGGAATTAGCCTAAAACAGGTTACGTTATTTACGCAAGCTCCAAAAATGTATTTCGTGAAGACATAGTTTACTGTTTTTCCTTAAGGGTGCTAGTTAAAATCTTTTGGAACTCAATATTTGCATTTTACTTTACAAATATTTGAATCATACATACACTGTAAAAAATGTATGTTGCAAACATTGAATATATGCATTGGAAGTTTATTTCCGAAATGTAAGGTAACGCTGCATTACATTAGCTATTGGAATTTTATAATATGTAGATGTGTTGTAGAATCCGAAACATTTTTAATAGTGTATTTTTTCTTTACAGATTCCTTTTTGAAATAAAATCCTGACGATCAAGCGGAAAATATCTAATTTTGATAGTTGTTTCGCCTGATTTCGCGAAACCAAAGTTTTCGAAAAGTTAGTCTAATTCGTAATGCTAAATTTCTAGTTGACTCTGAAATTGAAATACTTCTATTCAATAAAGAAGAGGAAAAAATATAGGAGAGAGTGGACATCAGTGGGTATATGATGTAAAATATTTTGTATACCTGACCTACCTGGCTATGCAAATTCAACGTTTTTGTAAGAAGATAATTTTTCTAAGTTCAGAAGTCCTCTGGTGACAGTGGGTCGATCGTCAAATTTTCTTTCACACGCAGTTATGAACCAAGATATTCTTCCTAGAATTGCTATAACAAATTTTCAGGAAAGGGCCCACTTTTTTAGCATGAAATTACGTATAGGGGCAAGTATATAACAATCCCTAGTATAGGGGCCTAAGTCTCTAGCTATGAGCGCACGTCTTATGTAATTTTTTCACTTCTATTTCGACTTTCATTGTTCGTAAATTGACGTTTTGTTTTAAATTGCTGCGACAATTATTATAAAAAATATATATAATCGACGTGAATTTCGAAAAGGTAGAAGTGAAAGTGAAAAAGTTACATTATCGCCCCCTTTTTCACAAAAATGCGAATATCACCTAACCTATGATCGACAAAGTGGGTTCTTTCCTTGCGTAATATCACACATTATTATACAATTGAGTCATTTTTCTTTCGGGGTAGGCGTGACTTGCTTGGTGAGGAAAGGAGTAATGTGAGGTAGGGGGCATAGATTTTTTAGATTGATCTAGAATTCTCGTGTTATTTATGTAAATGATACGTTCGTTCCGCAACACTGCTCCGACCCAGGTTGCTTATCAATCTCTCTAGCGGTCACCCAAAGTAAAGAGATTCACAAAATTGTCATGTGTGATTCCCCACTTGGGCCCATTATTATCGAAGGTCTTTGTTTCAGGCGTCATTCACCCTATTGTCACTCTAATAATAAATTTAGTATTTATTTTACGTTTCATGAGCAGTGAAAAACTTTAATTAGAAATTTAAATCTAATTAGTATTATTATTGGGTACTGCATACTTATTATACACAAATTGTTCGACTCGCAGTTTGCTACCCAATGTTCAGGAAATTTGACTTACCAGAAAATTATTTACACTAATTTATTATTGCAATTTTAAACATGCTGCATCATCAAGTATTCTAATAGCTGAAATCATTAACAATATTTATCAGAAGCATATGTATTTTCAAAGCCACCTATTTATGTGCAAATACTTGCTGGATTCAAGATAAATCTTGTCAGCATAACCAAGAAACATTTTTTTCATTTTTCTTATTTATTAATGGATTCAGATGGCTTACTTTTTTGAACCTGGTGCGTTTGCATTCTTGTTATTTATCCCTACAATTTTAAATTAATTACTTCATTGATTTTTAAAATAATTTGTAATGATTTAGAGCTTTCACTCAACACCTTTAAGCGTACATAAAATATTTGTCTTGGAAGGTGGTTTTAATTTCGTGAACTATACATATTTTTCCAGTATAATTTTTAGCAAAAAATGTACAGGACACGTCACCGCTGATGTGCATTCAGGAAAGCGAACCTTGAATTCTAGAGCTAGGAGCGGAATTTATGATATTGAAGTAAAGACGCATTAATAGTAATATACGCAGAAGGGCAAGGAAAATGAAATTGGTCGGTTAACCTACGGCAGGCTGGAACGCTTATAATCACGCGTATTCTCGTTGTCGGTTCTTGTCGACAATTCACCACATATAATTAATTCACACTCAGAAATTCTGTAGTCCAGCAGCAAAGAAAATTGAAAAAAAATGGGACAGATAAATATCAGGAAAATAATAAACGAGTTTAGATTTTTATGATTTTAAGAAAGTCATAAACATCAACAAACTTTAAAACTTTAGGTACCGTTATTGGGACTAAACATAGAAGGTGTCAAGTATTTGGATATAATACACTGTGGAAGAGTGTGGAATATGTAGATATAACATGTGTTACCTATGGACATATATAAGATTTCGAATGTAGGGAAATATTGTCAACAAATTATGAATCAATTACCGCGATATGATCAATATATCGATGTTTAGGATTTACCTCTTATTTCAAATTATAGTCACTTGGAGAACAAATTTCTTTATTCAACAAAATCGTTTTGTTGACCCCATTGAGTTGGTTTCAGAATTTTTTTTTTTTAAATCAACGTAATTTTTGTTAGGTTGACCGCACTTATTTTCTTCAATCAATCAAAGTTTTTGATTGAATCATTTTGTTAATTTTAGAAAATATTTTATTGATTCATCAAAATTTGTTGGTTGGACCTACCAAATAATTTGAGAGGGCATTTTACTAGAATCAACCAAAGATTTGGTTGATTCAATCAAAATATATTATTTTGAAAGCATCTTAAAAGTCATGGACGCATTGTCACGTGGCACGATCGCCTACTTCAATTCAAGATGATAGTCCACGTGCGACAGATCGTAGCGTCGCGTAAAAAACATAAAAATGTAATCCGTTTGCGTTTGCATCTCGGTGATCCCTATAAAAATAAGTGATGCGGAAAGAGAGTGGATTGGGATTAAGTGATTACGTGAAAAATGCGCGAGGTTATTACTTGAATTTGCGGGATTGCCTAAGATTGTGTGACTAAGTTTTTGATAAAATAACAGAACGATTTTTTGAATCATATAAATAACGGATCCTGCACAATTGATATTGCGAATAGCTTGCCGTGGAAGTATCTAATTTTTGTAATATTCAGTAGTTAAATAAACTACTAAATTATTCACGCAAAAGGACACAATTCCATGGTAAGCCATTTACAATGTAAATTGTGATGGGTCCTTTATAGTTGGATGAACTAAAAATTTGGGTTAAAGCAACCAAAATCTTTTCTTAGACCAGCAAAGACATTTGTTTGAAGTAAATAAAATATTCTCTTGGATCAACCAAAATATATGGTATAATCAACCAAATTCTACTAACTAAAAAATCGTCTTGAGTCAACCAAATATTTTGTTGTCCGTATAAAACCCATATTCCAGAGTTGATTCAACATAAATTTTGTTAATTCAATCAAATCTCTTTCTGAGCGCATCTTTCCCTGCAGAATTGGGCATGTCTTTTTGCTAGGGAACAGACATTAATTACGTAAGGCAACACAAGTATGAATATCATATTGTGATCCTTCTCATATCTTCGTAGACTATATTATGATTTCTCTCACATTTGTTCTTTGTTTCTTATGTAATTATTGAAGACTGTATGATGATTCTCGTGTATTGGGAGCTTTGGAAGGTGTTCTTAAAATATAAATTTATTATATTGCAGTAGAATTAACGTTTATTTAAAATGAGTTCCAATATGACTACAATATTCAATCCTATATCATTCCACATTTACTGCTTGCATTTTTCAAATTTATTTTGGTTCCCTGCATTTTCTTTCAAAAATTTATTTTGTCATCTAGCTACTGGCAGTTTAGGAAAGATTCTATCTTTGCAAATAATATGAAACAAATAAAAATGATATTCTATTATTATTAGTAAAATAGTTACATACGGATCACATTAAAAACATCAATAATAATCTTTCTCACTTTCATTCTACCATACATGACGTTCTTTTTGAAAACATATACCATAATCTTGTTTTTTTGAAGATTTTGGCGCTACTCTTTACATTGATAAATGCTTGTCAATTCTATGTAGTCCTCATCAATTGGTTCCGTCTATCCCTTCTCCTACTCAGGCGGTTAGGTGCACGGACTTCACGTTAGATGTTCGGGGTTCGATTCCTGAGCCGGTATCACTGAAAATTTATATATAATAGGTCCCCCCATCATGCACTTGGCTATAACCCAGTCCGTGTTCGGTAGGATACAGGGCCGAATTTAGTACAGGGCCAGCGGGGCCATGGCCCCAGGGCCCCCACAAATTAGGGGCCCCCACACTTCTGCGTCGGCTCCTACCCCAGAAGACCCATTTTTTCAGAAGCCAGGAAGGAATTAAAAAAGGCCCCCACATTTTAACCAGCCCTAGGGCCCCCACAACCTTGAGTGCGGCCCTGGTAGGATAAAAAACGAGAGTTTGTCCAATTTGTCAGATTAGACACACTGCTCTTATCAAATCACTTGGTTGGAATAAAAAAGTGCGTTTAAGACTGATGATATATACCGGGACATTCCCGTGCAGACTATTATTAAAAATCTAACTCTTAGTAAACATTCCTTCAACATATTTGGCTGTAACCATCTTAAGCCTGAGAGAAAAATTAGCTTCCTCATTTTTTTAATAATAATAACAGCATTAGGCTCCGATACACTGTGAAGACCCACAAATACACGCAGCTTGAACAGGAGATTCTGACTGTTGATGGTAAAGAAAGTCACAATCTACCCGACTGTGATCTCCTGCACAGGAATCATCCATGCGACGTGCACTCATCACTTGGAAGAACTGGGAGCTGGAAAAATTCTTCACCTTATATAATAAGCGATATTTCTAAAAACCTGTTGCATCGAATGGAGTTTTCTGGGCGCTAAAAACGATAGCACTAGTCGCGTCTTCTACAATAAGGGAAATCATGCCTACATAGGAAATAAGACTGTTATTGCCACATTATATTTTGTTTAATTTAATTTTCAAATTTAAATGAATTTTTTCAACTTTCCTTCTAATTTTGAATATGTGCATCCGTATACCTGTGCGAAGTTGTGTGTATCGTGCACTGGTCGTATTAGTTTTGTAAAGGCTCGCTGGTCGTCCCGTTCAGGTAATGTGAGTGATGACGAATGCACGAAAAGTGTATAAGGGTGCTGTCCCTATAAATCAGCTCTCCAGTATGTGTACACTGTACAATATACAACTTGCTGTAGCAACATTAACCTGCAAATAGTGACTGACACCAGCGAATCCACTGAATACTAACTGCGTTCGCGACCGTGTTTGCGGTAGCCAAGTACCTTTGCTTTATAATTTTTCCTTGCTGGCTCAGAGTTTCAAGAATTAATTGTTTTCCACTTCAGCGCCAAAATTCTCGGTTTTGAAATAATTTTTTAATTCATTATCGGTAAATTGATTACTTCAACTGCCTTAATTTTTAGAAGATTCAATTATATTTCATACTTTTCAAATATGAGTTGGCTGATAAATGCGCCTTATTACGGATGAACCTTTGATTTATGTAACAGGTCCACGTGACACAGTGGTATTTCCCGTCTGCCAAATAGATATCTAAAGATAGAAAGAGAAATCCGATTGACTACGCTCTGCTTTATGGATTGAGTAGTAGCAATTTCATATCCGAAATCTAAGGACTATAGGGCCTCGATTTCGGACACAGGGGCAGTAGAAATATTTTTTTATAATGTATAGTGATGAATTAGGATGCGGTAAAAGTATATGTAGGCTGGCTTGACAAATTCCTAAATTTAAGGTATACAATGTATTTGCTTTTAATATTTGTTCATCAGTTTCGAAGAAATTTTAAATCTTTGAAGTACCTTCAACTTTTTGTCTACTCATCCCATTTCACTAAAAGTATCAGACCACAAAGAGGTCAAGTAGTTCCTAGAAAGAAAACTGAAGTAAAACCTCCCAAAGTTTATTCTTGGTGAATTTTGAGGTCCAAGTGGCCAGAAGAAAAAATAACGTCTGTTCTAGGTATAGACCAATGCCTACACCTTGGTCAAAACATAGGTGGATGTTCGCGTAAATTTTGTTATTATAAAAAATTAAGTCATATTTTACGTAAATCGGACGAAGAATGTAGTATTTTTAACAAAAATGGTATTAACGTAAATAATGAAGTGAAAAATTGATAATTCTATAAGAAATTTCATAAAAATGTCATACAATCATGTTACAAAGTGACAAATGATTTCTCTTATTAAAACATTTTTCCACTACGTGTGAGAAACAATAAATGAGTCATTTATTATTCTTTGAAAGCATAGCTATCAAGAATTTTGAAAACATATGAAATATTAAGTAATATTTCAGACTTCAAAAACAGCTAACCGATGGAATAGCAAGCTTAATTTGTGGTCGCAAGTTAGCTCTGACTCATTTTCTCTGCGATTAATTTCTCTTGCAGAAAGAACTCTCACCTACTACGCTGCCCAGCGGCTTAGTTCGGAACTAATGCCCTCAGTTCCGCGGATCCAAGTTCCGAAACAAACCGTTAGGCAGCGCATTAGGTGCGACGTTTTCTCGCAAGAGAAATGAATAACCAAGATAACAAGTCAAAGGTAAGTTGCAACCACGAATTAAGTTTGCCGTTGCATCGGCTATCGGCTATCGGCTATTTATCGTTCCTCACAAATTATGGAGAAAACAAATTTAAATGAAAGGAAATACTGTGTCACGATTTAACATGATTGTCTGACATTTTTATGAGATTTTATAAAATTATCAATTTTTCACTGAATTCATTGATTATTACTAGTTTTTTTTTAACAATTTCGACATTGTTCGTCAAACTTAATTAAAAATGATTTTTTTTTCAAATAAAAAGTGTCGGCGGACATTAACCTTTGTTTAACCTAGTTCTAGGCATGGGTATAAGCCTAAGACAGGCCTAGCTTTTTCTTCCGGCCACTTGGATCAAGTCTCAGGAGGAGAACAGTTTTTTTTTCGGGAAGTGTGCTATGTAAGTAGGCGGTTCTTTAATTCAATGTTACGATGGTAAAAATATACTGCAACTTGGATTGAATATAATTCAGGCTTCGCCTGCAATTAGCCTTGAAGCTATCACCAGACCGTCCGAACGTAAACATTAAGGGCCGTGTGAACCGTTCCCATTTGGAATACATAATATTACGCGATATACGCAAGGGCGTATCTGCGCACTGTGCCTTTTCGCTACGCTGCTGGTGTTCCACGCTTCTCGGTGAACATCCTCTCTCGTCGTAGAGGGGCAACACTCTCAGCCCAAAACGCCCGAAACAGTAGCGGCAGCGCTTCTCGGAATTATCAAATCCGGGCTAAGTAAATCTAAGTTCGAGTATGGACGCTTTTTTCTTAATTTTGTATCTCAAATTAATTTATAAACATTTTTCGAAAATAGTGAGACCACTGGTAAAAAATTGCTCCCCATGAAAGCTCTAAGTAGTTGCAAAAATCAGGTCCGCAACTTATCTCGAACCCGAGAGCATGAGATAGGTTTTAGCATAAGGGAAGCTAGAGAGAGAGATTGTTTTTGTTCAATATGCTCGATAGCGCCTCAGAAAATTCAAGTATACGTTTACCTACGAAATCCTACTTAATGGTATCTTGCTGCCTGCTCCACAAGCTGATTTTTGATTGTGAGAACGAAGTATCAAATGACTTTCATTGTTAACGAAAATGGGATTTAGAAGAGGTCAGCAACACTCAAGGCTAACTCTTATTTGGAGTCAAAAATATTTTGCTTACTATTTCAATCCGTACTTCAGGGTCATACTAACGAATTAGTGAATTGAGTCGTCACAGAAGTGAATTAGTGAAACAAGAACCTTTTGTTTTTCAGGGATTTATTTATATTATTTGATTCAGAGTAGACTTCATTATGTGATCCTGGTTCACTGCCCTTATAATTGCATTTTATTATTCTATTTATATAATTTAAAATAAAGTTCGCGGTATCGCGGAAATGATAATATGCACAATCATGATTCTAATAACTTAAAACCTTTTCTTCATATTGGACGAAAAGCTATAATTATAAAGAATTTGATAAAAAATATAGATGAATCAAAAAAGTCACATTACATTTTTTAATAATAGAGACTCAAAAGTAACTTTGCAGATTCACAGAAGCTATGAAAAAGAAATTATTTCGTGCCACAATATTTTGTCAAATTTTTCGATATTTCACTTGTCGAATTCAAAAGTTTTATTTTACGTAAATATGTTTATAGAATTGAGATATTGACTCAACAGAGCGATACGCGAAAGCGATTTGGAATTATTCCAAGTTTGAAAATCTGAGTTACATTACACCCAAGTACAAGTAATTGTACAGGTATTCGCAGATGAGAGGAAGTTGGTCCCGTTGAATATTATGGAAAATAGTCAAGTAAGAACAAAAGAATAAGGATTCTGAATAATGCGTCTCATCGAGCAAAGACTGAGTTCTTGGTGAAACTTTCTCTTCAGCAATCACGTCCATCCACCCTTACCCACACTTTTTAGATCTCACCCTCTCCCACTCTTCCATAATCAATATTTTCTCTGTCATCGTGCATCGCAGCATTTAATTTATAAATTAAAACAAATTATTTTCACTAAGAAGTGTGAAAACAAATATTCATAAGGTTTTTGAGTCAGATAAATAGTTTTCGATTTAGATATGTTCAAATTCCATCCCACAAACCGTGCAAATTGTTTAGATTTTTTAGAGAACGTCTCAGTTTCAAATATTTAAATTTAGAAGATTTCTGATTTCCAACTGTCTAATTTTAAGTGTTGAGACGTGAGATTCTCACATTTGATTCGTTCTGAATTTTAAATAATTCAATTTCTAACCTTTTGAATTTTCACCTAAAAAAAAAAGATACAAACTTATGCTTTTCATAAAAAAAGATAGACTGGCTTGATTTTTTAATTACAGTCGAACTTGGATTTGAAACCGGTTTTGGTTCTACCTTCGGCTCAAATCCAGGCACTAGGATCGTGTGAAAACTGACAGTGAAATTATGCGATGCTGCACAACTTGTGACGCAGTTACCCATTAGGCCGTCAAGGTACAGCGATTTATAGCCGCGCGGCGTCTTTTCTCCGAAGGTTCCAACCCAGTTTTTTCTTATACCAGTCCGACTGTATAATTTTTAAAGAACGATCAATCAAAAGCTGTATATGTTTCAGGATGAATGTAGATTTGAATGTCCAAGAATTCCTATTATTGTGATTGTTTTCTATCAAAATGCTCTTTTATTAAACAAAAAAAATTATTTCTTGCATAACTCTCATCACTTCTGGCGCGACACTGTGGTTGCTCGACAACCTTGTTTGGCTTAATTTCTCTACCCGAAATAAACCTAAGAGATTTATTTATTCTCTTTTCAATGTCTGAGACTTGACTTGTTATCAGCTTGATTTTCGACATAGAATTCTTTGACTCCAGGGCCATAAATAATTCTTATCTTGTTGAGTTCTTTTCACAAGATCTGTATATTCATACTTTCAATTTCCAATAAATTCACAACCCAATACTTGGTTAGCAATCCTGAGATACATTGTATATCTTTTTAGTCAACGTGCATAAAAAATTAATTTTTCAGCGACCATGGGACTCATAAACGTTTTAGTAATTTTTTCGTATTTTAACCTCTGGCGTGACACTGTGGTTGCTCGACAACCTTGTTTGGCTTCATTTCTCTACCCAAAATTTAAAAAAGAGAGAAAGAAAATTAAACAAATGGAAGAAAAAATAATGGGGAAAATGATGAAAGAAAATTAGGAAAGGTAAAAAAGAACAGTAAGTTAAAAAACGAGAGAGACATTCAGCAAATTTCGCTTGATAAAAAAAAAATTAATCTGTAATACAATCACTTTGGTTAGAACCGTTTGTGAAAAAAACGATTTTTTTCTGAATACATCTATAGATGATTGCAAAATGTAGACCATTTTAGACGAAAAGATTTTCGAAAACAACAAAATTTTCAAACCACCCGGAACGGTGTGACAATATAAAGACAAAATATCAAGGAATGTATTTGTGGTGGATATATGTACGAGGGCTGTTTGATAAGTCAGTGACTTTTGGAATTTTTTTGCGCAGTAACTTTGAATGCACCACTGATCCCGTCAACGCCATCTATGAATAGACTACTGTTAAATTTTGAGCAAGCTGGGTCATTTATTTTAAAATATTCAGTTTATTTGAAAATTAATTTTTCAAACTAAAAATTAATTTTTTAACTGAAAATTTAGCAATTCTATTTTTGGCACAAAATAATTTTTTTTTTCAAAATTCAACTTATTGTTTGAAAAATTGTCTTTCTTAGTTGAACATTTATGCCTTTTGTTGAAAAATCTTCTTTTTTGGTAGAAAAGTAATCTTCTTGTTTGAAAATTAACCATCTTGTTTAAAATTCAATTTTTTGGTTGAAAATTCAATTATTCCAGTTAAATATTCATTATTTTAGTAGAAAATTCATCTTTTTGGTTGAAAATAAAACTACTTGGTTGAAAGTTAAACTTTTTTGTTAAAAATTCATCATTTTGGCGTAAGTTTCATCTATTCCAGTTGGAGATGCATCATTTTAGTTGCATATGCATCATTTTGGTTGAAAATTAATTTTTAAGCTGAAAATTTAACTATTCCATTTTTGGTTGAAAACTTATATTTTTTAATTCAAAATTCAACTATTTGGTTGAAAAATGATATGTTTTAGTTGGAAATTGATTTTTTCTAGTTAAAAATTCAACTATTTGGTTCATGTTGTTTGTTGAAAAATCATATTCGCACTAATTATACCTAAATATGCAATGAATTTCCAGTATACAAAGATGAAATCAAAAATTGTTTGAATTATTATTTAAATTCGTGGACTTTGGAGACAAATTCAGAAATGAATTATTATGTGTTTTTTAAATTCTTTAATTGAATCGCTAGAAACTGAAAAAAAAATATTTATAATAAACTAACGGAACTGTATACATGTTCCGAGTCGATTTAAAAAAAAAAATTGCAAAATATTTGAATGGCTCCATACTGTGAAAAAAAATAGTACCTGGAAAAAACCTGGAAATTTCAGGGTATTTTTTTCAGGATTTGAGTAGACATCCTGAATATGGCGTATTTAATTCAAATAAATATATATGACGTTATAATGTGTTATTACCATCTGAACAATCATATAATACATTATTTTTACGTAGTTGAATAACAAAAATTGATTGAAGTCATTTAAAAATTTTTTTTTATTTTCGTTTATAAACGTTGCGAACTTCACTGATATCTCATTTGAATGTGAAACTGACAGTAATATGTTTTTTTTTGCATCATCTTTTTTGGGTTTGAAAATAAGTATATTTTCTGTGATTATCTTTCTTTTTTTAGTGTTTTTTTTTGTGTTTGCTTGCCATGTTTTATTTTTTGAGGGATTGAGAGAAGATGAATTTCAAGCTTCGGCGATTTTGAAATTCTTGATGTTATTTTCAAGCTTTTAATAATTATAAACTAGGTCAAGTACTGATTTTTAATTATTTTTTTAAGATTGGGTGCTTTTTAAAATTTTCGAGGTGCATGAATATTCCCCGAATTTTATTTTTCCTAATTTCAGGCCTCGGACTCACGACACTATTGACAGTTTTTGATACTTTTTTTTAACGATACAACTATTTTGCTACTATTTCGAAAAAAAAAAGGTACTAATTTCAATATTTTTTTAAATTACAGGCCTCGGACTCACCACATTATTGACACTATATGAAACTTTTTTTGAGCGATTATATTATTTTGCTACTATTTCGAAAAAAATGATAATAAAAACACTTTTTTCTCACAATTGTCCGCTAATGCCAGTATCTCTTTACTTTTACTTGAAAAATAGTTTTGAACTTCTTTGCTTGAATTTTCGACGAAAAAAGATGAATTTTCAACAAAAAATGTAATATTTGATATTTTAACCAAGAGAAGATTGTCATTTTAAATCAAAAATCAAAATACGGTTGAAATGAACAAAGAGCGAATTTCAAACAAAACAATTGAATCGTCAATCAAAACTGATTAATTTTCAATCAGTTATTTGCGTTTTTAAATAAAAAGATGAGCTTTCTACAAAACAGTTAAATTTTCAACCAAATAGCTCTATTTTCATTTAAAAAAATGAACTTTCAACATAGGAGATTAATTTTGTACCAAAAAGTTGAAGTTTCAACCAGAAAGAATAATTTGTTATCAAAAAAGACGAATTTTCATATATGATGTTAGTCCAAAAATTGTTTGGTTAATTTTTAGTTTGTATTTTTATCATTTCTACCAATTTTTAACTAAATAGTTGATTTTTTAAACTAAAAAAGATTAATTTTTAACCAAGAATGCAGTAGTTAAATTTTCATTTAAGAGAATTAATTTTGAATTTAAAAAAGACGAATTTTCTACAAAATTGTTTAATTTTGTACCAAATATTGTTGAATTTTCAAGCCAAGAAGATGAATTTTCTACAAAACAGTTGAATTTTCAACCCGAGAAAATGAATTTTCAACCAGTCAGTTGATTTTTCAACAAAAGATTTCGTTTTTTAGGTAACAACATTAATTTTTAACAAGAAAAAAGGAATTTTCGTCTAAAATTGCGAATCTTTAACAAAAAAATGAACTTTTAAGAACGTAGTTCAATTTTCAACTAAATAGTTTGAACAGTGAATGTTAAGTTAGTCCAAAATTTGTTTAGTTAATTTTTAGTTTATATATATATTTTTGTTCTAAAAATTTTTAACTAAATAGTTGAATTTTTAAACTAAAAAGATCAATTTTGAACTAAAACTGGAGCAGTTCAATTTTATTTCAGAGAATCAATTTTTAGTTTTAAAAAACGGATTGTCTGCGAAACTGTTCGAGTTAGTGTGAAATAGTTTAATTTTCTACCAAATTGTTGCATTTTCAAGCCAAAATTACGAATTTTCTACAAAACAGTTGAATTTTCAACCCGCGAATATAAATTTTCAACAAAATACTTAATTTTTTAGTTAAAATTAATTTTTAACAAACAAAAAAAAAACGAATTACCAACCAAATACATTAATTTGCAAATTTACAGTTAAGTTTGTTACAAAATTGTTGAATTTTCGAACAAAAAATAAAAAAATTTCAACAAAAAAGTTAATTTTTAACTGAAGCAGAATTATTTTTAACATTTCAAGTGATTTGGAACAATTTTAGGATACTTTACAAGATTCCAAAAAGTTTCAAAAAATGTCAAGGGATTTTAAAGGAATATTAAAAGATATGAAAATATTTCACAGATTTCAAGGGATTTTGAGGGTTTTCAGAGAATTGTTATAGAACTTTAAGGAGTAAATGAAGTGGAATTAAATTTTAACTGACTTCTAGGGAGGGAATTCATGATATTTCTATTGATTTTATGGGTTCTTAGAGGATTTCAAAGATTTAAACATTTTTAAAGAAATTTTAAATGATAATCAAGATTTCAAGATCTATGGGATTTCAAAAGATTTCTAAGGATTTCACCAGATTTAATCGGTCTTGAAAGTTTCAAATGATTTTAAAGAATATAGTATATTTTAAAAGATTCCGAGGAATTTTTGAGGGTATATTAAAAGATTTAAGAAGTTAAAAAAAATATAAAAGATTTCAAGGGATTTTAGAGGGCTTTATCTGATTTTATGGGATTTCAGATGATTTCATCATTTTTTAAGAAATTTTAAAAAATCGCAAGGAATATAACGAAGTTAAAATTGTTTGATGGGGGTTTCAAAGAATGGTATTTTTTGAAAACTTTCAAAGCATTTTAAAAAGGTGTCTAGGATATCAATGGTATCTAAAAGATTTCAAGGGATACCAAAGGATTTCTAGAGATCTTTAGGGAATAAATTAAATGAAATTTCAAGGAACTTCTAGGGATTTCAACGGATTTAAGAGATTTCAAAAGAAATTATCAGATTTCGAGGGGTTTCTATGCATTTTAAGGGATCTTAAGAGATTGCCGAGTTTTCCAGAAATAATTAATCCCTCGATCTAATTAAAAAATTGCATGGTGACACTATTTTCCTACTATTTATCAAAATTTATGCTACTTTGGACACTATTTTGAATTTCTCAAATGAGTTCGAGGCCTGTAATGTTTATTTTACCGAAATTCATATGACCGAAAAACAGTTTGCTATACTTTTTATTTATCCGAGTTGTCAGTTTGCCTGATGTTTTAATTTTAATTTTTCCAGATTACGATTTGCCCACATTTTTATTTTTCCAAATTACTATTCGCTGTAATTTTTATTTTACCGAATTAAAACTTGCCATAATTTTTGATTTTCCAAATTAATATATGATATGTTATGCATGATAATTCGGAATAATAAAAATGATTTTAAATGGTAATTCGGTAAAATTTAATTCGCAGTTTTGAACGCTTCCTAAATTAAGACCTATATCACAATTTTGATGGCTTTGAAAGTTCTTTTAAAGTTCGAATGTACATATTTTCAACATTCTTTTTCTTTCCAAATTTGAATGTTTCCTAATTTTAGACAGTTTCCAATTTTGTATTTTTTTTTATTTATGTAAGGTTTTATAATTCAAGCACTTTTAAAATTTGAAACTCGATTTAATTTTTACATTGAAAAATTGAATTGATTTACAAATATCGATGCTGTTTGAAGTTGAACGCCTTTTTAATTTTAATACTTTTGAAAATCTTTTGGTATAGAAATGTTTATATTTTATGATTAAACGGTTTCGAATTTCTTGTATTTACAATTTTTTGTTTATTATATTTTCTAGAATTCGAATTTTAAAATGTGTATAATTCGATCGATTTCTATTTTTGTATAAATTTAAAAAGCTGTATAAATTCCACATTTTGAAATTGCTTTCCAAATTTGGCTCCTCAGAGAAAAGCTTTAAAATTTCGTAGAATTTTAAAATATACAGTTATTTTTTATAAATATCTTCTCCAACCCTTATATGAAGATAGGTGTACTTTATTTTATTTTTTTAATATTGTTTTTTCCTTGTAGGTACATATTATACTTTGTTTAAAACTACAATATTAATTTTTTCAAATGTTTGTTTTTATAATTTTTATTTGCTGTGATTGCTTGATTTTTTTAGATTTCCCTTCCTTTTAAAGAAATTGAGAGAAGAAATATAATTTTTTTTTTGTAACGTTGCCCGATTAAACTGGAAAATTTCAAATTATTTGAATTTAAGTTTAAATGAATTTTTTTAAATTATTTATAATCTTCCATTTTTTTCATGGATTTTTTTTTTTTTAATTTGAATGCCTTTTAATTGTAGATGTTTTCTAATTCCTGACAACAACCAACTTTTGAACGCTATCTTCGTCAGTTCCCCAAATTCGAATTTTTCATTGAATTTTGAATTTTTTACCTTATCTAAATTGAATGCCTTAAAATTTGAAAAATTTCGAATTTGGTGTTCTTTCCAAGTAACTTTCTTATTTTTCTGCTTTCCAATTTAGGTTGATTTTCAAATTTGAATTTTTTGCTAATTTATCATTTTTCTAATTAAAAAAAAAAGCTTTCAATTTTCGAAACGTTGAAAGATTATTTCCGAATCTGAATGCTTTTAAAATTCAGTAAAAATCAATTAAATATATTATTTAAAAAAAAGTGAATCTTCTTCTCTCAAGCATGTCTACTTGGGTGGTCCAAATTTTTCTCTCGAATTTTCATGCATATCACCCCAAAATTTTTTCGAATAAAAAAAAAACAAATGCGGTCTTATCTTTTTTTTTTAACGACATTCAGAGGTTCTGCAAGCCCCGTGAAGTTTAGTACGTATTTCCCCATAAGAAAAAAATACGTTTTTATAAATTTTATTTAGAATTGTCAATTTTAGGTGAATCGAGTTGAAACTCAACATTTCTAAATGTTTTTTCTAAAATTTGCCACTTTTTGTCCAATTTTCAATTAAAGTGAACTAATAGTCAATTGAAGTTAGAAAATAAATGATTTAAACACTTTAATATTATTTTTAATAATTTTCTCTTTGAATAATGCTAAAAAGTTGCGGTTTTTCTGAAATATTCAACTTTTTGTCAAATTTCCAATGAGAACGAGGTAATGATTAATGCATTTTGAATGAAACACAATTGTTAAAACAAATTATTATTGTTTATAACTATCTGCGGCTATAGTAATACTAGATAGTAGCGTTTTTTTCTGAAATTTTTAACTTTTTGTGTACTTTTTACTTAGTGAGATAATAATTATTGTTTTTTAAAACTATCTTCTCTTAGAGTAATGCTAGAAAGTTGTGGGTTTTTCTGTAATTTTCAGCTTTTCTTTGAATTTTTAGTTGGGAACAAATAACAATTATTAATGTTAATTTAAACAATAAAGGCGCTCAGTAATGACTTCAAGGAAAATTTAGATTTAATATTATCCATATAGAAAATTTGACTAATATTTCAAATATTTGTTTTATTTCAGAAAAATGTATTCACAAAAAAATAACTAAAAAATCCAAAGCAAGTTAAAAATTTGCAGAAAAACCGCAACTTTCTAGCAGTTCTCTAAGACAGATTTTCATTCTAAGTAAAAAAGTGAACAAAACGTTGAAAATTTTAGAAAAAGCTGCAACTTTTTAACATTATTCTAAGAGAATATTATTATAAATAATAATAAGTGTTTTGAACAATTATTCCTGTTATATTTAATTGATTATTGCCTCAGTCTTAGTGACAAATTGGAAATAATAATATAAAAATTCGGGAAAAAACGCGACTTTCTAAATCTATTCTAGCTATTAGAAACAATTTGTATTAAAAAAAAATCATTATTATCGTCAAGCTCATGTAAAACCCAATTTTTCAATTATGTTTTTTTTTTTTTGATCCTATGAAACAGACTTCTGGGGGTGATATTTAAAAAGTAATTATTTATTTGTATTCTATAGCTAATTGTGGAGAGAAATGTTGAGTTTCAACTCGATTCAGCTAATATTGACGATTCTCAATAGAATTTACAAAAACGTACCTTTTCTTATGGGAAATACATGTTAAACTTCATGGGGCTCACGAAACCTCTAAATATCTTTTTTATTTGTGGATTCGCACAAATTTGGGACCGATCTGCATGAAAATTCGAGAAAAAAATATTTTCCAATGCATTTTTGAACCACCCTAATGTCTAAACAGCGGTGAAGGCTTAACGAATGTGAATCTGAAATCCTTATTTCCGTGGCAGAATGAACGAGCTTTGTGTAAAAAGCTTGCCCTAATTACAGGGAAATATAATCTTTGGCCTCCGAACACGTGTAAACACTGTGCCGGGAACAATTCGACTGCCCATTTTTGATTAGTTTGGTTTTCAGGGCAGGCCAGAGGCTACTCAAATTTTTCGAGAAACGCTGCAAAGACCTCGGACTTGACTACGACGAGAGCACGATTCGCAAGACAAAACAGCCGAGACTTGAAGAAGAAATTGTCAAGAATGGCGGCACCAATGGCAATGAGAATGGCACTGATGACAGTGACGAGGAGTCAACACTCAATGACAGCTAGACCTAGATTTGAAATTTTTCAACGAGCCAAGAAATGTATCTAGTACTTACACGCTTGATCGTCAGTAGTATACCTAGGACAGTTTTGGCGCACTGGTTCTGTTCCATGCTAAGTTACCGACCGGGTATGATTCTGTTCCATGCTCGGTCGGTAACTCAAAAGGGAACCTGATCATACTCGGTCGGTAACTTAGCCTGGAACAGAACCGGCGCGCCAAAACTGTCCCAGCTATACTACTATCGTCTATTTAAAATAAAAATAAAAGTTTTCAAATATAGATTTTCGAGGTTTCATCAGTGCTTTCTATATTTGGATCCTTTTCAGTTTTGCTTCGTTCTCAAATTTGGAGGATTTAGAATTCAGGGCTTTCTACATTTGCTTCCAAAATTTAGATTCTTAGTTAGTTTTCTTCTCCAATTTGGAAACGCTTGTAAAACTTGAGGAATCATTCAAATGTTGGTTTCCGAAGTCCCGCAAATCATGATTTTTCGATCAAGCGGGTGAATGATTAGAAAAACAAATAAATAAAACCCAGTTAGTTGATTCTCGGCGGGGCACGCATACAGTATTAAATATAAAAAAAGATGACTAAATAAAAAGAACTATTTAGTACTTTTGTATCCAAGGCGAAATTCACTCCAGATAATCTCCTCGAAACTTGGTATCAAACGATGTCAAAGTTGACTTGAGATTTTTCTACTATCTCGTCTTTTGGGAATTATTTGGACGCCGATGGTTTTTCGTGTCCCCTTGATTATTAATAGTTGCACATTGTTTAGTAATTATGGTTAACCGTTCGAAATATGCCTTTCTTTGCGCATAATATTATTATTGTCTATTTATTATAATTATTTTAAAGAACTTTCCAACCTGAGTTGAAATTTGTATGTTTTTATCGTAGAAGAATTTCTTCTCTTTTTTTCTCGTCGAGATATAGGAGCAGTGTTAGTTTTTTTCTCTCTCTAAAGTTCTATGAAATCAGCCTTTTGTTCGAGATTTTTGGAGAAAATTTACGGGCTGGACCTTAGCTGTGTTTAGGATATATAAAAAGTGTCATTACTCATGCACATGTACAGCACTATTGAGCCGATCATTTCTAACGATGTATGTTTTATACAATTAATTTGGTAATAAAGAATCTTGAAAAGGAGTAAATTTTCTTTTTGTTGTAATTATTACGCTTTAACTCTAGGCTTGGGTTTTATTTAGTTTGGCTTCCTTTTTAGTTAATTAACCACTTTGAAGGAAATGACAGTGAATTTTTTGTTTTGGCCAGAAATATTCCAAATTTTTAGAAGGAAAATCTATACAAACACTTGAAATGTCACATTCATATCGCATGATGACATAATTTAATTCTAAATAAGTTTGATTTCAACTTTTCTTAATGTTAAATTAACTTTTTAAATTTCAACATTCAGTTTGCAATGCATACTTCTATCATCTTTTAATTACATTTTTTTCTCTTTTCAGCTTATATTTTTTATTTAAATAATCTTAAAATGCTATTTTGAAGACTTAATGAAAAATTAAAAGCGTTTTTAATTCAAATTTTTGGATACGAAACGTTTTTAGTTGATGAACTGTTAATATTAATTAATTAATAATCTTTAAAATTAAACTACTTTAAGTACAGTAATTTATCGAATTAAATACAGAAGTTAACTATTATTTTTAAAAAAATGACACTAGACACTATTTTCCTAGTTGATTCTTAGTTGATGTTTTTTCGTTTCTAATTTTTTAAAACTAAATAGTTGATTTTTTTAAACTAAAAAAGATCCATTTTTAACCAAAAGTGGATTAAAAAAAAAACAATTGGATTTACTAAAAAAGTTGAATTTTCCATCCGGGAACATGAGTTTTCTACAAAAAAGTTGAATTTTCAACCAAATTAATAAATTTTCAGTTAGAATAGTTACATAATTATGAATCTGTAACCAAAAAAAATTAACGTTCAATGAATTAGTTCAACTTTCAACCAAAGAGTTGAATTTTTATCCGAAAAAGGTGAATTTTCAAATGAAAACGTAAAAATTGAGATTTCGACAAAATAGTTAAATATCCAGTTAAAAAATTAAATTTTTAACAAACAAAAAAAACGAATTTTCAAGGAAGTAGTTCAGCTTTTAACCAAGGAGATGAATTTTTAACAAAAAATGTAAAAGTTGATATTTCAAGTGAAAAAGAATTTAATTTAAAATAAAAAACAGATGGATTTAACTAATAAAAATTAATTGTCAACCATACAGTTGCATTTTACAAACAAAAAAATGGATTTTCTACCAACTTGTTGAATTTTCGAGCCGAAAATACGAATTTTCTACAAAACAATTAAATTTTCATACCGAGATTATGATGTGCCAAGGAAAAGTTAATTTTCAACCCATCAGTTAAATTTACAGTGAAATAGTTCAATTTTCAGTTTAAAAAAATGAATCTTTAATCTAAAAAAAAAATAATAATTACTTTTAAGATAACAGTTGAAATTTTAATCAAGAAGTTGAGTTTTCAATCTAAAAAGATGAATTTTCAACAAAAAATATGTAAGTTGATATTTCAACAAAAAAATATTTTAATTTTAAATAAAAAACAGTTAAGATTTAACCAAAAAATACGAAATTTTCAACAATTTACTTGAATCCTTAACTAAAACAGATTAATTTTGAACCAAATAGTTCCATTTTTAACACGACAAATTGAGTTTCTAGCAAAGAACGCGAATTTTCAACAAAATACATACATTTTTCCCTAAATAGTTAAATTTTTTACCTTATTAAATTTTCGAGTCGGAAATAAATTTTTTTTTACAAAGTTAGCAAATAACTCAAATTTTCAACAAAATAATTAATTTTCAACTAAAATAGATTAATTTTTACCCAGTTGCATTTTTAACCAAAAAAATATCAAATTTCTGCAGAACGAGATGAATTTTCAAATCAAAAAGTTGAATGTTAAAAAAAATAGTTGTATTTTGAACAAAATAATTTCAACCAATAATTATCTAATTATTAGCATTGAAAATTATAACGTGGATTTATATTTATTTAACTGAATCTAAATCTTTGAACTGTACAACTTATGAATGTTTCAAATTTTTAATTTTGCATGTTAACTGTATTTAATTTAAAAGTGTTAATAGCTTCCGCTTTATACGTGTAAATTATTGAGCATTCGAATAAACAAATTTTTAATTGAAATTTCAAAATTCAAGTGCTTTTTAAATCTATATAAGCTCTGTTTTTCTTTTGTGTTTTCTCAGTTTTTAATATTTATTTTTAATTTAATTTAAGATTTGTAAGTGATTTATGTGGTTTGTTTTCGTTAAGTAAGTTTTTTTAGTTCGATGGAAGAGCCTTGGATTTAATTAACTAATTTAACACAACTAATATATTTTTTTAAATGGAAATATTTATATTTTTAACGTTTGTTTAACTGTTCTTCATTTGCATGATTTACTAAATTATTTAAATTTATTATAACTAATTCTCTCTAGTGTTAAGGGTTTCAAAACTGAGTCCAAAAATTTTCGCCAAGTAACTAGATGAATGAAATATATGTTTTTTAATAGATTTATGAAAAAGAAATTTTAAAAAATCTAAAAAGCGAAAGTAGGGATCAAATTTTATTCGCATACGTAGGTGTTCACATTTACAATAAATCGTAGGGATAGTTCGAGAACATTTTTCGAATAAACGACTGCAGTTGGATTGATGAGATAGAATAATTAGTGAAGTTCTCCACTGAAAGTTTTCCTATCAATCTCCCTCCATCTCTCCACATTCGCCGGATTATTAGCTGTAAATAATAAAAATATAATCTTGTTATTGCTTTTTAAAAATTGGAAATATATCATTCAATCAAATTGTTTTTCTTTTTTACAACAATATAGAGGTTGTTCAAAAACTACGGTTCGTCAAAATTTTGGCATCGATTTCATTAAAACTAAAACCTAAAATAAAAAACAAAACCTACGAACATAATATTTTAACAGAATTCACAGCCCAAAATGGTAGCTCTCAAAATAAGGAAAATAAAGTAATTTTTCACGAAAATAGTGGAATAAATTCTTTTAAATAAAATTAAATTTGTTTTTGTAAATTAACAAACAAATTAATTTTACACCAACCAGCTAAAGAGTCGAATATTTAGAAAACATTTGAATTTTAAGCGAGAAAGGATGAATTTTCAACAAAAAACTTCATTTTTAACCCAAAAAATTAATTTTCTGCAAAGAAGACAAATTTTCAACAAAACACTTAAATTATCATCAAAATAATTAAATTTTGAAGAAAATAGTTGAATTTTCAATAAAAATATTAATTCTTAACGAAAAATAAAATAGTTGATATTTCAACTTAAAAAAGGTTTTAATTTTAAATTAAAAACAGTCGGATTTAACAAAAAGGACGAATTCTTAACGAAAAAGGTGATAGTGGAAATTTCAAACAAACAAAATTTTAATTTTAAATAAGAACAGTCGAATTCAACCAAAAAATATGAATTTTCAACAAAATAGTTGAATCCTCAACAAGAACAGATTCTTAACTAAACAATCTGAAATTTATACTAAAAATAAATGATATTTTGAACTAAAAAAACTAATTTTCAACAAAAGAATTAAATTTTTAACCAGGACCAATTTTTAAGCGAAGAGAAACAAAATTTGAACCAAGTTGTTAAATTTTCAAACCAAAAAATGGGATTTTCTTCGAAAATAATAGAATTTTCAACAAAACAGTTAAATCATGAACAAAGGCAGATATTTGCAACTAAACAATTGCATCTTTAAACAAAAAATATGAAATTTCAACTAAAAAAGCTTAATTTTCAAACCAAAATGACGAATTTTCAACCAGGAAAATTTTTTCAGTTGAGAGATAAAGAATTCAACCGAATTGTTGAATTTATAAACCAAATAGTAAAGTTAAAAAACTCAGCAATTTTCAAGCAGAAATCGAATAGTTAATTTTTGTAGTTAAAAATTTTATTTTTAACAAAATAGTTAAATTTTCAACCAAAGAGATGGATCTTCAACTAGTCAAATTAATGTTTAACGAAGTAGTTAATTTTCAACCAAATAGTTGAAATTTTCTACGAAAATAATGAATTTTTCAACACAAAAAGATGAATTTTCAACCAAACAGTAGAATTTGTAAGGCAAATAATTGAATTTTATACTAAAAACGATCAATTTTAAACCACAGATGGAATATTTAAATTTTCAGTATAAACATTAATTTTTTTAGGAAAAAAAAAAATTCGATTTTTAAACCAAACAGATGGATCTTCAACTAATAAAATGAATTTTTAACAATGTAGTTAAACTTCCAACCAAGTAATTGAATTTTGAATCAAGAAGATTATTTTTTTACCAAAGAAGACGAATTTACAAGAGAATACAAATTTTTTAAACCAAATTGTTGAATATTCAGGCAAAAATTATCAATTTTCAACCAAAAATGTAATAGATAAATTTTCAGTAAAAAAATTATTTTTTAACCAAAAAATAACGAATTAAAAAAAAAGTTAAATCTTCAAGAAATAAAATTAATGTTTAATAAAGTAATTCAACTTTCAACCAAGTAGTTGAATTGTCAACCATAAAACATGGATTCTCAATCAAAAATTAATTAAGTTTTTAAGTAAAACCCATCAATTTTCAACCGAAAATAGAATAGTTCAATTTTCAGTTAAAAAATTAATTTTAAATCTAAACAAAAGGAATTTTCAACAAAATAGGTTAATCTTCAACTGAATAGTGGAATTTTTAATAAAAAGAGCTGAATTCTGAACCAAAAATATAATAGTAGACTTTTCAAATAAAAAGAATTAAGTTTCAATGAAAAATAATTTGATTCTCTTATTGGGTTCTATTAATTCAGTTCGCATTTAAATGAAAAAAAAAACAGGGAAAAGGGTAAGTTTCTTGAAAACAGGAATAAAAAGAGGAATTCTGAAAAGTCTGATATTTTAGAAAAAATTCGATTTTTAATCATAAAAAGATGAATTTTCAACAACAAAAATTATGTTTAACCACGAACCCTGAAAAAAAATTTAAATCCAAAAGGGATTAATTGTGAACCAAAAATATAATAGTAGACTTTTCAATTAAGAAGAATTAACTTTCAATGAAAAATAGTTTGATTTTCTTATTGGTTTCTATTAATTCAGTTCGTATTTAAATGAAAAAAAAATGTGGAAAAGTGTAAGTTTCTTGAAAACAGGGTTAAAATAAGGAATTCTAAAAAGTCTAATGTTAAAATTTATTTTTAATCATAAAAAGATTAATTTTCAACAACGAAAAAATCATTTTTAACCAAGAAGGAACCCTAAGAAATGAATTTTCAATCCCAAAGGGATGAATTGTGACCCAAAAATATAATAGTAGACTTTTCAATTAAAAAGAATTAACTTTCAATGAAAAATAATTTGACTTTCTAATTGGGTTCTATTAATACCCCCCCCCCCCCACGGCTGTGTGACGTAGTTTTTGAACAGCCCCGTACGTTATATGATTAGGTTTTGGTAGAAAAAAAATCATCAGACATGACTTACATAGTTTGCCGATTTTGTAGAAAATTGGCATAGTGATGAAGGATGCGTAAAAGAAATATCTTGTGAGCCAAGAGTGTTTCCAGTAGTGCTTCCATGGGAACTGCACAATTTTTGCAGTGAAAGTATAGGGATATTTCATATGACGTTTTGGTGCAGCAGCGTCAGCCATTGTGACTAAAAAAAAAAAAAATTAATTCAATCATAATGTTACGTATTTCTTTCATTGAAAATAATTTATATTCGCATTTTCAACCAGTTTTCGAAAATGAATAATATAAATAAGTATAAGCATGATAAACAATATAAATAAGTCGACATTTTTCTTGTAATGTATCATAAATTCTTGTGATAATATAGGATCTAAAAACGCTTGAAACTTTCAAAGATGAATCAATCGTCTCGAACGACTGGATTTTTTAAGTTAAGTATTTTTTAAACAAGATAAATTGAACAAAATTATGTCGTCTTTCGTGTGATGTTTTATTAAAAATTTAATTGAAAGCTTCGAAATTTCAGACATTTTCACATTTAGATGCGTGCAAAGTTAGGGCTATTTCAAGTGTTTATTCTTTTAATTTTGTACATAAAGTACTTAAGGCCTCTTAATTTCCTTGAAAATTTTAATCCGAAAAATATTTTCGTTTTAAATAAAAAAAAAAAAAAAAAAAAAGCAGTCGAATTAAACCAAAAAAGACGAATTTTCAACAAAATACTTAAATCCTCAACAAAGAAATATTTTTAAGTCCATAAAGAAAAAATTTCATCCCAAATTTAGAATTTTCAAGTAAAAAAGATGAGCTCACTACAAAACAGTGGAATTTTCAATCAAATCATTATATTGTCAACCAAAAAGATACATTTTCAACCAAGAAGATTAATTTTCTACTAAAAAAGACGAATTCTTAACAAAATACATACACTTTTAACCAAATAGTTGAATTTTCTACTACATAGTTAAATTTGCATATAAATAGTTAAATTTAGAGTTAAAAAATTGATTTTTGCCGCATAAAAGGAAAGTTTCAACCAGACAGTTCAATTTTCATCCAAATAGATGAATTTTCTAGCAAAATTATGAATCTTCAACAAAAAAATAAATTTTTAAGAAAGTAGTTCAACTTTCAATAAAATAATAGAATTTTCAACCAGAAAATATGAAAATTCAACAAAAAAGTTAATTTTCAATGAAAGAGTTTAATTTTCCAAGAAAATTATAAATCTTCCACAAAAAAATTAATTTTATGAAAGTAGTTCAACTTTCAACCAAGGATAATAATAATTGATATTTCATCAGACAAAGGTTTGAACTTGTAATAAAAAACAATTGAATTTAACCAAAAAGTCTAATTTTGAACAAAATACTTGAATCCTCAACTAAAACAGATAAATTTTTAACCAAACAGTTACATTATTATCCAAAAAATTTAGTTTCTACCACAAAAGACAAATTTCGAACAAAATGCGTAAATTTGTAAGTAAATAGTTAAAATTTCAACCAAGAAAATTAATTTTCTACCAAAAGAGAGGAATTTTCAACAAAAGACATGAATTTTAAATAAAATAGTTCAATTTTCAACAAAAAATTGAATTTTCTACCAAATTGTTCAATTTTGAACCCAAAAATGTAACTTACAATAAAAAAGTTCATTTTAAACCCAACAGTTGAATTTTTAACTAAAACTATGATAGTTAATATTTCAACAATGAAAAGATTTTAATTTTTAATAAAAAATAATTGAATTTACCCAAAAAATACAAATTTTCAACAAAATACATGAATTTTAAACTAAAACAGATTAAATTTTAACCAAACAGTTGCATTATAAACCAAAAAAAAATTATTTTCTACCACAAAAAGCAAATTTTAAAATAACTCCATACATTTTTAAGTAAATAGTTGCATATTTAACCATGAGCATTAATTTTCAACGAAATACTTGACTTTTTAGTCTAAACAAGACCAATTTTTAACAAAAAATGGAATAGTTAAATTTTCATTGCAAAAAATTAATTTTCAATTTAGAAGAGCGAATTTTCTACGAAACGGTGGAATTTTTAAGCCAAAAGGACGAATTTTCTACAAGCCAGTTGAATTTTCTACAAAAAATTGAATTTTTCAATCTAAAAAGACGATTTTTCTACTAAACAGTTGAATTTTAAACCCAAAATATTAAATTTATACAAAACACTTAATTTTAAACTAAAAAGTTGAGTTGTCAACCAAAATTATGAATCTTTAACGACAAAAAAAAAAAGAATTTTTAATAGAGTAGTTCAACTTTTAACCAAGAAGTTGAATTTTGAACATAAAAATATGAATTTTCAATAAAAAAAATAATAGTTGATATTAACAGATTAATTTTCAACCAAAGAGTAGCATTATTAACCAAAAAAATTGATTTTCTACCAGAAAAGACAAATTTTCAACGAAATGCATACATTTTTAACTAAGCAGTTGAATTTTCAATCAAGAAGATTAATTTTCTACCAAAAAAAAACGAATTTTCAACAAGATACATAAATTTTCAATTAGAAAATTAATTTTCAGCCAAACAGTTGCATTATTCACGAAACAAATGAACTTTTTACCACAAAAGATAAATTTTCAACAAACTGCATATATCTTTAACTGAATAGTTGAATTTTCAACCAAACACTTGAATCTTTTGTTGAAAAAAGATCACTTTTTAACCAAAAATGGAAGTGAAATTTTCATTGCAAAAAATTAATTTTCAATTTAGAAGAGCCAATTTTTTACAAAACAGTGCAATTTTCTACTAAATAGATTAATTTTCTCTCAATTTGTTGAATTTTCAAGCCAAAAAGACGAATTTTCTACCAAATAGTTGAATTCTCAGCCCAAAAATTATAAACTTTCAACAAAAAAGTTCATTTTAAACCAAGCAGTTAAATTTTCAATTAAAATTATGAATCTTTAACAAACAAAAACATGAATGTTTAATAAAGCAGTTCAACTTTCAACCAAGGAGTTGAATTTTCACCCCAAAAAGATGAATTTCTAACAAAAAAATATTATAGATGATATTTAAATATGTTATTTTTTATTTTTGATAAAAAAACAATTAAATTTAACCAAAAGAGATAAATTTTAAACAAAATACTTGATTCCTTAACTAAAACAGATTAATTTTCAAACAAACAGTTGCATTATTAATCAAAAAAATTGATTTTCTACCACAAAAGACAAATTTTCAACAAAATGCATACATTTTTAAGTAAACAGTTGAAGTGTAAACCAAGAAAATTAATTTTCTACCATTAGAGATGAATTTTGAACAAAATACATGAATTTCAAACTAAAACAGATTAAATCTTAACCAAACAGTTGCATTATTAACAAAAAAATTGATTTTCTACCACAAAAAGTAAATTTTAAACGAATCCCATAAATTTTAAAGTAAAGAGTTGCATATTTAACCATGAGAATTAATTTTCAACCAAATATTTGGAATTTCCAGTCTAAACAAGATCACTTTTTAACAAAAAATGTAATAGTTAAATTTTCATTGAAAAAAATTAATTTTCAATTTAGAAGAGCCCATTTTTTACAAAACAGTCCAATTTTCTATTAGATATATTAATTTTCTCTCAATTTGTTGAATTTTCAAGCCAAAAAGACGAATTTTCTACCAAATAGTTGAATTCTCAGCCCAATATATATATATATATATATATATATATCTGTGGTCGCATTTTTCTAAGTAAGATATAAACTTGAAAAAAACTTTAAACTTGAAAAAAATTATCTTTTGTAAAAACATTAATTACAGTAGTCCATCGTTAGAAATAAATTTCAAATGATAATTTTTTCCGCAGTCTACATAATATGCTCATCATTTATAAATTTTTATTTGATCTAGGAGAAAATCTAATTTTTATTAACCTCATAAAATTAAAATAAATCTTAGAAGTTCTGGAAATCATCAACTTCCTGAATCTGAATTTTAGCAATTTTTGATTTACTTTTCTATTGATTTATAGTTAGTAGAAATCTACTAATTCATATAGTCAAATTTTACTAACTTATTATAATTTTCATATATCTGATTTCCAAATGAAGTAATAGATTGAACTACTTCTAATTAAATTGGTAGAAATCGACTACGAATCAAGAGAAAACGACTATTAGTTATTAGCTGAAATGTTTAACTCAAAATCAAGCAATTAGCAAGCAATTTCGTGCTATTTTAATGAGTATTTTTACAAGTTTAAATTGAGAGAATACTTTTGAATTAGATTTTAGTAAAATTCTAGCGCCAAAAACTACGTCACGTTTTCTGATAGTAAAACTTAATAAGCTTGGAAATCACTATTTCCCGTATTCCCCTCTTTCCCCTTATTTTCAAAAATTCCGATAAGACAAGTTTATTATTTTTTAAATTTTTGTTGAAAAGTCTATGTCTATATTTTTGGTTCGTATTACATCTCGTTTGGTTGAAAATCCTAATATTTGGTTGAAAATTTAATTATTTTATTGAAAAGGTAAATATTTTGTTAAAAAGTCATCTTTTGCATTAAAAATTCAACTACTTGGTTGAAAAATGAACTACTTCGTTCACATTTTTTTATTTTATTTAGGATTCATAATTTTATTTGAAAATTCAACAATTTGATTAAAAATGTAAGTATTTGATTGAAAATCATTTTTTTCTTATACTACAAATTTAACTATTCTACACTTGGTTCAAGATTGATCCTTTTAATTGAAAATTGATCTTTTATAGTAAAACATTCAACTATTTTGTGAAAAATTCTTCCCTTTTGGTTAACAATGCAACTGTTCGGTTGAAAATTAATTTGCTTTGGTTGAGGATCCAACTATTTTGTTGAAAATTTGTGTTTTTTTGTTAAAAAATTCACTACTTCGTTTAAAGTTAAACTACTCTTTGAAAAATGTATTTTTTTGTTTGGAGATTCATCATTTTAGTTGTAAATTGAACTGTTTGTAGAAAATTCGTCTTTTTAGATTGAAAATTGATCTTTTTTAGTTGCAAATTCAACTATTTGGCGATTCAAATATTTTGTTGAAAATTCGTCTTTTTTGTTAAAAAATCAACAACTTCGTTCAAACTTAAACTATTTTTTTTTTAATTCACTTTTTTGTTTGAAAATTCATCATTTTAGTTGAAAATTGAGCTGATTTTAGAAAATTCGTCTTTTTGGATTGAAAATTCAACAACTGGGTACAAAATTAACCTATTCATTTGAAAATTCATATGAAAGAATCTTCTTGGTGGAAAACTATTTTTTTTAAATTTAACTATTTGGTTAAAAATGTATCTTTTTTTTTTTAAATTCTCGGGGTTTTTGGTTAAAAATGCAATTTTTTGATCTGAAAATTTAGCTATTCTATTTTTGGTTGGAAATTTATACTTCATATGTTAAAAAATTAAAAGTTGGGTATAAAATTCGTCTTCTTGATTAGAAAATTAATATTGTTTGTTCAAAATTCATCTTTTTGGTTTAGGATTAATCTATTTGCTTAAAATTCGTCTTTTTTGTTACACTTCAACTGGCGGAAAATTGATTTTTTTTTGTTGGAAAATTAATTTATTAAACTCAAAATTTCAAGATTCCATTTTTGGTTAAAAAATATCTATTTTAGTTGAAAAATCAACTACTTGGCTTAAAATCAAATGATTATTTTATAAATTAATCGTTTTTTTGGCTTCAAAATTCGAAAATTCTACTGAAAATTGATGTTGTTTTTGTTAAACATTTAACTGATTGGCTGAAAGTTTGTCTTTTTTGGTTGAAAGTTCAACTATTTGGTTGAAAGTTGATCTAGTTTCTTGATTTTTTTTTTAAATTTACCTTTATGGTTCAAAATTATAATTTTTTGTTGAAATTTTATGTTTTTTTGTTTGTTAAAAATTAAGGTTTTCATCTGAGAATTTAGTTATTCCAGTTTGGTTGAAAATTTCATGTTCATAAGTTGAAAAATTAAATGTTTGGTAGAAAATTAATTTTTTTGGCTGAGGGTTTAACTATTTGTATAAAAATTCGTCTACTCTGTTTTATTTTAGCTGGTTGAAAATTTAATTTTTTGATTGAAAATTATTTTTTTGTTTTCATTTAATTCAACTGGTGGAAAATTCGTTTTTTGGTAGAATATTCTTTTCTTTTTTTTTTTGTAAAACATTAATTTTCTTAGCGGAAAATTAATTTTTTAGTTTGAAAATTCAATTACATAATTGAAAGTTGAACTACTTTGTTAAAAATTAATTTTTTCACCTCTTTTGTTGAAAATTTACCTTTTTGTTTAAAAATTAATTTTTTTGTTGTTAAAAATGTGTCTTTTTGGTTAAAAAATTCATCTCTTTTGGTATACAAAAATTTTTTCGTTTAAAAATGCAACTACTTCGTTGAAAATACAATGTGTTTTGACTTGAAATCTGTAGAACTTAAAGTGTTACATATTAAATTCAATGTGATATTTACATTCATTTTATTTAGAAGAATTTATTTCCCTGTTTTGATAATAGTCAAAAATTGGTAATGTAGTTCATAAACGGCCTCTTATCAAAGAAAGTCAAAATGTGGATCTTTGTCCAAATTTTGTAAAAACTTTTTGGGACGACTGAAAAATCCCGAAAAATAAAATTCCCGACACTGTAAAATTCTCAAATTGGAAAATTCACGAATAATAAAATTTCCAAATTATGAAATATCCGAATTAGAAAATTCCCAAATATAAACAATTGAAATTTCAATTGTCATAATTTCATTAATTTCATAAATAGAAAAAAATTAATTGTTTAAATTCGGGAATTTTTCAATTCGGAAATTTTATTTTTCGGGATTTTTTAGTCTTCCCCACTCTTTGATAAAATAATTGTTTAACAAAAATTGAAAACATCAGGGACACGGATTAAAAGCTTTAATTTTTCATTTCGAAATAGTCTCTATGTACAAAGTGTGACGTCATACTGAACTATAGACATACAGAGCTGCAAATGCCAGGAGACTGGTACTCTCGAATGACTAAGAGGTAGGTCATGGTGATACTCTTTGTCCAATATAACGGCATGAATAAATAATTTCCTATAAACATATTTTCAAGAAAAAAAGGGACATTATTGGTCGAAAAAGATCGCTTAGCCTCTAAATGTGAAGCAGTAAAATTTTACTGATTAAAATAGAAAGAAAAAGTACAAATGTAGCCCTTTAATATCTTCTCAATCTAATATATTACAATTGTCCAATTTTTAGTTGAAGATTTAAAGAAAAGTAATTTTGAAGTAAAAAATATTTGTTTGAAATCAAAATAGATCAAAATTGAATTATCTGAAATTGATACCTCAGTAGCTGAATAATTTCTTTAATTTTTAATGTTCACAATTTTAGAGTTCTGAATTTTCATATTTTACATCAATAAGTTTTTATTTTGCAATTAAAATTAAAATTGTTCAATTTTAAAAGGCAGTAACAGCAATTTTAAAACTGTTCATTTTTAAACGATTTTTTACTTGAAATAATTAAAATTTTAACGGGTTGAGTATAAAAAATTTTGAACATCACAAATTTCAACTTTTTCCAGAGTAGAAATTCTTTCATTTTTAATGTTTTAGATTTAGAATTGTTCTTCATTTTTAACGTTTTTTTAAAAGAATTAAATTTTGAAGGTTTATAATTGAAAATTTCTCCATTTAGCACGGTGAATTTATTTTTTAATTTAGGAAAAATTTGTGGAATCAATTTTATTTATTTTTTAGTTTGATAAAAATTGAACATTCTAGAATTTCAGCAGCTTTGACTTTGAAACTTTCAATTTCAAAATGTCAAATTTAAATCACTTCGAATTTGAAATGATTTGAATTCAAAATTTTTGTATTTTAAATCATTCAATTTTGTACGTTTTCATTAAGAAATAATAAAATTTCTATTTCCTTGAATTTTGAATGATGTTATTTTCGAAATTCTAATCTGAAAATGTTTCAATTTTTAATGTTTTGAAATGTAGAACATTTTGTTGTTTAAAATCGAAAAAAAATGTTTCCCATTTAAAATTGCGTTTTAAATTCATATTTTTGGTTGAAAATTAAACTATTTTCTAGAAAATTCGTCTTTTTGACTTCTAAATTCAACAATTTGGTTTCTTGGTCTTCGATCGGCCCTAATATGTAATACCTGCGGATCACGGTTCAGTAGTAATATACGTTTAGGTCAGACAATTTCATATAGGCAAAGGAGACACAGTAAGACGGATCAGGAAAAGTTACTGTTCATTAAAATCGGATCATTTTTTTAAGAATAAACATTAAAAAAGTGCATTGACCTCCAGCCGAGACTCATTGTTCATCATACTTTTCCCCTATTTCCCTCTTCCCCCCTCTTTCTTATTTTTTGCTTAAAAGTGAACTGAATTAATAGAAGCCATTAAGAAAATGCAACTATTTTTTGTTGAAAATTAATTCTTTTTTATTGAAGAGTTTACTTTTATATTTTTGGTTCAGAATTCATCTATTTTGGATGAAAAATTTACTATTTGGATGAAAGTTATTTTATTTTTTTTTTAAATTCAACTACTTTATTGTAAAGCGATATTTTTTGGTTAAAAATTCATCTGTTATTTTGAAAATTCGTCTTTTTGGAAAGAAAATTCGTTCTTTTAGATTAAAAATTCATCTTTTGGTGGAAAACTAATCGTTTTTGGTTGAAAGTTTATTATTTTCAATTAAAAAGTCTACTATTATATTTTTGTTTCAGAATTCATCTATTTTATTTAAAAATTTAATTATTTTGTTAAAAAGTTATCTTATTTGGTTAAAAATTGAACTTCTTTGTTAAAAGTTAATCTACTTTGTAAAAAATTGATTTTTTGGTTGAAGATTTATCTATTTGGTTGAAAATTGAACTATTTTGTTGAAAATTAACTTTTTTGTTGAAAATTCATATTTTCTTATTGAAATATCAACTGTTTTGTAGAAAATTTACCTTTTTAGCCTGAAAATTTCACAAATTGGTTGAAATTTTTTTCTTTCCTGACTGAAAAATTTTTCTTAATTGCAAACTTGCCTTTTTGGTTTGAAAATTCATCTTTTTTGGTAGAACTCAACTGTTTTCGATTTAAAATTATAATCTTTTTAAATTTAAATATCAACTTTTATATTGTTCGTTGAGAATTTATCTTTCTTGATTGAAAATGCAACTATATAGTTAATAATTCATTTTTTTGTTTGAAGATTCATCATTTTAGTTGATCTCTTTGATCAAAAGTGTAACTATTTTGTTGAAAGTTCGTGATTTTTTTGTTGAAAATTAAACTATTTGCTTGATCATTAACTTTTTTATAGAAAATTTATATTTTCGGATGAAAAATTAATGCGCTTTGTAGAAAATTCATCTTATTAGCATACAAATTCAACAATTTTGTAGGAAATTCAAATTTGTTTAGAAATTAACTGTTTGGTTGAAAATTAGTCTTTTTGGCTTAAAAATTCTACAATTTGGTTAAATTTTTTTTCTTTCTTGAGTAGAAAAATCTTTCTTGATTCAAGATATTTTCTAGATATATTTTTCATGAAAAATTTAAATATTTTTTTGGAAATTCGTCTTTTTGGGTTGAAAATTCAAAAAGTTGGTAGAAAGTTGAAATTTGGTTGAAAATGTAACTGTTTTGTAGAAAATTATTTTATTTCTTGTCTGAAAAATATTGAAAATTAAAATTTTCCTTGGTTGAAATGTCAACTATTATATTTTTCGTTAAGAAATCATCTCTTTTGGTTGAAAATTCAACTACTTGGTTAAAAGTTAAACTATTTTGTTACCAATTCATCTTTTCAGTTGAAGATTTATTATTTTATTTAAAGATATTTACGCATGTTGTTAAAAATATGTTGAGAATGCAATTATTTCACTTAAAATATTAGGACTTCAAGCATATTAATTTTAATTTAATTAATTGATTAGTTTTATTCGAAAGACTTCATATCCTTATTCAGTAAAAAATATCACTTCCTTGAAAAAGAATAATCCCTTTGAAACATCTTTATTTTTAATGTCTTGAATTTCTGTTTCTGATCTGCAAAATATCGAAACCTCGTAAAAAAGGAGAAAAATTGGGTCAAAATTCTCGATTTCAAGTGTTTAAGGGGCTTTTTCAAATGTAAGGGGAAAAATATAGAGAATTATTTAAAAAAAGGAGACGGACTGTGATTTATAAAATAGCTAGAAATGGATCACTGAATAAAATCAGTAGAAATTTTTACTGAAGTTAATAATTAAATATAAGATTTCACTGATTGACTTCAGTGCTGCCAATAAGTGATATTTTACTTCTAATCCGTGAAAAGCCTTACTGATTCGATTCAGTGACCTATTTCTCACTTATTCAAATTTAGAGTTTAAACAAGTTGGGGAATTTTTCAAAATTAGATGTTAACTCTCTAAACCTAAATTATTTTAAAATGTCTAATTTGAAAGCAGAATGGAAGTTACTGATTCAATCAGTTATTTTTTCAAACGCAATTGTCAGTCAGAACCTAATTTAGATTTAGAGAGAAAGTATACGTACGTTTCCTTATCTGATGTTTTATTATATATTTTTCAGCAGACTAATGATTTGCCTTTCTTCTCTACTCTTTCCTCTGACTTTATTATTTCTGTTTAAAGTGCGTTGAAGTTTCTGTACAAGGAGAAGAAATATAGGGTAGAAATCGAGGTAGAAATCGAGGTAGAAATCTTCTGACTCGCGATTCTGCTTCTCTTTCGTTTCTCGTCTTTCAATTAGTTTCGATAAAGTTAAGCTATTCAGAATATTTTTCCTGAATTGAAACTATCCCTGTTTGTGTTTACGTTTCCATCATTTACTTCAAACTTTTATAGGTCACTTTTGAGAAAGAATCTAGTTTTGCAATCAAAGCGTGAAAAGCGTGCAAATGAAAGTTTGGCAAGCTGTTGAAAGTAAAATAAAAGAAATGAGTCAACATGGATCTATGCATCGGGATGATAGAATTTCCCTATTTTAGACATTTCCAGTTTTTTAATCAAATTTTTTTCTTCTGCATTTGTGAACATATTTCTTTGTATATTCAACAGTATAAACGGCTGTTTTGAAATTAATAAAATGTAATTTCCAAGAAATCTCTTAGGAAAGGAAGGAAATTGCACTGCGACGTTTTAGAAATTGGATCTGCGTTGTACAACACAGAGCAGTTAATTAAATTGAATCAAATAACGTAAAGCAGAAAATGTCCCTTGTTCTTTGCAGAGAAGGAAACAACTTTTTCTGATATAACAAATTAGTGATTTCAAAAAGAGCCTGTGAAGAAAAAATGCACTTTACATTAGGGTAGATCGAAACAATAAAATTTGTTTAAATTGAAAATGTCTTAGCACTGAAAAGTTCGCTTTTTGGACCCCATATAACTTGTATAAAATTTGAAATGAATCGTTTGATATCTTGCGGTTGGGCGGAGTCGAAATAGAATACGAAAATTTGTGATCACAGAGTCTTGGAAAAATAGTGAATTTTATTTTCGTCTCTGAATCTGTATAATATGCCTAATTTTTACAATTTTTTGAAATTTTTTATTTGAGTTTATATAGGAGAAATTTAATTTTTCATGGAGACCTGAAAAAAAATCAAAAACTCTAAAAATTATAAATCATTTTTTTTCAGCATGGAAAAACTTTCTAATGTTGAAAATGTACTTTCAAAAAATTGAGAGATAATTAGTTAATTCCAAAAAATCAGCAACTCATCATTTTTAACGATCTGATCTTCTTCATTTTTTTAAGTACATTTTGAACATAAGAAATTTGAACATAAGAAAGTTTTTCTATGCTGAAAAAAATGTTTATAATTTTTAGAGCTTCTAGATTATTTTTTTTTTCATTTCTAGGTCTCCATAAAAAATTTAATTATTCTATATAAACTCGAATAAAAAATCTGACAAAATTGTAAGAATTTCAAATTTTATACACCTTATAAGGGACCCAAAAGGAAAATTTTCAATGCTAAGGCATTTTCAATGAAAATTTTTTTTTTATTCACTCTTCTTTACGTATATTTCGATTATGTTGAGGCGTTAGCTAGAAAATTTGACGTAAATCTAAATATTCTAGAATCAAAAGAATCCACGAGAATTCAAGCGAACTAGAGGAAATAAATAAATGCAAAGGAATTCAAGAAAGTGCAAAGGATTCCTTAATTTGAATTCCTTGAATCATCTCAATTATTGGATTGACATTAATTAATATAAATGAAGGAATTCAAATTAAAAGAATTAACACATTTCAGGAGAATTCAAGCAGTCTATAGGAAATCAAAAATTCATTTTGAGGATTTTCAAAGAATTCAAAGAATTCATAAGAAATCAAGGAATTCAAGGAAATTAAAAAAAGTGCAAAGAAGTAAATTAATTTCAAAAAATTAAAAGTTGTCCATTAATTAAAACAATTCAAGGAATTAAAATTAAGAGAATTAAAACAAATCAGGCAAATTCAAGGAATTAAAAATAAATTCAAGGAATTTAAGAGAATTCGTAAAAATTGAAGGACTTTAAAAGAATTTGAATCATTTATAAGAAATTCAGGAATTCAAGAAAATTCAAGAAAGTGCAAAGAATTTGATTATTTTTCGAGAATGTAAAGCAATTCATAAAATAAAAAATTCAAAGAATTCAAGGTAATTGAATATAATTCTAAAGAATTGATTTCTTGATAACTGTCAAGAATTATTAAATAATGAGATTTCAAGATCAATCGGCATATTGAAAGACTTAAAAAAAATTCAAAGATTTAATGAAAACTTAAAGAATTGAAAAAATGAAAGGAATTCAACAAAATTCAAAGAATTCAAGAGAATTCAAGGAATTTGAGAAAAGTCTTATAATTCTAAGAATCCAAAGAATCGAACAAAACAAAAAAATAATTCAGAGAATTTAAGAGAATTGTGGAAATTTAAAGTAAAGAGCATGAAAGGAATTCAATTGAATTTGAAAAAATAAAGAGAACTATGGGAATTAAAGAAAATTTAAATTATTCCATATTGGTAAAGAAAATTCACATTATTTCTGAAGAATCAGACATAATTTATGAATTATGGAAATACAAAGAATTCGAGAGAAATCAAGAAAATTTACGATAATTCTGAAGAATTCGAACGAATTCATGAATAAAGAAAATTTAATTAATTCAAGGTAACCAAATGAATTCAAGAGAATTCAGGGAATTTAAGAGATTTCGAAGAATTCAAAGTGACTCAAATTTAAGAGAATTCAAGGAACTTAAGAAAACTCAGAGAATTCAAAGGATTTGAAAAAATTAAAGTGACTCAAAGAAATTTAAGAAGTTCCAAAGAATTCAAGGGAATTCTTAATAATTCTAAAGAAATAATCAATTAGGTCGATGCAATAACAATTAAAATATTCGAAGAATTTATAAAAATTTAAAGAATTCAAACAATTAGAGAAAATTCAAAGAACTTGAGAAAATGCAAAGATTTTATAAGAATTCACAGCACAAAAAAAGGAAATTATGATAATTCTAAGAATCCAAAGAATCAAATAAAACAAAATAAACAATTCAAAGAATTTAAGAGAATTTAGAAAATGCAAAGTATCTGAAGAGCTTTGAAGGAATTCAAAAGAATTCAAAGAAATACAGAGAATTCGAGGAATTCAACAAATTCACATTCATTAAAAAAAATTTAAAAGAATTCACGAGAATTTATTAGAATCCGAGGAATTTAAGAGAATTCGAGGAATTCGAGGAACTCACGAGAATTAAAATGATTTTAATGAATTAAAGAATATTTAAAAAATTCAAGAATATTAATAGAATATAAAGGAATTCTTAATAACACTAAACAATTAATGGATTAAGAGGGTACAAGAATAATCGGAATATTTGAAGACTTTAAGAGAATTCAAAGAATTCAAGAAAATAGAAGGAATTCAAGGAAACAAAAGGAATTCAAGGAAATTCTGCATTAATCTAAACAAATCATGAGTTAGGGTTTCAAGAACAATTGGGATATTCCAAAACTTGAAGAGACCTAAAATAATTAAAGAAAGTTCAAAGAATTAAAGAAAATGCAAAGAATTTACGAGAACTCAAAAAGTAAAACAAACAAAATTTGAATAATTCTAAGAATCTAAAGAAACTAAACAAAAATCAAAGAATTTAAAGCATTTGAGGGAATTCAAACGAATTCAAAGAATTAAAAATAATTCGTACATATTCGAGGAATTCAACGGAATTCGACGAATTCATGAGAAATCAAGGAATTCAAGACAAATCAAGAATATTGAAGGAAATTCACATTATGAAAAATCAATTGGAATATATAAATTGAGAAAATGAAGAGAACTCAAGAGAATTCAAGGAAACTTACAATAATTCTAAAGAACACAAACGAGTTAATTTAATGAATTCAAGAGAATATAAAGAATTAAAGAGAATTGAAAAAATTCAAGAGATTCCAAAAAATTAAAAGAACTCACTGAAGTTCTTAATAATGCTAAAGATTTGATGGATTAGGCGGATTCGAGAACTATCGAAATATGCAAAGATTTTAAGAAAATTCAAATAATTAGAGAAAATAAAATAAATTCAAGAGGATTCAATGAATTCAATATAATTCAAAGAGCTCAAGAAGTTCAAGATAATTCAAAGAATTTAAAGAATATAAAAAAGAAAATTCCAGTAATTGTAAGAATCCAATCAATACAAAGAATTTACAAAAAAAAAATCAAAGGATTACAAAAATTAAAGAGCATTAGAGGAAATGAATAATAATTCTGAATGATACAATAGAATTCAAGAAAATTTAATGAATTTAAAAGATTTACTGAATGTTTTGTAAATTGCTTGAGTAACAATTTAATTCTAAATACAAATAAAAATTTTAGTATGATAATTATTTGAAATTTTTTACTAAATAGCAATGATACTGGAATTTGTGATGTGTTTTCCTAGACATCCTTTTCGTTTTAAAACGCGTCTTGAATTCCGGCTAAGCGGTAGGTACGAAACGGCTCGGTGGTATGTCACAGTATGAGGGTTTGGGTAGGGTAGAAGCAAAGAAAGGCCCTCATCATCTCCCGCTAATATTTACTATGTGGAAGTACCGAGGTTCCCAAAGACTCGTGCCGAGTTTCTGGTAAAAGCGGTTGGAAGTCGTTCAAGAATTTACCTTTAAAAACTGCCCAATCCCAATCCCAATCTGCTGTCCTCTAGTTCAAAATTAATAATCAAAAGTACCTACTTTATCAATTATTAACTCAAAAATAATACTTAAATTCCTTTTGGTAATTATAACATAAAGGTAAAGGTCACTTTTGCTTTCCCGTGTAATATCTCTGCCAATATTTATTGAATTGCTTTAAAATGTAGTAAATTTATTCTCTTTGATAAAATTGACTAAAAGCATGAGAGATACAGATTATTTATTCGAAAAATATATTAAATCAGATGTGAAAATGCAGTGAGCAAAGATAAAATTGCAATATATAATTCTGTAGTTGCACTCACTGTGATGTACAATAGCAGGACCTGGATACGCCAAGAAAAGGATAAGAGTCAGTAATGAGAGAATTCTCAAAGAACGTAGTGTAGCAAAAATACTGTTTGACAAGAGTGAAAGAAATCTGTTGAGATGCAATATATAATTCTGTACTTGCATTCACTGTGATGTACAGTAGCGAGACCTGGCTATATCAAGAAAAGGATAAGAGTCAGTAATGAGAGGATTCTTAAGGAATGTGGTGTGGAGGAAATACTGTTTGTCAAGAGTGAAAGAAATTTGATGAGATGCAATATGTAATTCTGTACTTGCACTTACTGTGCCATACAGTAATAAAAGGATAAGAGTCAGTAATGGGAGAATTCTCAAAGAATGTAGTGTAGCGAAAACACTGTTTGACAAGTGTGAAAGAAATTTGTTGAAGTCTAATATAATTATGAACTTGCACTCACAGTGCTGTACGATAGAGAGACTTGGATATACCAAGAAAAGGATAAGAGTCAGTAATGAGACGATTCTCAAAGAATGTTGTGTAGCGGAAAAACTGTTTAGCAAGAGTGAAAGAAAATTGATGGGATGCAATATATAATTATTTACTTGCACTCACTGTGACCTATGGTAAGAAAAGTATAAGGGTCAGTAATGGGAGGATTCTCAAAGAATGTAGTGTAGCGAAAACACTGTTTGACAAGAGTGAAAGAGATTCGTTGAAGCTTACTGTTATAACTATGTACATGCACTTACTGTGCTCTACAGTAGCGAGACCTGGACATAACAAGAAAAGGATAAGAGTCAGAATTTCCAAGAAATGAATCAAAGCTGTCATTTTCACTTAACAATTCAAGAATGTTCAATTACAAATCTAGAAAAGTGAATAAATTTCAATGTTAAAGCTTCAAAATATAACATTTTAAAATTTAAACCATGGAAAATTAACTATTCCAAAAAAATCATTCAAAATTGCATAATTCTTTTGACTTATGAAATGAGTGATCCAAATGTGCATGTCACTTCCGGAAAAGCAAGTAAATTTCAATTTTATTATGTTCTTGCAGTGTGTTTAACTTTATGATGAAGTTTTTAATAATATTATATCATTCATGCTGTAAAATAAGGTAAAATGTATAAAAGAAGAAGCGAGTAAGCAAGCCACTTGGTGTTAAATGGACACACTGATTTTCTGGTATATAGGGGATGGTACGACGCTAACATCTGCAGAAGGTCGAAGCTTTCAAACGGGCTTCTAATCAAATTATGCTGCTCCGGCGTCGATGCTACCGGGGCAAGCAGCCAAGCAGTTTGCGAAGGCCTCAGGTGAAATGGGTTCTGCATGCTTACATTAGAGATAAATAATAAATAAATTTATTCCTTCGCTTATATTATCGATTCTACTTATCAAACGAACAAAATTTATTGTATAAAAAGTGTAGAAATAGTCGTAGAATCTTGGACGGGTACCAAAATTTGATAAATCTTGAACGACTTTTAGTAAAAGATTTCAAACTTTCCAGTACTAAAATCAAACACGTCTCGTCATTGTCGATAATAGTCTGGGGAAAAAGTATCGTATTTAGAATAGAAAATTTATGTAAGAAACCACTGTTTCACGTTGAAAAAATTATTTTTTGAAAAATCAAATTTTCGTATTCTTATCGAAAACAACCAAATTTACCAAAAAAATATTCAGAAAGAAGTATCTAGAAAAGTTCTACAATAAATACCTCTTCATGTTTTGTGATATCTTGCACTGTTTGCGAGAAAAAATAAATATTAAAAAAAATGTATGCCCTCAACAATGTTTTAGTCCGCATAAAACTGATAGGATGCCTTTTTTATATTAGCAGAAATTTTGTGATAAAAAAAAAATATGAGGTGTGGTTTTCCTGAAAATCTTCTTTTCATGTTTTCAAAATTTGATGAAAAAATGAAGAATATTTTTAGGAAAGCCCCAACTTTTTTACTTTTTTCTCATAATTATTTACAGTTTCTGCTTATATAAGGAAGACATCCTATCAGTTTTCTGGGGGTTTCATCATTTTTCAGACCTGGCATTTTTTTGTAATACAATTTTTGATTGCGAAAATTTGATTTTTCAAAGAAAAAAAAACGTGAAACATTTCTTCACCAGAAATGAAACTCCCAAGATATGAATTACATATTACCACCTATTTCTCAAACAAAAATTAAAAATGTTAAAAGTGCAATTGTTTAAACAGTTTCTAATTGTAGATTTTTTTCCAGCAAATCTTGAAAAGTTAGTATTTTCTGAAATTAATGACACAATTAACCAATGTTAAGAGTAATATTTTGTTCTTTACGATATTTATACATGATTTAAATAATTTAAGTTTGTTCAAACAATTTTTCCCTTGTAAATCGTGAAAAGTGATTATTTTCTTGAGCTGATAGAGAGATAAAGATTATTATATATATATTATTTTACCAGAAAACGTATTAAAACAAAAGTAAAAATGTGACATTACTCTTGACATACAGGAGGGAAGAATCGTATAAACAAATAATACTTGTTTAAACAATTAAAAATTAGCTTAAAATAATTAAAAACTTGTCAATTATCAAATAAAATTAACTCATGTTGAAAAAGTTTCAAAGAATACCTTATCTAATATGAATTTCACATAAAACTGCTATTTTGCATTTTTTGGGCATTTTCCGGGCACAATATAAGGAAACTGGGGGGTTAAAATTGAAAATTATTGGCTGAACTTATTATCATGAAATTATTGAAATTATTTGAAATTATTTGAAATTATTTGAACTGAAATTATTAGCTGAGATTATTCCTTGAACACTCTTTAAGAAGCGAATAAACCACAATTTACAAAAAGTTAATAACAAAAATTTTTCTTTCTTCCATTTTTTTGAAAACCGAGATTTTCCTATTTCAAACCCTATGTCCATTTCAAAAGCACGGAGGTACAATTGAATATTTGAAAAAAAAAAATTTTTTCCCCTGAGGCTGTTCATGAGATTCAAGCTCACATACAAAAAACCATAATGGCATTTGATTCTCACTTGGATCGCGTGTTCGATTCTCGCTGCCTGCGCTTTTTTTGTATCAACTAAAATTTTAATCAATATCATTTTCTTCCATAATCTTAAAAAATTATGCAAATGAAGAGCCCGGGGACATAAGGGCGTAAGTGCCAAATTTCGGAAGGGCGTTTTGTTGGCCCAAACTAATTATTTATTCTAACTCATATCTCTATAGAAGATATAGTCCTGTTCAATTTAAAAGTGGATCAAAATCCATGTTTTTTTTAATTACAAATTAAAAAAAAGGTATGCAAGTCTTTGTTTTTACAAACAAACGAAAAAATATGTGCGCGATTCTCAATCGATTTCAATGAAACTTGGCAGCTGGCTGAACAACCATTAAAAAATAAATTGAAGCGTGATTTTATGTTGTTGCCCTAGAAACTGTGATATTAAGTTTTATCGTAAAGTCGGTAGCAACAGATTGTCGATACGGATTGCAGTAATTTTCGATATCTTAAATAGTTTTTAAGATTTCACGTATTGGGTGTAAAAAATGAAAACTCCGAGATGACCTAAATGGTAAAATTAAAAAATTTATATTCAAAATATTGAAAAAATTTTTAATATGTGTCGACTGTATGTTACTTTAGGTGAAAAATTTAACTTTTTCATAATAATTCAACAATAATGCATTTTTATACAAACTTTTTCCCTACTATTTGCCCTAGACATCTATGGCGATATGTTCTTGATGTGTATTTTAAAAAAATACCCTAACGGAAAAATTATACATGGTGAAAAAAATTATGTAAAATTTTTCTGCGTGGGTTCGATATCCGTATCAATTAAAAACTTAAGTCGATCATATTTTATGTTAAAAAATCGAATTTTTCAGATGTGCTCATCTCTACTTCCTAATCTCTCCAACCAAACAGTAAAATTATTTGTGCTTCAAGCATTGTTACATTATGATAAAGGAAAAAAAGCTTAAGGAATTAAAAAATAATTAACTTTCAACAAAAATGATCCAAACAATTAATTAGGTTTTTAAAATTTAGTAAATTACTTTGGCGGAAAATTTTATACAAAAAAGAAAACCCATTTTTACAGGAACCTTCAAATAAATGCAATAATTTAAAATTAAAATTACAGGAAAGTACAACTTTTTTCTATTATTCGGCAGGATTATGTGCTCTTTTGTACTTTTTTTATATTGCTGTATTTTATGGAAGTTTTATTTTCCTACCAGAAATTTACGAAAAAGTACTTCTACAAGAACTTATAACTATAAGAATCTACAGGAATTTACAGGGTTTACAGCAAGGAAGCTACTACAAAAAAAGCTTCTATGGTTAAACATTAAGGGATAAGTAGAATATTAAAAGACAATAATAATAATCGTTATTAAACAAATAATCCTTACGTTTGAATTAAGAAAAAAATATATGACACTATTCATGTAATTTTAAATTATGTCATTGCAATGTTCTCCATATTTATCATCCTAGGTCAAAAAAAGAACAACTTGTTGAATAAAAATAAAAATTGAACAATTGAGAATGAATTAAAAACGGCAATTGAAATTAAAAGATTCGAACTCTTGAAGGTAAACTTTTTTTCATTTAAAGTTATAAAAACTTAATGGCACATTGAAACACTGAAAGTGGAATACTTTCGATTTTGAAACTTTAAAAAAATTACGCGTATAAAATGGAGCCTTTTAACACTTTTTAATTAAAAATCTTGTCATTAAAAGCAGTTGAACAACAAAAGTTTAAATTTTTAACTTTTATACATTATACAGTTCAACGATTTTAAGAAATAGAATTCCACGCTATCATTTTCAATGTTATAAATTGAAGAATAAATCAAACAATTCATCAATTTTCAAAATTATATCATTTTAATCAATTTTGAGATTAAAACCTTAATGTATGCATCAAAATTTGCTATGAAATATTTTTAAATATTCTCCTAAAAATTTGTTAAAAAAATCACTTAAATTTTTTTCAGGAATCCAGGGAAAATTTTGTTATTATCTTGGAACTCGAATTTTTACTACTATTTTTCAAAAATTCTGCAAGATGAAAAAGTGCTTCAAAATCTTCCAGATTCTTCTTTGAATATTTGGAAATCTTTTCAAAGATTCTTTTCAAATTAATTTAAAAAAAAAATCATTTTCAGTTTTTCTAGAAATTTTATTAAACAAATTTTATTCTTCTGAAACCTTTCACAATTCTTGAAAAGGCTTCTAAATTTTAAGTTCGCAATCTTCAAAATTATACATTTTGTCTGGAATGTTTTTAAATCTTTTAAGTTTTAAATTATGTTGGAATTTTTTCAAAACTTTAAAATATATCTTAGGTTTCCTCGATTTTTTTTCAAATTAATAATTGTTCAATTGTTATTTATTAATCAATAATTTTTTTCAAAGCTTTTCAAATATTCTCTTAGCATTAATTTTTCATAATAAAAAATAATTACAAATTTTTCCAGCAATCTTAAGAAATTTAAAAAATTTTTTTAAACCCTATAAAGCTCCTTAAAAAGCTTCAAAATTTCATTTTGAAGTCTTTCAAATTTTGTAGTTTTATTAAGTTTAATATTATGTTAATGATAACCACTCTGGATTCGATACGATACCGATTTTTGAAGTTAGATGCTTTTCTAAGCATTGACATAATTATTACAATTTAATAAAATCCATCGCTTTTATTATTTATGCAACAGTGATATTTTTTAAAAATTGTAGTTTCTTGTACCTCACACACGGCTTCAAAACACCCCCTTCCCCCACCATCTAGCCCTACGCCCCCAGCAAAACCGTAACAAAGGGGAGTTTTGAAGATACTTCCTAGTCATAATCGTTTTGAATTCGAAGGCACTTTGACTTCTTTTCCACAAGCACTCCTAACCCCATGCCCACCCCTACCAATAACCGTTTGAAAGGGGCTGAAGGTGCCTATCAGTGGTCAATGATCCTCAGTAAGGCTCGTTTTGAATTCAAGGTACCCCGACCACTTTTCACAGCCCCATAACCCTGAGCTCCTCACCAAAAATTTTTGGACAGGGATCGGTGGTAATTTATGTTCAGGCGGGGGTGGGGGAGGCATTAAGTTCAGCCTTAAAAACTAAGTGATATCAGTGTATTAAAAAAAAATAGAAGGGTTCAAACAAAATCGAAGAGGTGCGACCTTTTATACAGTTTTTTTCGGCGTAATGAAATAAACCTTCAGAATTCCATAAATAATCAAATTAAAATTGTCTAGAATAAACACGTCCAATCTATAGTCACGTTTGCAGTTATTTACTCAAACATATTCATAGTCTATTAGCCATACTCAGAGAATTAGTCTTGCGCAATGTAATCTTTATAAAATAAAAATATTCTATTCTAATATTTTTATAATAATATTTGACGTTACAAAGTATTATATGAACCATAAAATATTTTTATTTCTTGAAGTACGTTATGTAGCTTACGAACTACAAATTAGGAATCTTAATGTTTTCTCAAATTGAATAAAAGTCCTGAAAAAGTATTTTTAAATAAAGAAGTTATTATTTTATTTCTAACAATTAACTTCAATTATGAGAATCAGAAGTTTAATTTTGATGGAGAGACAATAATTCCTTCTATGCCATCTGTTTCCTCAAATCCCTGCTTGAAATCTTAACCTGATAATTCTCATTATCTTACATGTCAACAAATGAGAAATTGAATAATTCTCGCCTTGCTCTTATGTACATATTTAATTTGTTTTATTTAAAAATATTATCTTATTTTAAAGGCCTTGGCGCACTAGCTTGACTAAGAATACTTACAACTTGAAATTACTTATATTTGAAATTGATAAATTTTGAACTGTTTGATTTATGGCGCGAATTTAAGCTGTTTTGATTTTTCGTAAAGTAATGATAGCTTCACCTACCATATGACCAATAAACTAAATTCAATATTTTTTCTATCTACCGTAGGGTGGTGTCCCCTGCATTTGAAAATTATTATGCGTAAATCCTTATGAGTTATCTTTACTAGTTACTTGTAAAAATTGCCTACAAACAAAATGATATTTTTGGTATACATTTTTCGCAAATAAATTAATCGGCTGGCACAATCTTATTTACATTTTTGATTCGAAAATTCTTTAAGATTGGGAAACGGGTGCCTGATGAAGTTTCATCGGCTAATTCTTTGGGCAATTTAAAAACCACGCTGCTTGACATGGATATGCCCACACGATTTCTATAGTAATTAGCTATTTCACGAAGAAACTTATTTCTTCAATTATTGCAACAATGTTACTAGTAGATGTTTTTAAAACATTGTGTGCTTCGTTTGAAATGGCCCATAGGTATGGTTTCCTCCGCGCAACTGAATTTGTTTATCGGCAGGAAAAGTGCATCTTCGAATTGCAAATTGCTGGTGTGAATTGGTTTTGGGAATGAGCCGAATATGTTCTAGGCCAGCAAGTTCAAATCCAAGTATGCGTATAGAAAAATACCTGACAGACCAGCCTGCAGGTCGTCTGACAGCAGGATACCAGGACCTGGCACGAAGAGGAGGCTCTGCAGGAGAAGAAGGCCAGACCAAAGAATGAGGTCTAGTAGGTGGAAGAGACCTTGCAGGAGCATGACGTCTATCAGAAGGATTAAAAGTTCCGGAACAAGCAACACCAGAAATAGGGTTGTCATTAGATGAACACTCGAACTGTATAGTCAAATCTGAAACAAGAAACCGCGAATTACATTTCTCAGAAGGGTTTTGGATAGTCCGACTTGCAATTTTTTTATACGTACGATACTGTCTCCATATATTTATTATTATTATGATTATTGTTATAACATTAAGCCATTTCCCTTTCGGGCTAGGCGTAAATTGATCGGTTGGAAAGAAGTAGTGCGTGGGTTGGTATATGGGTATGGGGTCGATCGGTATATAGGTGTAAGGTATAGATATTATAGATCGATCTAGAATTCTCGTGTTATTTATTTGAATAACACGTTTGTTCCGCAACACTGCTCCGGCCCAGGTTGCTGACCAATCTCTCTAGTGATCACCCCACGTGAAGAGCCTCACAATATTGCTATGTGTGGTTCCCCACTTGGGCCCACCGGTAGCCAAGTTCTTTGTTCCAGGCGTCATTCACTCTACTTACATTCTTTTTATAAACTATTTTGCGCTACACTTTTCTGTCCTGGCATACTACTCTATCTTCCTTCACGTCCATGCATATTCTCATGCAAGCTCTCTGATTTCTTTCCCATATGTCAACTAGTGTCTCTCCTGTACCATATTTTTTGAGGATGATCTCGTTTCAGACTTGGTCCATCAGTATTTTCCCGCATATTATGCGCAGAGGTTTCATGCCAATCGCGTTAGTTTTACTCTTATCATTTTCTTGTTAGGTCCATGTCTCGCTACCGTATAGTACAGTCTGTACAAGTATAGAATTATGTATTGCCATTCTAGATTTTTTTTATATGTTTTTGTTTCTGAGAATGGACGTAATCTTTCACGACTTCCGATAGTTTACTTCTATTTACATTGTCAAATGCTTTTTCCAGGTCAACAAGTGCACAGAGAACTTTCTTTTCTACTCTTGAGCTTTATTCTGTGATTTGTCTCAAGCTGAATGTCTGATTTTTTCACGATCTCCCTGGCATAAATCCACTTTGAACTTTCCACATCTTTTCTTCTGTAATTTTCATTGCCCTACGATTAAGTATTTGAAGTATATTCTACTTGCGGTACTTAGTAAACTGATACCTTTGTAATTATTCCAGTTGATTTTATCTCCCTTTTTTAAGCTCTTAATTATATCTCTAACCTCAGTGACACAGACTTTTTCAATTAGGTTTTCTAATTCATTATTTTCTATCTCGCAATTCTGTTGCCCTATATCTTCACCGTCTAATGATTTTTTAAAACAGTCTTTTAAAGCGTCTACTATCTCGTCTGTATCATATAACATTTTACCTTTGCTGTTTCTCATGCTGACTAACTCTCTACTTTTAATTTGCTTCCTCTTTTTAAATAATAGTTTCATGGCTCCTTGAAAGCCATTTTGTAATTTCTCCTCTTCTTCTGTTCTGATTTTATCTTTACTTCCCTTGAATAGTCGTTCAACTTTCCTCTTTTTGTGTCTGTAATCATTTACACGTCTATTTCTCCATCTCATACTATGTAGGCGTCAAGATTATCTTTCTGAGAGATTTACATTTTATCAGTGTCAGTTTCGGGGAAGATAATTTCATTACTAAAATTCGTTAACATTAAACCCAAAAGGCCTTTTTATCACAAAAAATGTTTTTATTAATAACCTCTATATTATTTTTTTATTGTATCTTAGACCTAGAATGGGTGCAGCGAAGAAGGTATTTTTATTAGAGCTGGATTTTTGTACCAAAGTGAATATTCTACACTGGGCTGTAGTAGTATGTATCGTCAGTATAGAGCGGACTGAATAAAATATAAAATTGACTACGAATCGCCTGTGAAAGACTCAATACTGCACAAGGTCGTGGAGAAAGATTGAAAAATAAGGTAATAATGCTTATATCACACTATTCCAATAAAGAACTGAAACAATAAATATAACTAATCGGCCCTACAATTCATACATTACAAAAAATTAAAAATAATGGGGTCAAATAGCAATCATATTTATTATTAATACTATAAATCAAACAATTGGCATATTACAAGCATGAATTTAAAATTCACATTTTTGGCGTAATTTAAAAAGACGTTTACAATGACATAAACAATAAAATAAAATAAATCAATCCATTGATGTTGATCAAAGAGTTGGCCGCTTTAAGTTCCAGTTATTTTCCAATTTTCCTTTGAGTAATACATCTTTACAAAAATATCTCAATATAGTACTTCTACGAAAGCACAATACAGTAAATCAAATTTTGATAAAATGAAAAATTGGTAAGTAATACTGACACCGTTTTGTTTATATTTAAGATTCAGAGATATCACTTATATTGAGTTGAAAAAAGATACGAAGCAAAAGGAGAGTTCAGTACTTCACAGTTAAGGATTTAAAAAAATGCTTTCAAATTCTGCCCGACAAGTTTTTCTCTGGTCACGCTACATTTTTATTTTGGCTCAAAACTTAAAAATAATTATTCAATTTATTCATTATGCGGGCAAAAACTGTTAATTTTATACTGACAAAGACTTTAGTGTATATAAAATCGATTTATCTACGTTAATTCCAAATAACGGTAAACAATTATCGCTAACTTTGTGTAATATTTTTTATAAAATGTCCAGTACGCTCAATATTGATTTATCGTACGATTAAACCAGGCGATATTTTGAAATAAAGTAGTAAAAATCAAATAAATCGTGTGAAGTCCATATCCATCACAAATACATTTTTTGATCTCTTATTTTTATAGTTTTTCTACTCTCTTCGGTTACCCTTCATTAGGAAAAATATATATATTTTAGGTAGTTTGGAAACTTTTCGTTAAAAAAAATATTGATATGTCAATGTTAATGTGCAAATATGACATATGTTAATATGCAAATATTTACTGAAATCCATCGTCTATTGGCCACATTTACAGAATTAGGCTCACAATATAACAAGGTAACATGAAATAACTGGTTCCACGTGATTAAACTCATTTTCTTTGAAAGCATACATACAAATAATTTTAATTGTTAATAATAAAGTATTCTGTTATCTCCTTTGTAATACCAGAAGCCATTATCTATTGATCGGGCAATGAAAAAGTCTAATACAGCTAAGGAAACTGCTTTCGTGATATATTTTCTGTAGAAATAGTTGAATGAATAATAAATTATTGATAATAGTAATTAATTATATTATATTATTATATATTATATCATATATATTTATTTATTCATTATAAATTAATTATATTAGTAATTATCAATTAATTATTTAAATACGAAAATGTTTCTTTATTATTTCAAAATTATGCCATTACACGTTTAGGAATCTTTTTCTATTTACTTCTGGATAGTCTACCCTATATTTTAAGAATATTACAGACAAATAATTATAAGCCTGAAATCATTTTCTCCTTGAAATATTTTTGTAAGATGACTTCGGATAAAAAATAATACTATATTTTAGGTATAAAGGTTAACTAATGAATGATTATTAGGAAGGAATGTCGTTTACATTTACTATTCTGAAATTATGTGAGATTCTGTTGCGGCCGCCTAATGGAGTACCATCTACTAGTTCTCGGGTCAATTCAAACACCACGCCGCTTCCCATGTTTATACCCGCCCGTCTCCCAAAGTGATCAAATATTCCACGAAGAAATTAATTATTTCTCATTATTGTAACGACATCACCAGTCGATGTTGTTAAAACATTTCGTTCTTCGGTTGGCATAGGCCAAAATTGATTACGTCCTACTCCGCGCACTTGAATTTGTTTTTCAGTAGGAAAAGTGTATGTTCGAATTTCGAATCGCAGGTGTGGATTGGTGTGGGGAATAAGCCGAATTAGGCCTCGGTCTTTAAGCTCAAATCAAAGTACGATTAGAGAAGCATGCCTGACTTGAGGAGACGTGGCAGGAGGAGACCTGGCAGGAGGAAACCTGACAGAAGGAGACCTGACAGAAGGAGACCTAAGCCTGGTACAAAGAGGAGGCTCTGCAGGAGGAGAATGACGTCTGTTAGAAGAATAAGAAGGCCTGTGATGAGGAACACCAGGAATAGGTTCGCGATTCGGGAAACACTCGAAATGTGAACTCAACTCTGCAACAAGAAACAGTGGGTTACTTCTTTCTTAAGGTATACAATCGTATACAGATATATCATGAACCCCTTTCGGAAATATTGTGAAATATATCAAAGAAATAATTCGTTTGATTTAAACAAAAAAAAAACATTTTTATGAGTATAGATTTTCAAGAATAGTATTAATATTTGGATACAATTTTAAAAAATTTAGCTCACTTTTAGTTTTATTATCAATCTATGACTAAGTTTTTCGCATTCTATAAAAAATACGAAAGTTATGTACTTCAGATAATTTATTGACATGGTCTTGGAAATATGTCTTTTATTCCCTTGAGTTTACAATCTGTGCACCTAGACGTGTCAAGTAACCCTGCAGAAAAATCCTATTCAAATTGAATTGAAAATGTTGTAATGACGATTCACAATTAAAAGCAATATAAAAGCTGCCGGGTAAATTTATTTCAATTGAGTTCAATTGCAAATATTTGTATATTGGAAAAAGTAAATATAGTTTTGCTGGTTTCCAGTCAATTTGGAACGTTTTTGGCTCAAAAAGCCAGAATATTCATGTTTTTGCTTAGCAACGTCTCGATGAATATTTTCACTAGGCTTTGCAAGAATATGAACAATCTTCATCGTTTGTGATTAAAGAAAAAGCTGATTAATGTATTAATGAAGAATTTCATCAACAATGTAATAATTCTCAATTCTAATGCTTCATGAGATTGTACAGTACCTCTATCCTATAGTCTTTATCTGATAAGATATAGGTGTCAAGTTTGCTCTGCGAAATTTGCATTCCATGAGTGAGTGCTATGGAATTAAATTTGATTACTAAAATTCGTTATATCTTATATCATAATTCAAATCGTGATTTAAGTTTGACAAAAATGCGCTATTTATATGAAAAATGTATACCGTGTCTACCATGATGGCCTATTTGAACTCGAAAAAAAATAATATAAATTTTGAAAATATGTTATAAGATGCACCAGTAAATTTTCAATCACTGTCATAGTACCTCCAGATTATAGTTTTCTTTTAAAAAATATATTATTGATAACAATATTATTGTTATGTGTTTTTCTCGCAGAATCCAAATAGATACAGCCGAATATTTCGAAGGAATTTTTGTACCAAACTGAATATTTGTATTTTCATCATTTACGATGGAAGGTGTTACGTGTGAATTTTGACCTATTCAGTTTTCGTCAATTCTCGACGGTTTGAGATCCACTGAATCAGAAAAAATGAACATTTCTATCAGCCTGTCTGTCGGTCTGTTTGTCGGTTAATCTGTGTGTAGACTAAATACTCGATAACGTCCAGACATTTTTCAATCGAAATTTGCTTTGGGACACTTTTTTGTGGTCTAAAAGGGCAGCTCAAATTCGTTAGCGAGTCTTCTACCACCAATATTTGGGGTTTTAGCAACAAAAGATAAAAATTGTAAAATTGAAAACTCAGCTTTCCATGAAACAACACTAGATAAAACAAATAGTCCAGAAACAAAATTGTTACCATAGGCGCGCTCAAAGTTGCAAACACACTAGTTGTGTTTTATAAAACTGCGACTAATGTGGTTGCAGTTTTTTCAAAGGATTTTTCCAAGAAAACCTGACCATTGTTGCCTTGCAGTAACACTTATTTTTTTAAGTGAGAAGTGATTTCCTAGGAACAATTTTCCCGGGAATACCTTAATAATAGCGCTTCAGGGCATCTCATGTTTTTCGGAGATGGAAAGTAATATCCCGGAAGACTTATCGAATATTACCAGAGCCCGAGAGTCTGAATTTATTGATTATAGATCACTTGTCTTTGGAAAGAGATGTCCGAATTGAATTCAATAGGTAGACTTCAACTTTCCTTTGTTGGAAGAGATTTCTCGGAATGTTATTCCCTTTAGAAAGTTATGTCCGGGGTAGACATGTCTCTTGGGATGAGATAGGACAAGAGTATGCACAATACTCATCAGAGAAAATGAGGATTGTGCATACTGTGTATTTTTCTATAATATAATTAAAAATGTAACTAATAAGTATTCTAGTACTTTTTATGATTGCATAAGGCATATTTCCGATATACATCATTTAGTGAAATATAGACGTCAAGGTTGTACATCTAAGATATTTACATTTTATCAGAGTCGGTTTCAAAGAAGATAATTCAATTATTAAAATTTGATAACAGTAACTCCTGCAGATTTTTTTATACTTGTTTTCTGCTTTCTTATTTTCTTCTTATTCTTATTTTTTATATACTATATAAATCAACTTTTTTTGTTATACATTCATTTAGCTACTCAAGTTGTATTGAATTGCGACTATTGTGGTTGAAGGTCTTCATTAGCGTGCATATACCAGATTTCATGGTTTAAAAGATTTCGTGGATTTTATGTAGAATTCAAAAGATTTTAAATACTGTAAGAGATTTCAAGGTATTTCCATGAACTTAAACGGATTTAAAAGAATATATATAATCATTATTAATGGGATTTCACAGACTATCAATGACTTTACTGGAATTCATGGGATATAAATAGATTTAAAAGGATTTCATAGTGTTTCAAAGATTTCAAGAGGCTTATAGGAATTTTATGGGATTTCAGCAAAATGGAACGTCATACTTCGAAAGCCATTAATTCATTGTGAAAATCTTATGATTATAATTATTATTACCTGCAAGACAATATTTGTCTTAGAGCATAAGATTAGGCCATGTTTATAATGAACGCATTACTGTTGATAAGACATATAATAAAACTTTGCTCACTTTAGATTGTATAACATTTTAATTTTAATCCTAATAAGTCACAGAACAATTTTCTGTAGGTAAAATAATATTATTAATATGCATATTAATAGCAATAAAGTATTTTAATTAAAACAAAAATGTGGAAGCTTAAAAATTATACATACATTCATCAAAGCTGCTGACCATCAGGTAACATATTGTTGACAGAATACGGGTACTATTTAATGCTAGGAAAAGTCTAGAGCAAAGGAAGAGGTGGGTCAGAGAAAATGAACAGCTATTCTCTGACCCATCTCGACTCCTTCGAGATCCTCTAGTTACTGTCGACCATCCACCTAGAGAAAATGAACAGTTATTCTCTGACCCATCTCGACTCCTCCAAGATCCTCTATTTACTGTCGACCACCCACCTAAGCCAGAGGAGGTCGATGCATTTTGGAGAGAAGTCTACGAAGTCCATAATTCACTGAAAGAAGACTCAGAGAACATAAATAGCTTCAAGGAGCCACCAGCATCTCGCCTGTATTTTCACTTCATATCTAAAATTGGAAGAACCTTTTCTGGAGTGGTTAGTGGAAGGGCGCACAGTGCTTCTGCCGAAGACGGACAACTTAACTGACTCTAAGAATTACAGGTCAATAACTTGTCGCAACACACTGTATAAGATCTTCACAGCTGTTCTGCAGGATAGGATTGTTCGGAAAATCGGACTTGTGTGGCGAAGGGTGTACGAACAACGCGGCTCAAAGAAAGGCGTAGCAGGATGTCGGGAGAACCTGCTCATCGGTAGATGTGTCTTTAAAGACGCAGCATCCTACCAGCGCTAGCTATCGATTGCCTAGATTTATAACTGGAAAGCTTTCGATTCAACCTCCCATAGACTTATCATCTGTCTGTTGGAAATTTCAAAGGTCCATCTACACATATTGAGGTGCATAGAGAGATAGATGCCGCTTTGAAAAACCAGATTTACTATCTAATAAGGAGAACATCGTGTGACAACTAACAACGTCACCTTTTAGAGAGGTGTCTTTCAGGACGACACCATGAGCCCTCTTCTCTTTTGCTTCGCATTATTGCTACTATCTCGTGCACTTCGCCATTCCGAAGGGTACTTCTGCGGCAAACTTGGAAATCGAAAGCATATGGTCACTGGTGTATTTTACACAGTTGATCGTAAGATCTATGCTTAAAATAAACAGCAACTAGATCTAAGTCAAGGAATTATCGTGAAATACATTTGGGAGATTGGAATGCACTTTGGGTTAGAAAATAGCCAAGGTTTATTTAAAGCGAGGAAAACTTAATGGCATACCCGAACACCCTGAGCTCCTCGACAGAAGCGCTATACAACACCTTGGCGCTGGAGAGACCTATACATACCTGGGTGTGCCACAGAGCCGCATTTAGGACGTGACATCTATAAAGGATACTCTCAGATGTAGATGAAAAAGTATCATCCTACAGGTTTTGTCTTCCGAACTGTCGGCGAGGCACAAAGTATCTGCAACGAACATGCTTGCAGTCCGGGTAACACTCTATTCATTTGAAATGGTTCCGTAGACAAAGGACCAAATCAGATCCCTCGATATCGAGATATGAAAGGTTATGCACATGAACAGAAGCATGCACCTTAACCCATTAGTAGCGAAATTTTTTTCTATCGCGGATTTTCAACTTGTTTTCGATGTTTCAGCTATATCACCTCAAGTAAATTAAACTTATTAGCTAACTTACTAATTTAACTAATTACTTAAATAACTAATAATTTAACTTAATAATTAAAACTTGACTGATTTAATTAATTTAAAAGAGATAAAATGCGTGGTACCATACGGTACCGCTTGCCGTTTATGGGTTAAGTCTTCTATTCCGCGACTTTACATCTCACGCCGTCAAGGTGATCGCAGAATACTGAATCTTAAATGTCTTTACATCAGGATTATCCTGCATACAGCACATATAGTCGCATATGGACGAGATCCTCTGCTTTAAAATGGTCAGGAAACACGAAGAAGTGGTCAAAGCAGCGTTTCTTTATAAAGCAGCGTAGGAGGCTGCTGAAACACTTGGCCTTGCGTTTAATATCAGGCGTGAGCAAAATGCATCAAACGTTGTCCATCTCGAGTACTTACTCCTGAAGGGCCAGATCAAGAAAGCACAGGAGGAAAACTTTTGCAAAAAGTTCCTCGACAAGAGGATTTACGGCATCTTCCACAGAATTGTGAAGGATCAGTCGATGTCGTATGAGCTAACGTTTTCTTTCCTTGAATCACCCGGATTGAAGTCGGGCACGGAGAGTTTCATTTTGGCAAGTCAAGACGGAGCCATTTCCACATTAGCATACCGCTGCAGTTCAACTAACGCCATCAGACCAAATAATTGAGAAAAAAACATGCCAGAATAAATTGAACGGTAACTCGTGCTGGAAATATTCGTTTTGCGTCGATAAAAGCTACGGATACAATAGTTCAGAGTTTGAATTGTAAAATTTTGACATGCATTTTTTTCAAAACTGAATAAACTTAGCTGTCAATAACATTTTAACGGCCCGAATTAGTCACTACTCCCAATAGTCAATTATTTTTAGAATAGGGATTTTTGACCAATTTTAATTAACACGGGGACAGAAACAAGTGAATATTTGGATTAGTGTGATATTGGGATAGCCGAAGAAGTGCTTAAGAATTATGAAGACGTTGCTTCGAATCTGCTGCCAGATAAATCCAGAGAGAAGTATTCTAAAGCTCATGAACAATTCTTGAACAGGAAAGAAAATAAAAATATAACCTTCTCAGGGGAAAAAGGGTTTTATGTTTTATTTTGACGAATTGGCAGAAGAAAAAACTGGAAATCATCGATACTATGGTCTTACTGTTCCATGCTTAAAACCATGTTAAATACTAATGGAAACATTGATATCAAAAGTTATGAAAAATTGAAATGTTTCATGAAAAAAGTGTCCTTATGATGAGTTTTTGGCCCCGAAGGTAGCATTCTCGTAAGAAAATATATTAGCAATGAAATAAACGCAATTTGTATAAAATAAACTACATTCCCTGTTATTTTTAGGTTGCCTTGATTTGAATACAAATTATATTAGTGAGGAGGTCTCGACGCGGTTTGTTGACGTGCCAGATACCACGAATCATAAGCTCGGAGAAATTTCCACGAAAATCGCCGAATATTGCGACACGAAATAGACATGGCAGCTGGAAATCGTGTAAGGTTGCCGAAAGCTATATCTAAGATTCCTCAAATAATAAAATTAAAAGTGAACAAATTGCAAATTATATTGTATTGAACGAATAATTCGGCATAGATTAAGCTGGCAATGAACTGCCACTGCCAACACGCAAGATTCTGCAAGAGCCTGATGCATCAACGTCAAAATACACTGAAATCTGGACTTAAGAACAGTTTCGGACATGGCTTGCAGTGGCCTTAGGCATAAATTCAGTTCATCCAAACCCCCTTTATCTCTACGCTCATGTTTGTCACGCATGACTGAGCACCGCCTTTCTATCGGTCCCGCGGTCCCCTCATCACTAAAATGCCGTGAACTAAAATTCGAGAAACATCGTAAACACAGGATTCTTCAATTTTGGTTTCAGTGCATTCTAACTTTTCACCTGAAAAAAAGTGAACCACTTGACGATTCATTAATCTAAATATTTATAACTTCCACAACTGTATCGTAAATTTGATTTGGAAAATTCATTATTATTATTTCATAATATTTCCACGACTGCTTTGTAAGTTCTGCTCTGAATATCATAAATCAGAATACGTATGTACAACATATCATTTAATTACATTTCATTCAGAAAAAAGATCTTCTCCTTTGACTCTGCTGGGATTCGAACACCAGGTCAACAGATTTTCGGTCAGGTGCTCTAACCACTGAGCTACTAGAGATATCAGAGGAAGAATTATTTTTTCTGAAATACGCTTTATTAAGCAAGATGTTATATACAAATCAATTGTTAATAAAAATCTGTATTATCATCGAGAAGATATTTTCTCTGAATGAAATTCAATTAAAAATGTTTATTTTCCATCTTGTCTGAAATGACATTAAAATATTTTCTGTATTGGAGGACATCACTTTGATCGATATTGTAGATTTCCATTTTCACAGTGTGTGTGAATTTCTCTTCTTGATCCGTTACCTTCTCCGATGATAATACAGATTTCTATTAAAAATTGATTTGTATATAACATCTTGCTAAATAAAGCGTATTTCAGAAAAAAGAATTCTTCCTCTAATCTCTCTAGTAGCTCAGTGGTTAGAGCACCTGACCGGGAATCAGTTGACATGGTGTTCGAATCCCAGCGGAGTGAAAGGAGAGGATCTTTTTTCTGAATAAAATTTAATTAAAATTGCCAATGAAGTCAAAATGGATACACGATATAAACAAAAGAAAAACACGTCACGTATTATGTTAACGACCCCTAATTGGTATTTCTAGAACCAAAAAACTCCCTCGCTATGACATTCATGAAAATCTACCAGTTCAATCAAATTCTCAAAATTTAAAATCAAATTTATGAATTTTAGAATTTTTAACCCTAATTTGTATTTATTATCTCAAAAAACGACATCGTCAAGACTTTCATGGAAATTGAATAAAAACTTCAAAACTTCAGTCAACTTCTTACATTTTTAAATTTTGAACAAAAATTCGTCTTCTGTGCCTCGAAAACGTTGCTCATACTGACTTCCATATAAATCTAGATATTAAATAAAATGTTCAAAATTTGAGTCTTGAAAACCCACCTCCTACTAACTTTCATTTAAATCTACCAATTACATAGAATTTCCAAAATTAAGGTTGCTTTTTCGAATTTTTAGTTTTTGACCTCAAATTTGTATTACTTCATTTTACTTTATTATACATTCACAAAAATCTACCAGATTGATAAAATGTTCAAAATTGATGTCAAATTTCTGAATTTTTGAATTTCGAACTCGTAATCGTATTCTGCAATCGATCTATTTATAATTCATGAAGTAATGCGGATGTAATTTAACATCAAATTGCTTGTGTAATTTTAGTACAGTTAAGATATAGTACAGATTCACATCTCCGAATTTCAATCATTCTCAGTTTAAAAAATGACCATTACCATTGTTTATTTTCCAGTTCATCTTCATTTTCATTATTTTAAAAATAACAAACTTTTTCATGATTTTTTTTACAAAGTGACTACAAATTTAATGTTAAAAATACACAAATTTAATATTATCTCATATGATGATAATATAAAAAAATATATTTAATATCAATCTTAATTCTAATTTTAATATTAATCTTTAATATTTGCCTGTAATTTATAATATTTATATATTTTATAATATTTGCCTGTAAGGCAATCTTTTGCAAATTTTATGTTATAATCTATTTTCATTATTTCTTTCACAAAGCAAATTTCTGCTTTATTTTGCATTGGATGACCGAGAAATGAGAACTGCAAAACCTAATACCGGAAGGTACAATAAGTAACTGGAAACCCCTATTAAGGAGAAATGAAAAACACCGTACTGCGTTTTTCATATATACTTTGTGTTCAATCAGCTTCAACTCGCTAGAAGGGAATACATGAAATAAACAAATTGAGCCGATATGAGCAAATGTAACAGGTTTTAAAAATATTTCTTTACTGAATAGTATCATCTTTTAATAAAATGCAGAAAAAAATTAAAGTTCAATCATTTAGATAGTGTAGACCCAGGCAGAAAAATTATACATGGTAAAAAAGATTATACATAATTTTTTCAACTACGTATAATTTTTCCGGCTGGCGATGATCTAGATGAATAATAAATAACCAAATTATTATTTATTATTATGAATTTATTTATTATTGACATGTAAGAATATTGCTTTATTTTCGGTAGATGTATGTGTAAACACGAAGTGTGCTTATTTGTTATTATTTGTTAAAAACAAATTAACACTTTTTTATGTGATCACTAATATCGGTGAGTGTTCTTGGTATCTTGAGAGACGGGAAGTTCCTTGACTGAACAAAAAGGACGGCTTTAAATTTTAAGCAATTATTTTTCCATTCTGTCGCTTGAATGAAAAAATTTAACTTCAATTTAGATATCGTCTTTCACAAAATTTTCCAAATTGAATGCAGAATTTTATCCTCTAGCTTAATTTTATCACAAAAATCCGATTTATCCTCGATGTGTGACCAACAGCGCGCCAAGCTGTGGTGAACTGAGCATCTGACCGTGAGCGCGCACTTATAAAATTAACTAAAAATCGGAAAACTAAAAAAAAATCCAAAACACACGGGAATATGCATTTTAAACTGAAAAAATTCAAAAAGACGTTCTCCATAAAAGCCACTTATGTCGACTTAAGTTATTCTTGCAGAGAACGGCTCAATTGAATTATTACTAAATACGGCCCTCATTTATGTTAGTTTTAAAAAGTTATTAAATTATATAATTATAATTTATCAATGCGTATTAAGATTTATTAAGACGCTTGAAAACGAATTCAAAGATAGCACATTTTTGACGGAAAAGTAACTAAAAATATTTTTTGTTTGCATAGAAAAGAAGAGCTTCTATTTTTCGCAAAATCTATTAAGTGATATAATTTATATATGGACAAGCATAATTTGTTGTCAGAAATATAAAAGCTCTAATAAGTCAAAGCAAAACCACTTTACGTCCTTTGATATCAGTGCAAACTTTCATATATATGTATATGTTCTCATAGCTTTGAAAAATTCAGAGTGCCTCGTTTCGAATGAAAGAATGAGCTTGACTTTGCGCTTTACCTACTTGCACAAACGTATGATTTTAGAAAGAGTAGAAGCGAGAGCCTGACGCGCGAAACTAATGGGGAAATCTGTCTGCAGCGAGTGCTGCTGAGAAAAGTTTTTTCATTTTCAACCGAATTTCCATGCAAGTCGCGCACTCGTTTTCCTCTCTCAAGTAATCCACATTAATAAATAAACCAGCGCACCGAGTGTCGAATGCATGATTTCTTTGCAATGCATAATTATAGTTTTAAAGAAAATATGCTGATTTTAGGAAAGTGTTGTTGGAATTAATGCACGATTAGTACAAAAATCTTTTTTCCGTACGGTGCGAATGTATAATTTTGCACCCCCTAGCCTAAAAAATCAAATGGTGCCACAGGCAAATATTTGAAAAATATCTATGTTGAAATGGCAGGCCTAAGACTCATTTAAGACATTTAAAATAATGAGAGAGAGGGGGGAGGGAGGGAGAGAGTGAGATATCGGTATCTCAGAAATCGATATCAATTAATAACACTACCCCTTGTCGGAGAGATCGATACTGTCAATAAATTGTTGGTGGGTGGATTCGACTACGATCGATCATGAAAACAATTAAAACAGAGCTTCATAAAATAATTGACCAAAAAACCATCTACACGTTATTTCTATGATTATCAAAACAAATTACGATGAACTGCCAAAGCAATAATGGAGACTTCAATTATTGTTCAAAATAAATAATTAAACGTATAGTCAATTATATATTTTTGGCCCGGGGGATCGAGTTTTCCACCAACACCGTATATTAATAATTAAACTGACTAGAATGTTTTTTATAATTGGATTGGAAATAATTAACAGAGATTCCAGATTTATTATAACCAACACTTTTGGTAAAAACATTCATAACTAAAAACGTGGAGCATTCATGGCGAAGGCTGAAAGACCAATTTATTGTTACGAATTAATACAGTAAAATTTAACGGCATAGAAACAGTGCATGGATGAACGATTGAACGTGCATCAAAGATTTCTGCATTTGATCAATGTCAGCTTTTTGAGCGAACTTGGAATTCGGTCTGTCATACCTTTCCCATAGGAGTCAGCAAAAAACCTTACCATCCTATCTCCATACCCTGTCCGCTTTTCCTCGCACGTGTCGCACCATCGGAGACTGTGTGCATTTCTTCTGCGTGAGGCAATCTACTTAACCAATCAAAAATCGATTTTCGCAAACGGCTTAGAAGGGAGGATTCGAATGGATGGATAAAACTTGTAAAAAACTGCGGGGTGACCAACACGACGGTGGTTAAAATATTTATTCTTATCTGTTAATAATTTTTCTGTATTTGCAATGTGTGCTCTCCTCCGTTAACTCTCTCTCTCACCCCCCAAAGGAAAAACGTAAAGGATCTAATTCAGAATCAAAGAATTGTTGAGAATTCCAATTAATAAATTCCATTTGAATAAATAAATAATTATATTCATTCAATTGTTGATTTCGCCCACAGACCTGTCACGCCTGACGGTCCAGTGGTAATGTGTAAGGATAAAATATTATTTTTAAAGACTTTCATTTAAATAAATGTCTACTCACTTTTGAGAGATTTAAATTACAAGCGTGCAAAGTTCATTTATAACCTTTAATAAGAACACCATGGCAGCAAAGTCACCTTTTCGATTGCCTGGGTTCCTCCAGCATACCATATCAAACCCCACACTACCCTTCTTGGTATGTAACAGACAGTTGGTAGCAGCGTGAGATTATGAATTCCGTTATTGCTAGCCAGTTTTTAGATTCTTGAATTACCCAGAAATCTTTATTTAGTTATTTTTTTCTCCAAAATTTTGTGCAAAGCGGTGAGCTATTTGATCTCTTTTTCCTCTAGGTCACTTTTTCCCAAATTTGGTGGAAATAAATTATTACTCAAGAAAAAATATGCTTCGCTCGCAAGTTCGAGCGTAAATTCTCTTTTGTTAAAGCTCCTTCGGCTTTAATGGACACATTCTTATCACGTATCTCGTGCTTCGCACTCGATTTTGTCCAAAATATGAACTTTTCTACATTATGTTCAACAAAGAATCGCTTAAAATTTAATAAAATTCTATTAGTTTTTCAAATTTTTCTAGAAATCTGCTGAAATTCTTTGAAATTGCTTGAAAAAAAAAACATAAAATTACTTGAAATCTGTAGAATCGTTAAAAATCTATCGAAATTCAATGAAATTTAATTTATTTTCCAAATTTTTCTAGAAATCTTTTGAAATCCTACAAAATTCTTTGAAATCCCTTAAAATTTTTATTTTTCTTGAAATCCTTTAGAACCCCTTAAAATCCCTTGCTATTTTTGGATAACGTAAAAATCCGTTTAAAAAAGTATAAAATCATTTGAAAGCCCTTGAATATAATTGAAGTTAATTTTATTCATTAAAATTCTTTTTAAACAAACATTTAAATCCTTTGGAATCTGTGGAATCGACAAGAATCGCTTAAAATTTAATAAAATTCTATTAGTTTTTCAAATTTTTCTAGAAATCTGCTGAAATTCTTTGAAATTCCTTGAAAAAAAAACATAAAATTACTTGAAATCTGTAGAATCGTTAAAAATCTATCGAAATTCAATGAACTTTAATTTATTTTTCCAAATTTCTCTCGAAATCCCTTGAAAATCTTTGGAAATACTACAAAATTCTGTGAAATTCCTGGAAATTTTTTATATCTCTTCAAATCCTTTAAAATCCCTTGAAATCTTTTGAGATTAATTCAAATTCTTGAATCTTACGAAATTCGTTGAAATTCCTTTGAAATTGTTGGAATCGGTGGGAATCCCTTGAAATTTCATTTAATTTATTTTCCAAATTTCACTAAAAATCCTTTGGAAAACTTAAAAATCCTTTTAAATGTTTCGAAATTCCTTGTTATTTCTGGCAATATTTTTAATCTCTTCAAAACCAATGAAATCTTTCAAAATTAATTGAAATATTTAGAAATCACCCTTAAAAGCCTTAAAATCCATGAAAAACCTTCGAAATTTGTTAATAATCTTCTTTTATATTATTTGATAATAATCCTTGAAATCCTTTAATCATATGAAATTCCTTGAAATACCTTAAAATCCCTTGAAATCTTTGAAATTGCTAGGAATACCTTCAAATTTAATTTATTTTCCAAAGTTCACTAAAAATATTTCTAAAGCTTTGAAAATCCTCTAAAATTCTTTTGAATCCCTTGACATGTTTGAAATCTCTTTATATCCTTTGGAATTCCTTAAAATTCCCGGAAATGTTTGGAAATCTTTAAATTCCTCCAAACTCCTTCGAAATGTTTCGAAATTTCTTGAAATCCGTAAAAATATTTTTGAATCTTTGAACACAGACGAAATCTGTCAAATTTTGTTAAAATATTTTGAAAACCCTTAAAATCCTTTTAAAAGCCTTGAATTCCGTGTAATTCCCTCGCAATTTGTTGAAATCATTGGGAATTCCTTAAAACCTGATATGTTTAGAAAGCTTTAAAATGCCGTAAAAATTTTTTATGAAATCTGACAAAATCGCTGAAAATCCATGGAAATTCTTTTAAAAATTGTCGAAACCCTACGTTAAATAATTAAGTCATTCGTTTGTACTTTCTCTATTTTTTACATCAACTCTTTCAATATTTTAACGTTCTTTAATTTTATAAAGAAATTCGTGATAGGAAAGTCATTATAGACCTATACTGAATTTCCTATAATATTAAATATTAATATTAAATATTAATATTAAATATTAATATTAAATAATAATATTAAATATTAATATTAAATATTAATATTAATAAGATTGCATAGAGAGTGTACACCAGATTGCATTAGTAATTAGCCCCCCAGTTAAATCTATTTTTGTGGAAACCTTGAATATAATTTATATATTATTTAATTTTAAAAAATATTCTACATTCAGAATAATTTTTTTCTGATCTCGTGCTATCAACTGAAATATTTTCTGAACTATCTTTTTGAAAAAAAGATACTGTTCCAGAAAACTGAACTGGGTTCTTTCCAAAAATGCAGGATGCCATAAAGTTTGAATTATCTCGAAATAGGAGATATAATTTTTTATTTACCAAATAAAAGCATTTCTCTAGACTTTGTTTTGACTTGGAGACGACAGTGAATATCGTCTTCGGAACGTGTATAAATGTATAAATGAAAATACTTCAATGGTAGTCGATATTCCATTGAATTACGTATTAATTGTTATCTTTAGAATTTGAATTAAGGTAAAGCTTTTATATGTAAACAAAAATGACGAAGACTAGTAGCATTATTTTCAAAAGCTTCGCTCGATAATAGGATAAATGACGAATGGAAAAATTAAAAATTTGTAAGCTCTGTGATATAAGTATGAACGAAAGAAAAATCAGTTTGTAAGAACGACCAAGTTCGAAAGTTCACGTGTCCATAACAGAAATACAAACCACAGAATGTCTACGGTTTATCAATTCCGTAATACATCATATCTAATTTCACCTTTTTTTTTTAATGTGAAGGATATGAAGCTATAAAATTCTTCATTCCTAGTTTCATTAATAGTTTTAATTATATTAAATGTCTGGTGGAAAAAAGTCTTGCGAGTATTTCATATTTTCAGGGCTCGGATTGTGCGACTTTTTCGACTTTTTGAAGAAAAATTTGACTTTTTTCCGTTATTTCTCAGAAGAGCGCTATATTTTGTTTCAATTCTAATCACAATGAAACTTTTAAAATTGAAATTCAAAACTAGAAAAAATTGTGCTATTTTAATCGAGAAGATTAAAAATTGAATAATTTGTCATTAAAGCTTTATGCTTCAAATTTTTTTAATGAATAGCGTTTGAAATTGAACTTTTTCTGATTTCGTGAATCCGTAATCAAAGTTTTAAGTTTTTCAAATTGCAAGCCTATACAATTGGACATTTTTAAGTCGAAAACGATTAAAATCGATTAAGTTCAAATTAAATTACAGTTGAAAATTTAGCTTTCATCTAAAAAGATTCGCCTTTTTGGCATGAAAATTCAACCATTTGGTTAAAAATTCATCTATTTTGCTAAAAATTCTTCTCTTTTGATTTGAAGCCCAAGTATTTTGTTGTAAATGCAACTTTTTGGTTATTTTATTTATTTTTTTGAAAATTCAACCATTTGGTCAAGAAATTTAACTTTCTTGTTTGAAAATTCAACTTTTCAGGCTGATAAAATTCAACTGTCTTTTAAAAAATTCGTCTTTTCGGCTTGAAAAATCAACAATTTGGTTGAAAATGTAACTGATTTTGGTTGAGGTTTAATCTCTTTTATTTATATTTTTTGGTAAAAAATTTAACTGTTTTCTTGAAAATTCGTCTCTTTTTAAAGAAAATTTGTCCTTATGGATTGGAAAATTCCTCTCTCATGCTGGAAAAGTCATATTATTTGTTAAAAATGAACTTGTTTGTTCAAAAACTGTCTATTGAAAAATTCGCCTCTGTGCTTTAAAAGTCAAAGAATTAATTAAAAATTTAACTATTTTGTTAAAAATCTGTCTCTTTTGATTAAAAGTAAAAATATTTAGTTTTAAGTGCAACTGTTTGGTTAAAAATTAGTTGTTTTTTTAAATTCAACCACTTGGTTAAAAATGTATCTTTCTTGATTTAAAACGTTTTAATTGTTGAAATTCAATTTTTAAGGCTGATAATTCAACCCTCTTCTAAAAAAATTTTCTTTTTGCTCAAAAATTCAACTATTTGGTTATAAAATCAACTATTTTGTTGAAAGTCTGTCTCTTTTGATTGAAAATTCAACTACTTGGTTGAAAATTCATCTTTCTTCGTTAAAAATGATTTTTTTTTTGTTTTTTGAAAATCCAACTTTTCAGGTTGATAATTCAACTTTATTTTTTTTTTAATACGTCTTATGGCTTGTAAATTCAACTATTTGGTAGAAGTTTAACCATTTTTTGTTTAAAAACTTGACCATTTGGCTAAAAACTAAACTATTTTGTTAAAAATCTGTCTGTTTTTACTGAAAGTTTAAATACTTGGTTGAAAATTCAACTTCTAAAAAAATGGTCGTTTTGCTTGAAAATGCAACGATTTGGTTAAAATTTCAACTATTTTTTTGAAAGTCTGTCTCTTTTGATTGAAAGGTAAACTATTTCGTTGAAAATTCGTCTTTCTTGTTTAAAAAATAAATCTTTTGTTGGAAATTCAACTGTCTCCTAAAAAATTCGTCTTTTTACTCGAAAATTCAAAGAGTTGGATAAAAATTCAAGTATTTTGTTGAAAACCTGACTCTTTTGATTGAAAAATAAACTATCTGGTTGAAAATTCATCTTTCTTCGTTGAAAATGATCTCTTTTGTTGGAAATTCAACTTTTCAGGTGGGTAGTTCAACTGTCATAAAAAATTCGTCTTTTTGGCTTGAAAATTCAAATATTTGTTTGAAATTTAACCCTTTTTGTTTAAAAATTTTACCATTCAGTTGAAAATTCATCTTTGTTGGTTGAAAATTGAACTATTTAGCTCAAATTTCTATTACTTTGTTAAAAATTCGTCTGTTTTACTTAAAACTTCTCAAATATTTGGTTGTAAATGCAACAGTTTTGGTAACTTTTTTTATTTTTAAAAATTTAACTATTTGATTGAAAATTCATCTTTCTTGATTGAAAAATCACTCTTTTCAAATTTAAAAGTCAATTGTTTTCTAAATTATTCGACACTATTTTTGTGCGACCATTTTGGGCTATGATGTCTGAATTACAAAACAGTGAATAATTTCATATTCAAATTATACAGCCGCAAATTTAAAATCCTAATTGTTGAGTAATGTCAAGTTTAAAATGTTCAAAATGAATGTTCCTGAGGTTCAAAATTAATGTGACTTTTTGTGGAATTTTTTCGGAATTCCGTGCGATTTTCTTTCTAATTTTATGCAACTTTTTAAAAATCTTCTAGTCGATCCGAGCCCTGGGTTACAGAATATTTAGGACAGTTTTGTTTCTTTATGGAAGTTTATGACTTGTCCTCGACATTATTTTTCTTTAAGAAATAAATCAATTAAAATTGAGGGACTTTTTTCACTCAGATATTTACTTCTTGTATCCTGACCTTCATCAATATCAAAAAGAGATCTGAATATTTAATTTTGATAAGTGAAAAAGCTACTAGTGTAAAGACTAGCTAATATTTATTTGACTGAAACGTGTAAATATGTTTATACAATTTATAGATGTAAGAATTTTTGTACAACGTAATACCGTGCTCGTAAGCTAAGTTATAATAAAAAATACTTTATCATATATGCGCAGCTTTAGCAGTTAGTTTCTTCAAGCGATTGTGACACCGATAGATTTTATTGAACTGTATACGATTAGCATTATTCTTTGTGTGCATTTATTATCTTTAGCGAACTTGTATTTTTTTAGGTTTGACAATCAAAATTTTTACTGTTTAAAAATTTTTTTTTATCTCTCGACTCATTTTTTATTGGTTTCATATTTTATCATCGGCACATTACTTAATATTTCGAAAATTTATTTTCTATAAATACAGAGACTTGTATAAAGCCATTTATAGATTTATATTTTCCATAATTTCCGTGTACGTTCAATAAAATTGTAATAATGCTTACATACTGTATATAATTTCCTTTAATTAGTTATTCGATTTTTGGTTATCCTTTCTCTATATAGAAAGTTTATAACGATAATCAATTGCTGTAACTTTAAAGAATAATTTGCACAAAAGGAAACAACATTAAATTTACAGATGCATGATTTTGTTTAATTAAATAATAATTTATCTACAAATTTTCTTGAATAATTAGTATCGCTGAAAGTACAAAGAGACCATATAGAAAAATAATAAAAATTATTTTTATAGCCCCTCGGGGAAATTGTAATTTCAAAATATAAATTTTATCTCATTCAAAATCAAGCATTTGTAAAATTATTAGGAATACTGATTTATTTTACCATTTATTTTGCAATTCATTTCCTGATTTATTTCGTCCTTATAATTTTTAAAGTATGTATAATTCATGTGTTGCAGTCGATACCAAAGTGCACGTTTTTGTGCTTTTTTTATAGATTCATGAATGTCTGGGGAGTCTGAAATCAATGTACAGTTAAAAAATAAACTCTCTAATAAAGAAAATGTAAAGAATTCAGTTATTTTATGTGCACATACAATTTTTCATGACGTAATTTTAGATAATAATTCTACATTTTATCAAAGCTTCTACAATTCGAGTAGCCAGTGATAAGAGTAAGTATCTTATATAAGTTTTTTTTACGCAATTATTACTGCACTTACTATTTTACTATGTGGATTCATATTTTTGAATAGAATTTTCTATTTGAAATATTTGCATCAAATTTTTTCCAAACTTTGATCAGCTGCTTTTTATTCAATCGAGAGAAAGTAGATTTGAAAAGGAAATCAGAATTAGAGCGTAACAAATTATTCTATAAGATTCATATTAATTTATTTATATAGTTAATAATTTATAGTTTTAGAAATTAAATGTTCGTTTTCTTTTTTTCTTTTTATTTAACAGGATATCTACTCAAATTCTGAAGAAAAAATCCCTGACAATTTTAGGATTTTTCCAGGCAAAATTTTTCCTAATGCGAATTCCAGTATTAAGTTATCTATCTGTAAATGGTTAAATAGTAATTAACTAAATTTATTTAAATAACCGGAAGTAAGGAGATTTTTCACGAAAATAGGGTATTAATCGCAAATATGAATTTTCAAGAAAAAAGTTAATTTTCAATCAAATGGTTGATTTTTTAACAAAATAGTTGAATCCTCTTTCAAAACCGATTATTTTCAACCAAACAGTTGAATTCTTAATCCGAAAATTTGGAAATTGATGAAAATTCGTCTTTCTGGCCCTGAAATTTGAACTATTTAGTTTAAAAATCAACAGTTTGGTTGAAAATGATCTTTTTTGTTTAAAAAATTCAACCCATGCATTTTTCTTAGTTTGACTAAAAAAGTGTATGATAAATAAAAAATTTTTGAAAAATTATATCAAATAGAAACACTGTAACATTTCTAGTTTATCATTATTTCGGGGAAAGACGATAATTTTTGGAAGCACGGTCGAATCCTCAACGTAAATAGATTAATTTCCAAAAAAACACAAATAAGAATTTTCAAACCAAATTTAATTTTCAACCAAATAGTTCTATTTTCAACAACAAAGTTAATTTTCAAACAAACAGTTGTATTTTGAACCAATAGTAGAAATTTCAGGGCTAAAAAGACAAATTTTCAACAGGAAAGTTAATTTTTAATCAAATATTTGAATTCTCAACAAGTTGAATTTTTAACCCGAAAATATCATTTTTCAACAAAAAAGCTCATTTCAAACAGAAAGTGGAATTTTCAACCAAATGGTTGAAATTTCAGGGCCATAAAGACGAATTTTCTACAAAACAGTTAAATTTTTAACCCGAAAATTTGAAAATTCATCTTTTTGGCCCTGAAATTGAAACTATTTATTTGAAAATTCAACTGTTTGGTTGAAAATGATCTTTTATGTTGAAAATTGAACTATTTGGTTGAAAATAACTTTTTCATTGAAAATGCATGTTTTTGGATTAAAAATGCAGTTGTACGGTTTAAAATTAATCGGTTTTGGTTGATGATTCAACTATTTTGATGAAAATTCAACCCATGCATTTGTTTAATTTGACTTAAAAATAATGTATAATAAATAAAAACGGCTTGAAAAATTATATTAAATAGGAACACTGTAAAATTTAGGGTTTATCATTATTTCAGGGAAAGACGATAATTTTTGGAAGCACGGTCGAATAATCCTCAACGTAAACAGATTAATTTCCAAAAAATGCTAACAAGAATTAAAAAAAAAATAATTTTCAACCAAATAGTTTAATTTTTTAACAAAAAAAGTTAATTTTCAACTAAACAGTTGAATTTTTAACCATTAGTAGAGATTTCAGGGCAAAAAAGACGAATTTTCAACAGAAAAGTTAATTTTCAATCAAATAGTTGAATTTTCAACCAAATAGTTGAAATTTCGGGACCATAAAGACGATTTTTCTACAAAACAGTTGAATTCTTAACCCGAAAGTTTGAAAATTGTTGAAAATTCGTCTTTTTGGCCCTGAAATTTGAACTATTTAGGTGAAAATGCAACTGTTTGGTTGAAAATGATCTTTTTTGTTAAAAAAATGCAACCCATGCATTTTTCTAATTTGGCTAAAAAATATATGATAAATAAAAAAGATTTGAAGAAATATATAAAAAAGGAACACTGTAGCATTTCTAGTTTATCATTATTTTGGGGAAACACGATAATTTTCGGAAGCACGGTCAAATCCTCAACCTAAACAGATAAATTCAAAAAAAAAACGCGAACAAGAATAAAAAAAACGTTTTAACCAAATAGTTCAATTTTCACCAAAAAAGTTCATTTTCAAAGAAACAGTTGAATTTTCAACAAAAAGGGTAATTTACAACCAAACAGTTGAATTTTCAACCAAATAGTAGAAATTTCAGGAACAAAAAGACGAATTTTATACAAAAATGTTGAAATTTTAACCCGAGCATGTAATTTTTCAACAAAAAAGTTCATTTTCAATTAATAAAGATTATTTTTCAACTAAAAAATTGCATTTTTGAATAGTTGAATCACCAACCAAAACTGATTATTTCAAACCAAACGTATGCGTTCTTAATCACAAAATATATTTTTTAAACAAGATAGTTGAATCCTGAACCTAAACAGATTATTTTTCCAAAAAACGCAAATATAAATGTTCAACCAAATAGTCAAATTTTCAACAAAAAAGTTAATTTTCAACCAAACAGTTAAATTTTCAAGCAAATACTTGAAATTCCAGTAGCAATAAAAGACGAATTTTCTACAAAACAGTGAAATTTCTATCCAAAAATATGAATTTTCAATGAAAAAGTTCATTTTGAACCAAATAGTTTAAATTACAGGGCCAAAAAGACGATTTTTTTACAAAACAGTTGAAATTTTAAAACGGAAATATCAATTTTCAACAAAAAAATTTCAATTTTCAACTCAAAAGTTAATTTTCAACCAAACAGATAAAATTTCAGGGCAAGAAAGAAAATATGAATTTTCAATTTAAAAAGTTACTTTTCAATCTGATAGTTGAATCCTCAATCAAAACCGATGAATTTTTAAGTCAACAGTTGCATTTTTCATCCGAAAATATCAATTTTCAACAGAAAAAAGTTAATTTTCAACCAAATAGTTAAAATTTCAGGGCCAGTAATAAAATGTAAATTTTCAATAAAAAAATTTATTTTTCAACCAAACAGTTGAATCCTCTACTAAAACAGATTAATTGAAAAAAACGCAAATATAAATTATCAAAAAAATGTAATTTTCTACCAAATAGTTGAAATTCCAGGACCAAAAAGAATAATTTTCTACAAAACAGTTGAAATTTTAAAACGCAAATATCAATTATCAACATAAAAATTTCAATTTTCAACGCAAAAGTTAATTTTCAACTAAACAGTTAAAATTTCAGGGCCGGAAAGAAAATATGAAATTTCATTTAAAAAGTTACTTTTCAATCAGATAGTTGAATCCTCAATCAAAACCGATGCATTTTTAAACCAGCAGTTGCATTTTTAAGCCGAAAACGTCAATTTTCAACTGAAAAGTTAATTTTCAACCAAATAGTTAAAATTTCAGGGCCAGAAATAAAATGTGAATTTTCAATAAAAAAAGTTAATTTTCACCATTTCTACCAAATAGTTGAAATTCCAGTGCCAAAGAGAAGAATTTTCTACAAAACAGTTGAAATTCTAAAACGTAAATATGAATTATCATCATAAAAGTTAGTATTTTACAAAACAGATTAAATTTTTACCCGAAAATATGAATTTTCAATAAAAAAGTTAATTTTCAACCAAATAGTTGAACTTCCAGGGCCAAAAAGAATAATTTTCTACAAAATAGTTAAAATTTTAAAACGCGAATATGAATTCTCACCAAAAAAGTTCATTTTCAATCAAATAGTTCATTTTTCAACAAAAAAAGTTAATTTTCAACCAAATAGTTTAATTTTTAACACAAAAGTTAATTTTCAACCAAACAGTTAAAATTTCAGGGCCAGAAAGAAAATAGAAATTTTCAATAACAAAAATTACTTTTCAATCAGATAGTTGAATTTTGAACAAGATAGTTGAATCCTCAACTTAAACAGATTAATTAAAATAAAAACGCTAATATAAATTATAAAAAAAAGGATATTTTCAACCAAATAGTTCATTGTTTAACAAAAAAGATCATTTTCAACCAAATAATTTAATTTTTAACACAAAAGTTAATTTTCAACCAAACAGTTAAAATTTCAGGGCCAGAAAGAAAATAAGAATTTTCAATAAAAAAAGGTTACTTTTCAATCAGATAGTTGAATCCTCAACCAAAACCGATCAATTTTTAAATCAACAGTTGCATTTCAATTCGAAAATAGCAGTTTCCAACACAAAAGTAAATTTTCAAGCAAATAGTTGAAATTTCAGGGCCAGCAATAAAATATGAATTTTCAATAAAAAATGTTAATTTTCTACCAAATAGTTGAAATTCCCGTGCCAAAGAGACGTATTTTCTACAGAACAATTTTAATCTTAAAACGTAAATATGAATTTTCAACATAAAAGTTAGTATTTTACAAAACAGATGAAATTTTACCCAAAATTATGAATTTTCAATAAAAAAGTTAATTTTCAACCAAATAGTTGAACTTCCAGGGCCAAAAAAAAGAATTTTCTACAAAACAGTTAAAATTTTGAAACGTGAATATAAATTCTCAACAAAAAAGTTAGTTTTCAATCAAATAGTTCATTTTTCAACAAAAAAGTTAATATTCAACCAAATTGTTTAATTTTTAACATAAAAGTTAATTTTCAACCAAATAGTTCATTTTTCAACAAAAACGTTAATTTTCAACCAAATAGTTTAATTTTCAACACAAAAGTTAATTTTCAACCAAATACTTCATTGTTTAACAAAAAAGTTCATTTTCAACCAAATAGTTGAAATGCCAGGGCCAAAAAGACGAATTTTCAACAAAACAGTTCAAATTTCAAAACGCAAATATGAATTTTCAACAAAAAAGTTAATTGTCAACCAAATAGTTCAATTTTTAACAAAAAGTTAATTTTCAAACAAATAGTTTAATTTTCAACACAAAGTTAATTTTCAACCAAATAGTTGAAATTCCATGGCCAAAAAAACGACTTTTACAAAACAGTTGAAATTTTAAAACGCAAATATCAATTTTCAACCAAAAAATTTCAATTTTCAACGCAAAAGCTAATTTTCAAATAGATAGTTGATATTCTAAGGCCAAAAAGAATAATCTTCTGAAAAACAGTTAACATTTTAAAACGCAAATATGAATTCGCAACAAAAAAGTTATTTTTCAACCAAATAGTTCATTGTTTAACAAAAAAGTTAATTTTCAACCAAACAGTTAAAATTTCAGGCCAGAAAGAAAATAGGAATTTTCAATAAAAGAAGTTACTTTTCAATCAGATAGTTGAATCCTCAAACAAAACCGATCAATTTTTAAACCAGCAGTTGCATTTTTAATCTGAAGATAGCAATTTCCAACACAAAAGTTAATTTTCAACCAAGTAGTTGAAATTAGAAGGTCAAAAAGACTAATTTTTTACAAAACAGTTGAAATTTTTACCCGAAAATATGAATCTTCCACAAAACAGTTATAATTTCAAAACGCAAATATGAATTCTCAACAAAAAATTTAATTTTCAACCAAATAGTTCATTTTGCAAGAAAAAAAGAAGAAAGAATGATAGAAAATATAAATTTTTGTAAAATTTTCTAATTCAGTAATATTATGACCTGTTCGGGAATTTTATTATTTGGAAATTTAACAATTCAGGAAATTAATCATTCGGGAATTTTGCAGTTTCGGGAATGTTATTTTTCGTGATTTTTCAGTCGTCTCATTGAAAAATCCCGGGATAATAAAATTCCCGAATTGGAAAATTCCCAAAAAATGAAATTCCTGAACAGTAACAATATTACCGAATTGGAAAATTTCCGAATTATAAAATTCCTAACAGTTTATAATATTACCGAATTTGAAAATTTCCGACCAATAAAATTGCCGAATTATACAATATTCGAACTAGAAAACTCCCTGATTATAAAATTCCCGGATTTAAACAATTACATTTTTTTAAATAAATATGAATTATTTAATAATAATACAATAATCGAATATTTGCAATGTTTAAAGTTTCTAAAATTATTGTTTGAATTTAAAATAACAATAACTGGAAACAATTTTCATCCAGAAATTATTTTTCGGGATTTTTCAGGCTTCTCAAATTTTTTTTCAATTAATGTTTTAAATTCAAACAGTAATTTTAGAAACTTCAAACATTAAAAGTCATTCTTTTATAGAAATATTTTATTATTGTATTTTTAATAAATGAATGATATTTATTATTAAAAATTAATTGTTTACATTTCGGAATTTTTTTTTTCGGATATCTTATAATTCGGCAAATTTCTGTCGGAAATTTTATTATTCGGGAATATTTAAATTCGGTATTATAATAAACTATCAGGATTTTTTTTATGTCGGAATTTTCCAATTTCATAATTTTATTATTTGGAAGTTTTATTATTCGGGAATTTTATTATTCGGGAATTTACAAATTCGGTAATATTATAAACTGTCGGGAATTTTCCAATTTGTTAATATTATAAGCTATTCGGGAATGTTATTATTTGGGAGTTTTCCATATCGAGAATTTTACAGTGTACCGAATTTTATTTTTCGGAATTTCCAGTCCCGAAAAATTATTCTTGTCCAAGTTGTGAAAAACATTGAGTTAAGTTCCCTGCAATTGACGTCATAACATGAAATACCTAATTGTGCGAAGCGTAGAGCTCCACGCTGGGGACGCGGCAAGTAGTGGGGGAAGTGGTGGGAGAAGAAGAAAAGCAGAGGCGTCAAGCTGCCGCTCTGCACACGTTCAAAGACTCTTTTTCAATAATTTATATCTGATGGAATAATGCAGATACAAAATTTCTGATCGCACCCCTGGAAAGATCAGTTAAAGAACTTATAAAATCCATCATAATCCGAAAATCGATTTTTTGCCTAGTAGGTCCCTTTTCTCAGATCGCGTCACATATAAACAGATAAAATAGCGTGTGGGTTTAGTCAACGTTAAAAAAGCGTTAAAGTCAATGTTACAATCATATATATTTTTCCCGAACCGAAACCCAACGTGGAAAATTTTCAATGAGGTTATGTTATGAAAAGTAAAAAGTGATAGGGACTTACCAAAAGGACCAGAGGTTCCAAAAAAATCCTTAGCACTGCACAGGCTGCACGCGAAAACTATATTTCATTGTGCAGACGAATAAGTAGATATATTAATTTTTATACAAATATTTTCACTTTCAATAATACGCACATGATTCTGAAATCACGATGTACAATGTCACTTCGCTAAAGCGCGGGCCCGTTTCAGGGCCTGTCGAGTCGAGCTCGGAGGGAGTGAGTGGGGGCACAGACGTGACACTGACACGTGACTAGTTCAAATGCGCGTTTACATTCGAAAAAATATATAATTTCTGCACTTCGCCTATTTCTTTCGTATTTTATTCAAAAAATATTGTACATATATTTTACTTTGATAGAAAATACTGTCTGTACTGCATTGTAGATATTATTTCATTAATAAGATAATGACAATTTTTTTACATTATTCTTATATGAATATGTATCTCAGTGGACACAAAAATATTAACGTCCTGCGAACGTTCTAAAGACGTTTCTAGGACGTTTGTGTCAGTCCAACTGATGTCCTAAAGACGTCCCATGTTCCAAGGACCGTCCTTGGAACATGGGACGTCTTTAGGACATCAATTAAACTGACACAAACGTCCTAGGAACGTCTTTAGAACGTCTTTAGAACGTTCTTAGGACGTTACTGTTTTTGTGCCCACTGGGATATTATAATAAACATTATAATAGTCATTTTTTAATATTTATCATTAATTTACAAAAATTTCTATCAATGATTTAAATTTCGATTAAATTTTAATGTAATGAATAATTTACTTTAATTAATTTCATTCCATTTAAATTAATTTAACCATTTTATTAATATAATTTTTTCCTCTTACAGGAAGTTGAACTTTTTAGTGATGAGAAAATTCAGATAAAAAAAAGCTTTCTTTAAAATATATTTCAAGTGGTATTAGTCTTGCTTTTATATTGTTCTATATAATTATAATTTAATATTTATATCATATCGATCTTATTTTTTAAAAGATTGCAAACTGGCTTCATGTTGCACATCTGCGATGTATCGCAATTTTAAAAACGTTGCCTTTCTGAATATGTGACGCATATTATGCCTCGCACGTATGTGGCTATCACAAAGTGCGAGGCATATGTATCGCACATACGCGCCTTTCATATTGTGCGACGAATATGTCTTGCACGTACGTGCCTCGCACAAAATGCGACGCATATGGACTACACCGTGCACGCACCGCGTACCTCGCACGCCGTGTGGATAACGTGCCTCGCACGATTGCTGGCTGGGATTATTCGATACACAAGACCTCACGGGCGGGTGCTCCCTGCTTGTGTGAATACACAGCACTCACTCTTCGGCTCGGCTTCGTCTCGCTTTCGAGTTAATGCTGGGCCTTTACACTCGTAGTGAGCAAACCGTCAATTCGGCCTCTCGTATCGAAATATACCATCATATACCTCCTCGGTAAAGTTATGATCATATATGCTAGTTTTTAGGCAAAAAAACGTTTACACATAATTTTTCGCGAAAAAGTTTTAAAAGTTCACAAGATATCAAGTTATTACTGTCCCTTTTGCCAATTTAGATAGAAGTGCAGCTTAAGTTACTATAAGCTAGCTTTATGTATGGTAAAATTATATTATACCATAATAGCCCTGGCGAAAGTATCGGATAGGAATTCATTCCGAACGAAACAGAAGTCATCCGAATCATTCCGGAATCTGTATCCGCATCAATCCGAGTTAATTCAAACCAATCCGAATTTTTTTTATATTTCGTTTGATCCAAATCGGTCAAAAATTAATCCGACTCAATCCGGTTCAATCCGAACTTCCAATCCGAATAAATCCGAAACAAATTTTCAATCCGAATGAATTCGAACTCGGATTGAACTAAAACGATTTTCAATCCGAATGAATCCAATTCAATCCGACTCAATCCGGTTCAATAAGAACTTCCAATCCGAGTAAATCCGAATCAAATTTTCAATCCGAATTAATTCGAAATCGGATTGACCTAAAACGATTTTCAATCCGAATGAATCCAACTCAATCCGAACTCGGATTCATTCGCATTCATTCGGATTGAAAATTCAGTGTATATCAATCCGAAAGTTTCGGATAGGAATTCATTCGGAACCAATACGAAGTCATCCTAATCATTCCGGAATCTGCATCAAACCAATCCGAGTTAATTCGAACCAATTCGAAAAAATTTCTACATTTCGTTCGATCCAAATCGGTCAAAAATTAATGCGACTCAATCCGGTTGAATCCGAACTTCCAATCCGAATAAATCCGAAACAAATTTTCAATCCGAATGAATTGAAACTCGGATTGACCTAAAACGATTTTCAATCCAAATGAATCCAATTCAAGCCGACTTAATCCGGTTCAAACCGAACTACCAATCCGAGTAAATTCGAATAAAATTTTCAATCCGAATGAATTCAACTCAGTCCGAACTCGGATTTATTCGGATTCATTCGGATTGAAAATTCAGTGTATATCAATCCGAAAGTTTCGGATAGGAATTCATTCCGAACCAATACGAAGTCATCCGAATCATTCCGGAATCTGTATCCGAACCAATCCGAGTTAATTCGAACCAATTCGAAAAAATTCCTACATTTCGTTTGATCCAAATCGTTCAATAATTAATCCGACTCCATCCGGTTCAATCCGAACTTTCAATCCGAGTAAATCCGAATCAAATTTTCAATCCGAATTAATTCGAACTTTGATTGACCTAAAACGATTTTCAATCCGAATGAATTCAACTCAATCCGAACTCGGATTCATTCGGATTGAAAATTCAGTGTATATCAATCCGAAAGTTTCAGATAGGAATTCATTCCGAACCAATACGAAGTCATCCGAATCATTCCGGAATCTGTATCCGAACCAAACCGAAAAAATTTCTACATTTCGTTCGATCCAAATCGGTCAAAAATTATTTTGACTCAATCCGGTTCAATCCGAATAAATCCGAGAAAAAAAATGCAATCCGAATTAATTCGAACTCGGATTGACCTAACACGATTTTCAATTCGAATGAATCCAATTCAATCCGAAGTCGGATTCATTCAGATTGAAAATTCAGTGTATGTCAATCCGAATTCGGATTGATTCGGATTCATTTGATTTCAAAATTTGGTTCGGATTGATTCGGATTGGTTCGTTTTGTAGTTCAGATTGAACCGGATTGAGTCGGATTAATTTTTAAACGATTTGGGTCAAACGAAATGTATAACTTTTTTCGGATTGGTTCGAATTGACTCTGAGTGCTTTCTATTTTTTTCATTCATCAAATTTATTTATTTATTTTATTATTCTTTTTTTGGTTGAAAATTGATTTTTTTAGTTGAAAATTTAACTATTTGAATAAAAAATCATTTCTTAGGTTGGAAATTCATCTCTTTTGTATTTCGATTATAAAATAATCTTTTTTTGTAACAATTTCAGATTTTTTGGTTACAAACGCAACTGTTTGGAAATTAATAATTTGTTTTTGTTAAAAATTCATTCATTATGTTGAAAGGTCGTCTTTTTGTTACAAAAAAATATTCTTGGCTGAAAATTCATCTCTTTTTATAAAAATTTAACTTTTTCTGGTTATAAATGCAATTATTGTTTGGTTGAAAATTAAGAAACTGTTTTAGTTAAATATTAAACTATTTTCTTGAAAATTCGTCTTTTTTGTTTGAAAATTAATTTTTTTAACTCAAAATTTAAATATTATATTTTTGGTTGAAAATCGATCCTTTTTAATTGAAAATTTAACTATTTAATCAAAAATTTATGTATTTTTTTGAAAAATTGTCTTTTAGTAGTAAATTAATCTTTTTCGATCAAAAATTCAATTTCTTGATTGAAAGTTCAACTACATTATTCAAAATTCATTTTTTTGCTCGCAAATTCATCTTAGGTAGAAAAGTTAAATATTTTGTTGGAAATTCGTTTTTTTTTTAATCGTTCTTTTTTCCGTGTAAAATTCAACTATTTGATTGAAAATTCATATATTTTTGGAAAAAATTTTTGTGACAAAATTAATTTAAAAAAAAAATAAAAATGTAAATATTTGGTTGAAAATTAATGTTTCTGTTCAAAAATTCAACTATTTGGTTCAAAAATTATATATTTTTGTTTAAGATTGATCATTTTAGTTGAAAGTTCACCTTTTTGGTTGAAAGTTCATTTTTTTTTTTTTTTTTTTTTTTTAATTTTTTTTTTTTTTTTTTTTTTTTTTTTGAAAACTACATTTTTTAACTATTTTTTTCCATTTTTGATTGAATGTTTTTAGTTGAAAATTTAACTATTTGGTTGAAAAATTAAACACTTTTATTTGAAATTTATCTCCTTTAGTTGAAAATTCGTCTTTCTGGGTTAAAAATTCAACTGATTTATAGAAGAAATTTAATCTTTTTGGCTTAGAAATTCAAAAATTTGTTTGCAAATTTTTGTCATTCTTATCTGAAAAATCTTTCTCGGTTGAAAATTAAATTCTTTTGTTGAAAATTCATCTCTTTTGGTAGAAATTTCGTCTTTTTGGGTTATAAATGCAAGTTTTTGTTTAAAAATTAATCCATTTTGGATAAGCATTTAACTGTTTTGTTAGAAAATTGTATCTTTTGGTTAAAAATCAAATTTCTTGATTGAAATTTGAAAATTAATTTCTTTGGTTAAAAATTCATTTGTTTGGTCGAACATTTTTTATTTATTTTTTTGCTGAAAATGAATTTTTTGAATTTAATATTTACCTATAACACTTTTATTTGAAATTTATCTCCTTTAGTTGAAAATTCGTCTTTCTGGGTTAAAAATTCAACTGATTTATAGAAAAAATTTAATCTTTTTGGCTTAAAAATTCAAAAATTTGTTTGACATTTTTTGTCTTTCTTGTCTGAAAAATCTTTCCTGGTTGAAAATTCAATTCTTTTGTTGATAATTTATCTCTTTTTGTAGAAATTTCATCTTTTTGGGGTGAAAATTCAAATTTTTGGTTGAAAATTAATCGGTTTCGGTTAAGGATTCAACTATTTTGTTAAAAAATTGTCTCTTTTGGTTAAAAATTCAATTTCTTGATTGAAAGTTGAACAACTGGTAAAATTTCATTTTTTTGTTAAAAGATTATTCGCTGATTGAAAATTAAACTATTTGGTTAAAAATTAACCTTTATTTATGAAAAATTCAACCTTTTTTTCAGAAAATTCGTTTTTATTTTGTTTAAATATTCAACAATTTTTTTAAAAAATCATTCTTTTTTTTTGCTTGTTTTTTGGTTTAAAATACAACTGTTTTCTTGAAAAGTCGTCTTTTTAGGTGGAAAATTCTACTATTTGTTTGAAAATTAACATTTTTGTTGAAAATTCGTATTTTTTGCTTGAAAATTTAACAATTTGAAAAAATTTTTCTTTCATGACTAAAAAATCTTTCTTGGTTGAAAATTCAACTCTTAGGATGAAAATTAGTTTTTTGTGGTAGAAAATAATTATTTTTCATTGAAACATCGTATTTTGGCTTGGAAATTCTACAGTTTGGTTGAAATTTTCTACTTTTTTTTATTGAAACAATGTTTTTGGTTGAAAATTCGTCTTTTTGGGTTAAAATTTAATTTTTTTTAGTAGAAATTTCATCTTTTTGGGTTGGAAATGCAACTTTTTGGTTGATACTTTATTTCTTTAGTTGCAAATTCAACTGTTTGGTTGAAAATTAATTTATTTTGCTTTAAATTCATTTTTTCAATTCAATACTTACCTATAACATTTGTATTTGAAATTTATCTTTTTTAAGTTGAAAATTTGTCTTTTTGTGTTAAAATTTCAACTGATTTATAGAAAAGTGGCTTAAAAATTTGGTTGAATTTTTTCTCTTTCTTGTATGAAAAATCTTTCTAGATTGAAAATTGAATTCTTTTGTTGAAAATGCATATTTTTTGATAAAAATAGAATCTTTTGGGTTCAAAAATTTAACCTTTTGGTTGAAAATTAATCGCTTTTGTTTAAGGATTCAATTATTTTATTGAAAAGTCGTCTGTTTTTTGGTTTAAAATTCGAGTACTTGATTTAAAGTTGAACAACTTTGTTAAAAGTACATTATTTGGTGAAAGATTAATGTTTTATTAAAAATTAAACTATTTTGTTGAAAATTCGTCGTTTTTAGTTAAAAATTAAACTACTTTGTTCAAAATTCATTTAAATGGTTGTTGATTCATCCGTCTTCAGTTGCAATTTTTTTTTTATTTGGAAATTAATTTTTTCAATCGAAAATTTAATTACATATTCTATTTTTGGTTGAGACTTGATATTTTGTAGTTGATTCGGTTTGAAAATGCAAGTGTTTTGTAGAAAACTCGTCTTTTTGGTTTGAAAATTCAAGAATTTAGTGGACATTTTTTTTTCTTTCTTGGTTCCAAATTCGGCTGTTTCTTTTCAAAATGTATCTCTTTCGGTAAAGAAATCTAAGTTTTGTTGGCTTAAAATTCAACTATTTTGATAGAAAATTAATTTTTGTTGAAAGTTCTTTTTTTTGTTGTTAAAAAATGTTGATTTTTGTGGGGAAATTCATCTCATTTGGTAAAAAAATGTCTGAAGAGGGTTCAAGCTATTTTTTTGAAAATTTGTCTTTTCTGGTGGAAAATTTAAGTACTTGTTTGAAAGTTTACCTACTTTGTTAAAAAATTTAGTTGTTTGGTTAAAGATTCATAATTTTAGTTGAAAATTCATCTTTTTGATTTAAAACTGGTAGAAAATTCAACTGTTTGGTTGAAAATTGATGTATTTTGTTAAAAATTTAAGTATATTGGTAGAAAGTCCAAATTTCGTCAAAAATTAACTTTTTTGTTGAAAATTTAACTCTTTTGTGGAAAATTCGTCTATTTGGATTGAAAACGGGAGAAAATTCAACTATTGGGTAATGAACTCTTAATAAATTACATAAATTTTCTACAAAACAGTTGAATTTTGTACCAAATTCTAGAATTTTCAAGCTAAAAATGTTATAATTGATATTTAAACCAAAAAAGGTTTTAATTTTAAATAAAAAACAGTTGAATATAAAAAAGACAAATATTGTAGAAAATACTTGAATCCTCAAAAAATACAGATTCATTTTCAACATTTTTTTGCATTTTTAATAAAAAAAGTTGATTTTCTACCAAAAATTACGAATCATAAACTAAATACATATATTTTTCACCGAATAGTTAAATTTTCAACTAAGATGATTTATGTTATGCCAAAAAATATAAATTTTTAACAAAATAGTTGAATATCTACCAGAAAGATGAATTTTCAACAAAATACATAAATTTTTAACCAAATAGTTGAATTTTCTACCAAAAAATATGAATTTTCAACAAATTACATACACTTTCAACTAAATATTTTGACCAATGGATGTGATGTTAGTCAACATTTTATTTGATTAATTTTTAGTCGATGTTTTTTTCGTTTTTATAAATTTTGAATTAAATAGTTGAATTTTTAAGCTAAAAATATAAATCTTAACCAAAAAGGCTGTAGTATAATTTTTATTGAAGCGAATTAATTTTCAATAAAACAACGAATTTTCTACAAAACAGTTTACTTTTATACCAAATAGTTGAATTTTATACTAAATTGTGAAATTTTCCTTTCAAAAATACGATTTTTCTATAAAACAGTTGAACTTTTTTAATCCAAAAAGATTAATTTTCTACGAAAAATGTAATATTTGAGATTTTAACAAATAATATTTTAATTTAAAAATAAAAAAATAGTTGGATTAAACCAAAAAAGACACATTTTTAACAAAATACTTAAATACTCATCTAAAACAGATTAATATTCAAGCAACCAATTGCATTTTTAATCAAAAAGTTGATTTTCTTCCAAAAAATACGAATTTCAAGAAAATATACCAATTTTCGACCAAATAGCTAAATTTTTATACGAAATTGTTTACTTTTTGGGCCGAAAATACGAATTTTTGTTGCTAAACAGTTAAATTTTCAACTCGAAAATGTGAGTTTTTAACCAGACAGTTGCATTTTTAACAAAAAAAAAAGATTAAATTTCTAGTGAAAGAGATACATTATCAAACTAAAAAGATAAATATTCAACGAAATAGTTGAATTTTCAATTAAAAAAATTGTTGTAAAGAAAGAAACAAAATTTTAATCAAACGGTTGAATTATCAAGCCAAAAAGACGACTTTTCAACAAAATAATTCAATTTTAAAACCAAATAATAAAACGTTGAAATAAAAAAGATGAATTCTTAACGAAAAATTTAATAGTACAACCGAGAAGAATGAGCTTTCAACAAAAAATAGTTGGATTTTTTTACAGGTTCTATTACTTCAGTTCGCATTTAAATGGACAAATGAAAAAAAGGGGGAAGACTGTGAAGCCTGCGATAAATAAATAGGATTTTTGATAATTTATAGACTAAAAAAAACATTTTCAATAAACATAGAAGTTCATTTTTAATGCTTGGAAAATTTTGTAATACTATTTTTACATTATTAAAAAGAAAAATTTGACACTATTTACACTATTTTTGATCTCTAAAGTGAGTCCGAGGCCTGGACTTATGATGACCAATCTTCCATTCATGGCCGGTTTTCCGGACTGAGAGAAATAAATTTCCTACACAAAATATGTGGAATTCCGATCAATTTTTACTGATGCAATGAATATAGGGTTACGATTTTCGAATCTTCCATAAATTTTCACTAGTTTTTATTTGTTTCATTTTAATGTGGATTAAAAGGACATTAATTATTCAACATCTCTTCCAAATTTGCAGATAAACAGTTTTCGATTTTTCAATATCAAATCATTCAAGTTATCAGGATCAGTAGATGAGTAAGGGATTTTCTAATTATAGATTCCTGTTACCAACATGTTACCGGCATCGAGACCATGCCACAGCTTAAGTGGTTCGTGTCCTTATTAAGCTTGTAGAATATTCTGAACATTTTCAAGGTTATATTTTGAGCTCCTTGTATTTTTTGCGCATGAAATGAATAACGAAAGGAATTTTCGATCTGTAAGGAAGCAATTAATTATCCTTGTTTTTCTCAAAATTATATGACACATTAGAATATCATTTATGACGTCAACCAGAATATTCAAGAAACTTAGTACGGACACGAACCACTTGCACTGTGGAATGGTCTTGATGTCGATAACATGTCGGTAACAGGAATCTTTAATTAGAAACCCCTTCACTCATCTACTGGCATCATAATTTAAGAAATATTTCATTTTTTAATTGTTTTTCAAATGATTCAATTTGCAAATTAGACCATTTTCAGAATCATCAATTTCTTTATGTGTTAAAGCATCTGATTGAAAAGTGTATATAAATCTGATATGAAATTTTCCACGTCCGTGTTTTGGATAAACAAATTTTTTAATTTTTGGAGATAATTTAAAAATTTTAACTTTCTATAAACATTTTTAATTACTTGTACAATTTTTATTTCGCATATTTTTTACAGAAAAATGAAAAAGTTGATAAATTCTTGCGAATTAAAACATCCAAAAGTCTTTATCAAATTTGGATAACACCATCTTAAATATCTCTATTCAAATAAAAAAAATAAATAAAAAAAGAGGAATGAAGAAGAAGGCAACCTCCAAATCCCTTTCCTTGTTTTTATCGTTTATACTATTTGTTATTAACAATAATGCTTATTATATTTTCACTAAACCTTTTTTCTTAAAATATCAGTGCTGAGGTACTATTAAAACAGAGTAAAAAACACTTACTTAAGTAACAAACATTTACAGTGGCGTATTTATTTTATAAATTGTTTATAACAATTGCTCATTTAATTATTTACTAAAAATCTTGATTAAATATCAGTATCAAGTTGATCCCGACAGAAATTATTGAAGAAAACAAAAATATTCACAAATGAACGATCCTTTGGAGTTTTTTTTTCATTACATTTGTTATAAACAATTAAAAATATTTTCTTTCAACAACTGTATGTGGTTAATAATTGATTTTGAAGTAGGTTCAATTGTTTTAAGTGGAATAAACGAGATGATAATATAGAGACAAAAAATTAGATATTTATTGATACAGTTGTTTATAACAATATAAATTTTTGACGTAAGTACAATAATCTAAGTATAATAATAATTTATATATATGTATATAATATATATAATATATTTATATAATAAGATATGATAATATGACTACAATTCTGATACAAAATATAAGGCATTCTAGGTAAGAAATAAGTGTTTTCAGTATCTGAGCTCAATACTAAAGTATTTTTTTGTGTATAAATTGTTTGTAAAAATTAACTTGTCTATTCAATTAATTATTTATGGGTTTTAAGTACATATGTATTAATTTTGATCAATAGCGAGTTTGTTTAAGCAATTCTCTTTTAGATAAAACATCAATTTTTTTAATTGCTAATTTTGTCACTTTATTTTTATATATATTGTTGCACAAAAAATTTAATTGAAAAATCGAGGAGTTTGGGGATCTTAAAATGTGAAGAATCGAGTATGTAAAAAATTCAACAAAAATACAGCGTGAGCGAAAATGCTACTCATTTCTAATAATATTTTTTAGTTTCCTACATATGTTAATTAACAAGTTTTAAAAAAGTATTTTCCATTACTATATCAACAATTGTTAAGAATAGTATAAAATTACAAACAAAAAAAGTCTTCTAGAAACGAAAACAATTTCTCAGAAAAATTACAATTTTCATATTATTCGACTTTGTTGTTATTTATTGCATTCTATTGCAAAACTTCATTCCCACCAGGGAAGCGTTTCTTGAACGTGGAAAGTATTTTGTAATAAAATTCAGGAATTGGAACAAATGCTTGACATTCCGGTAATAAAATTCCTTAGCGGAATTAATTATTCAACGAGGAAATAACAACAATAAAGTTGTGAGTAGGTGTCGATTTTCCAGTATACGTAGGTTGTCAGGAGTGTCGCGTGCCTGTATGTTCGTAAGTTGTAAAGATAGTAATCTAGCAAGAACTTGATGTCTATTCTCGTAAAACATAAACTCTCGTCATGTCGGCATTAAATATCCTCCATTTGGTATTTATCAAAAGACAAGAATTATAACAAAATAATCGCAGGCGCCATTATGTCACTCAGTTAATCACCGGAAATTACTATCCTCAAAACCAAAGGAAAAAAAAGGGAAATCCAAATCAGGCCAATCTTTAACTGACAATGTATATAAATTGAAAAAGTGATGAAGTTGATGACAGTTTTACTAAACGCATTCATGAGCTTTATAATAGTACTAGTCAGAAATACAAATGGAATGATACAGATGGTTATAAGTAATAAACAGTATTGATGACTGATCAATAGATAATCAATCCTGAACATCTCCTTGAATTAAATATCAATGTTTATTTTGAAAACACGAATACTTTAGATAATTATTTATTGAAGAAGAAAGACAGTGATAGCTTTGAAAATTTGTCTGGTGTTATTTATTTGATAAAATGCAAATGTTGCAATAAAGTTTATCAGGTGAAACTGACAGGAAATTAAAAACTGGAATTGCTGAACACAAAAGAGATCGTGAGGTTGGGAATTTCAGTACAGGTTCGTCACAACATTCATCGAACTATAATCATCATTGAGTTGAAGAATAGCAATTTTAAGAAAAACAAATTGGTTGATACTTAAAATAAAGATTTGAAAGTTACTTTGCCGTACATTCAAGGTCTCTGAACGTTTAATAATTTCATTGAAAAATTCAATATCAATTGTAGATGGTGATAAGTAATGGACAATTTTATTGTTACTTATCACCATCTACAATTGATACTATCCTGGTCAAGATCTGACCATCTCGAGGACCATCTCCTTGAATTCAAGCGAATGTTTATTTTAAAAACACGAATACTTTAGATAATTATTGATTAAAGAAGAAAGACAGTGATAGCATTGCAAATTTGTCTGGTGTTATTTATGTGATAAAATGCAAATGTTGCAATAAAGTTTATATTGGCGAAACTGACAGGAAATTAAAAACTGAACACGTATCATTGAGTTGAAGAATAGCAATATTAAGAAAAAAGAATGGAGTGATACTCAAAATAATGATTTGAAAGTTACTTTACCGTACATTGAAGGTTTCTCCGAATGTTTAAGAAGTTCATTAAAAAATTCAATATCATTTGTAGATGGTGATAAGTAATAAAAAATCTTGGTTACTAGTCAATAGCTTTCATTATTTTATTTGTACAATTACTGGTCATTGATATTTTGACCAGTAATTAACATTTTTTCTGTTACTTATCACCATCTATAATTGATACGACCATGGTCAACATCTGATCATCTCCTTGAATTCAGTAGCAATGTTTATTTTGAAAACAAGAATAATTATTGATTGAAGAAAAAAGACAGTGATGGCATTGAAAATTTGTCTGGTGTTATTTATTTGATGAAATGCAAATGTTGCAATAAAGACAGGAAATTAAAAACTGTACACAAAAGAGATTGCGAAGCTGGGAATTTCAATACAGTTTCTTCACAACATTCTTGGAACTTTGATCATTATTTCAGTTTTGAATCTAATAATATTAAAGTATTAGTTATCAATGAAAAAAAACTTATCAACGACGTATCATTGAGTCGACGAATAGCAATGTTAAGAGAAACAAATGGTTTGGTACTTACAATAAAGATTTAAAAGTTACTTTACCGCACATTCAAGGTCGTTTTGAATGTTTAAGAAGTTCATTAAAAAATTTAATATTACTTGTAGATGGTGATAACTAATAAACAATGTTGATTATTGGTCAATAGCTTTCATTATTCTATTTTTACTATTACTGGTCCTTGATATTTTGACCTGTAACCAACATTTTTTTTGTAACTTATCACCAGCTACAATAGATACTACCCTGTCCAACATCTGAACATCTTCTTGAATACGATGTCAATGTTTATTCAAAAACACGAATACTTTATATAATTATTTATTGAAGAAGAAAGGCAGTGATAGCATTGCAAATTGGTCTGGTGTTATTTATTTGATAAAATGCAAATGTTGCAATAAATTTTATTAGGTGAAACTGACGAGAAATTAAAAACTAGAATTGCTGAACACAAAAGAGATCGTGAAGTTGGGAATTTCAATACAGGTTCGTCAAAACATTCTTCGAACTTTAATCATCATTTCAGTTTTGAATCTAATAATATTAAAGTATTAGTTACCAATAAAAAAACACTTATCAACGTCTTAGCATTGAGTCGACGTCCATTAAATATTGTCTTCATCTACTCTTCAGGTTTAATTGTCTGTTTTGTTCATACAATGTTCACGTTTTTATCATAACTCATAATTGACTGGAATTTCCATTTTGACATAGTTCCTCAATGTTATAATTGTCTTGAATGATATTTCTTTCTCAAGAAAAATGGTTCGATTAATTCGATTTGTTCAACTCAGGCACGATTTATATCAGTCTCTGAAATTATTATTTCTCCTTCTTTACATTACAAAATAAATGGTAACTATATTTACGCTACCTTTCAAAAAGGCACGTAGTAGTTGCCAAATCGTAAAGAATTTTTAAATAACTATGAGTTAAACGATAACTCTCTTTTGTTTTTATTTCTATGTGGTCGTAAGACGGAATGAATCACTTCTTCAATTTATATTACTAAACTCTTTAGGTTTCTGATGCAATACATCATTTTTGGGACGATAATAAACATGAAAGAATTCCTGTTTGATTTTATTACCGGAAATTGGTCCCGAATTTTATGAAGATTGAACAGCTTGTAATTGCTTTATAAATTGTCACGCAAAAGTTTTTAATGGTATCATTGCGACTAGAACGAAGTGAGAATGAATGGCACGTTTGGAGTCAGTTATGTAAATTAAAGTCACTTTGCATGACCTAAATTGGAATGGTGTTTGAATTCGATTGCCTTTTTTATATTCCATTGTAATTTTTTATTCGATTTTGTTTTTTATATTGAATTTGGTATTTATATTCTGAAAAATAGACCAATCATTCAGAGAGGATGGAACAGGGTCGTTGCAAAAAAAATAATTTTATTTGTTTTTCAAGTTTAATTTAAAATATAATAATAGATAACCTTTTTGATTATAAAAAAAAACGAATTTTTGTAAAGTCTCTATTTTGATATGATTCTAAAAGCTGTATATTTTTAAATATCCAATAAAAACTTTGAACGAAAATTGTTCGACAGTTCAATTTTTAACGGATGAACATTGTTTGATTAATAATAAATTAATTTTTTCGTATATGTTTTGAAGAACGTTACTGTTGTAAATATATTTCATAATTTGACAATAATTTGTATTTATTCCAATAATTATCATAAAAAATATTCCTTGTTTACCGTTCTTCCATGAATAGACTCAATGGTTTATACAACTTCGTAAAACAGTCACTGTTACTTATTTAAACAATTTCTATAATTAAATGAACATTTCGATCTTTTTTCCCATGAAAAGTATATCATTTTTTAAAGAAATAAACTAAAAATGTCTTTGCAATGACTTTTTGTTGTTATTACGACTCAACTCAACATTTTGGATGTTATGTTCGACTTTGTACCATTTTACGAGTTTGCTATATTCTGCTCTGAATTTTCGTGAAATGGGGATCACTCCTGAAATATGCATGACCCTGTTTAAAGAGATATAGAGCAGCTACTAAATGTAAATAAATTTTCGACAGACTTGAAGACTTGACAAGACTTGACAAGGTGAGCCTTAAATCTGAAAATTTGCATTTAAATAATGTTTGAGTATTCCATTTCTTTGAAATTCTTTGTTTACTTTTTTCTTATTTTTTGGTGTGTAATGGTTCAAACTAGAGAGAAGGTAAAATACACAGTGAGGAGAAATTTCTAAGAAGAAATCAGACGAGCAAATCTATGCACTTCACTCTGTGTACTTTAGCACTTTATGGTTTGTAGGTAAGCATAAGCACAGTTCGCTGGTCGAAAATTCCGGTTTCTAGGGAAACTCAAACTCTGTTTCGAGATATTGCAATCTAACCGGTAGCTGAGCCAGAAACGAAATGTAAACACCACTCTGAGAAATTACGGGAGGACTGTATTAACTTAGGAATTTATTAACTCTGGCAAAAAAAGGGAAAGTAAATTATAATTGGAGATAAGGAAAAATGAACGGATTGTGCAATTTTTGTAGGAAAACCACCCTACAAAAGATAGGAAACAATTAAACAGAATTTAACTGCATCAGTTTACAAAAAATAAAGATAGATTTTTGTTTTTTAATGAAGCTTACGTATTCAATTGAATATTCTTATAAACAAAAATATAAAGAAATTATTCAATTAGCTGTATTAAACATTTTTGTTAGACCGGGTCATTGACAATCGTTTCTGGTATTTCTACTGAGCATGACAGAATATTTAATTCTCGATAATTATAATTTATCATTAGTATACTTACAATTAAAATTCGTTATCTGAAAAAAGTTGTGTAATTTGAAATTTTGAAAATTAAGTCTATAAATAATCCCTTTAAAAAAAATCATGAAAAACCCTATGTAATTTGAGAAACATTTTTTTAATACTCTTGTATGGTTAAATTAAAACTTAAACATTATCTAATACATTTTTTTAAATCTTATACATGATTTATGCTTGTGATTTTTACTGGAAATTAGTCTTTACAACAAAAATGTAATATAGAATCATAAAGTTTCGAAGACTTAAAATTTGTAAAAATTGTAGATTGTGTATTTTTATTAATTTACGTTTTTCGGTTCCATTAGCGTTTTGCACCCAAAATGGACATTTGTAAACAAAAATCATTAGATTTTAAAGGTTCATAATTTTTGAACAATTTTAGGCTACGTTGGTGTTTCATATTGAAAATTGGTATTTTCAAACAAAAATCAGTATAATTTGAATGATATTCAGAATCTTTTGACAATTTTGGAATATATTAGTGTTTTTTGTTGGAAATTGGTATTATTATTATTATTTTTTAAAATTATATTTCAAGGAAGATTCACAACATTTAAATAATTTTTAGTCATGTTGGCGGTTTACACCAAAAGACGGTATTTTTAGTAAAAAAATCATTACTACAAAAAATTCAACAATTTTTTTCAAATTTCGTCTCTTTTGCTTCAAAGTTTAACTATTTAGTTTAAAATTAATATTGTTGTTGTTAAAAATTCATCTTTCTTGGTTAGAAATGAATTAAAAATGCATACTTTTTGGTAGAAAAGTCATCTTTCTTGATTAAAAATCAACTTTTTTGTTAAAAATTTTAATGTTTGGTTTGAAAATTCAACTGTCTTCTAAAAAATTCGTCCTTTTGGCTTTGAAATTTTTCAGAAAGTGTTATTGTATTCTTACTCTTCTTTTTTGGTTAAAAAGTCTATATTAATTATATTTTTGTTCAGAATTCATCTCTGCGAAAATTTTAACTACTTTTATTAAGAAGTCATACTTTTTGGTTAAAAATGCAACTACTTTGTTAAAAGACTTTCGTTAGAACAATTTAACTAATTTGTTGACAATTCTTTTTTTTTTAATTGAAAATTCATCTATTTTCGTAGAAATTTAATCTTTTTGGTTAAAAATGCAACTGTTTGACAAAAAATTAATCTGTTTTGGGTGTGGATTTGACTGTTTTGTTCAAAATACGTTTTTTTTTTGTTGAATTCAAATTAAAATCTTGATTGGTTGAAATATCAACTACTATATTTTTTGTTGAGAATTATTTTTTGGTGAAAAATTCAACTACTTGCATGAAATACTATGTTAAAAATTCATTTTTGTGTTGAAAATTGATCTTATTTGGTAAAAAATTGGCCTTTTTGTTTCATAATTAAACTATTTTGTTAAAAATTCTACTCTTTTGCTTAAAAACTCACCTGTTTTAGTAGAAAATTCGTTTTTTTGTGGAAAGTTAGTTTTTTAAACTAAAAATTTATTTATTTCATTTTTAGTTGAAAAATCATAATTCAGCTACTTGGTTAAAAGTTGAACTACTTGGTTGAAGATTCATTTTTCTAGTTGAAATTTTTTTGTTTGTTAAAAATTAACTTCTATAACTGAAAATTTGATTATTTCATTTTTGGTTAAAATTTGTCTTTCTTAATTGAAATTTTATATATTTTGTTGAAATTTCGTTGTTTTTTTTTTATAGGAAGTTAAGTTTCCTGCTTGAAAATTCATCTCTTTGGTTGAAAATTGAACTATTTTTTTTGTTGAAAATTCGTCTTTTTGGGGGTAGGAAATTGATTTTTTAAATTGAAAATGAAACTTTTCCATTTTTGGTTAAAAACTTATCTTTTTGAGCTGAAAATTGGATTTTTTTTGTAAATTCTAACTGAATTAATAGATTGTTCACCCTATAAGAAAGTCTAACTGTATTTGGTTAAAACTTAATTTTTTAAATTTATAAATCTACTATTTTATTTTTGGTTGAGAATCCATCTATATTAGTTAAAAATTCTAATATCTAATAATTTTTTTTTCTTAGTAATAAATTAGTTTTTCGAATTGAAAATGTCACTGTTCCATTTTTTGATAATTATTGTTTAGTTAAAAATCCGACTATTTAGTTGAAAATTCAGGTCTTTTATTGAAAATGTGTCTTTATCAGTAGAAAAATAATCTTTTAGTTAAAAAATGATGTTTTTTGTCGATTTTTTTTGTTTGTTGAAAATTTGTCTTTTTGGGGGTAGCAAATAAATTTTTTAAATTGAAAATGTAACTTCTTCATTTTGGTTAAAAACTTGTCCTTTTGGGTTGATAATTTGACAATGTTTTTTGTAAATTCTAACTGAATTAATAGATAGCTCACTCTATAAGAAAGTCCAATGATTTTTCGTTGAAACTTAATTTTTATAAATTTATAAGTCTACTATTTTATTTTTGGCTGCGAATCCATCTATTTTAGTTAAAAATTCGAATATCTAATAATATTTTTTTTGGATAACAAATTAGTTTTTTGAATTGAATATGTAACTGTTCCATTTTTTGATAATTATTGTTTAGTTGAAAATCCGACTATTTAGTTGAAAATTCAGGTCTTTTATTGAAAATGTGTCTTTACCAGTAGAAAATTAATCTTTTAAGTTGAAAAATTATGTTTTTCGTTGAAAATTGAACTATTTTTTTGAAAATTCGTCTTTTTGGGTGTAGTAAATTAATTTTTTAAATTGAAACTGTAACTGTTCCATTTTTTGATAATTTTTTTTCAGTTGAAAATCCGACTATTTTGTTGAAAATCCTACTATTTAGTTGAAAAACTGACTATTTAGTTGAAAATTCAGGTCTTTTATTGAAAATGTGTCTTTATCAGTAGAAAATTAATCTTCTTAGTCAAAAAATGATGTTTCTCGTTGAAAATTGAACAATTTTTTTGAAAATACATCTTTTTGGGTGTGGCAAATTAATTTTTTAAATTGAAAATGTAACATTTTCATTTTTGGTTGAAAACTTATTTTTTTGAGTAGAAAATTTGACAATTTTTTTAAAATTCTAACTGAATTAATAGATAGCTCACCCTATAAGAAAGTCTAATGATTTTTGGTTGAAACTTAATTTTTATAAATTTATAAGTCTACTATTTTATTTTTGGTTGAGAATCCATCTTTTTGGTTGAGGATTCATCTATTTTGTTGAAAATCTTTTTTGTTTGAAATATCAACTTTTATATTTTTCTTTGAGAATTCATCTGTTTTAGTTCAAAATTCAACTACTTGAATAAACTACTTTGTTAAAAAGTTTTTTTTTTGGTAAAGCGTCATCTCTTTTGGTTAAAAATTGTATACTATTCAATGAAAAATTTCATTTTGTTGTTCAAAATTAATCTTTTTTGGTCGAAAATTAAAATTCTGGTTTAAAATTTAACAACTGTTTTCTAAAAAATGTGTCTTTTTGGTTTCAAAATTCAATTATTTGGTTTTTGTTCGAAGTTTAATTGTTTTTATTCGAAAGCTCGACCATTTGGTTGGAAATTAATCTTTGCAGTTTGCAAATTTAAATATTTGATTAAAAATTAATTTTTTTTTAAATTCAACTACTTAGTTGAACGTTCATCTTTCTTGGGTGAAAATGTACTTTTTCGTTGAAAATTTATCGATTTTGATAGAAAAACTTGAATTAAGTATGTATTAATAACCGAGTTTTTTATTTCTGTTTTCAGATGCGGTGGCTAACGCCTTACATAAGCTTTCTGCTGGTGGCTTTTTTTTCCTCGACAGTGGACAAATCAGACGCATGCTCATGTGCACCTGCACATCCTCAGACAAAATTCTGCGAGGCAGATTTCGGTAGATATTCCAATTAAATTTTTTAATCAAAGCTGGATTTTTATAATAGAAGGAAAATATTTCGATTGGATAACATAACTGTCGACTGATAATAATCAGTTTCAACCCCGGTTTCAACGAACACTTTAAAGATGACTCCGAAAAATGATCAAGAAAGATCATCTTGCTCATTAATTAATTATTTGAAACTTCAGATAGAATTAGATTTTAAATGCCAAAAACAGTTTCGTGTAAAATTATTAATAATAATATATCTCTTTTTTAATATGCTTCAGTTGCTGTCATTAAAGTGAAAGAGTTAGACGAAGGCACATTTGAAAATCTCTATAGGGTGAAAGTAAAAAGAGTCTTCAAGGTTAGTAAAATTCTCTGTAGCAAAGTTTCTACTTGTTAAAAGAAATCAAGAGAATTGTATAGAATTTGATCAAAATTTTTGAAAAATGTGTTGAATTTGAAACTGTTTAGAGCAATCCCGAACACAATCTGATCTTAGAAGACGAGCTGTGGACTCCCTCAACTGATGGAATGTGTGGTGTTACTCTGAATTTGAACATGACCTACGTTGTGAGTGGTAGTGTGAGATCCGGAAAGCCTTTCATATCGATTTGTGACCTGTCGATGCCTTGGGCAAAAACGACCAAACGCCAACGTAAAGGCCTCAGACAGCTCTATCGAGAAGGCTGTAAATGCAAAGTGAGTATTCCACTTTATGATATGCACTGCGGCTTTTTCAACAGGAAGTAAATCATCTTTTCAGACGAGAAATATATATTAAAACCTTCCCATCAATCCTTTTTTACCTCTTCATCAATCCACAAACACCCCTATCATTTTCAATCCCAGTCCTTCCAGGGGGCCTTGTATAAATTACGTAAACATTTTTTTCGGAAATTTGGAACCACATGAGTGTTACCTCCCTTCATATCTTATGTAATTTTTGACTATTTTTTTTCGTGAATTTATTCAGGGATTGTTCAAAAATTGGGTAAGACGATTTGGGGGAAGAGGGATTTGGTCATATCTTACTGTTTCTCATGAATTGGCAAGTTGTTGAATTTTCAAACAAAAAAGATAAATTCTTTAGAAACAAGGTTATAGTTGATATTTATTAAATGAGCAAGGAAAGATTTTTCATTTTTAATAAAAAACTGTTGAATTGAACCAAAAAAGACGAATTTTCAACCAAGAAAGATTTTTCTGTCAATAAAAAAAAATTCATCCAAAATATTGAATTTTCAAGGAAAAAAGACAAGATTTTTATACGACCGTTAAAGTTTTAAATAAATAGTTGAATTTTCAGCCAAAAAGATTAATTTTCAACCAAAAAGATGAATTTTATCCCAACAGACGAATTCTAAAAAAATTTATCAACTTTGAACCAAATAGTTGAATTTTCAATCAAAAAGATTTATTTTCTTTAAAAAAGACGAATTTTGAACAAAATAAATAAATTTGTAAAAAAAAAGAACGAATTTTCTACCAAATAGTTGAATTTTTTGCCAAATCGTTGAATTTTCTACTAAATTTTTGAATTTGCCAGTTAATAATACGTGTTTTCTACAAAACTTTTCAACCCAAAATCATGAATTTTTAACCAGAAAGATTAAGTTTCTACCTAAAAGACGAATTTTCAACAAAATATATCAACATTGAACCAAATAGCTGAATTTTCAAGCAAGAAGTTTGATTTTCTATAAAAGAAGACAACATTTCAATGAAATAAACATATTTTTAACCGTATAATTGAATTTCAACACAAAGAAGATTATTTTTCTCACAAAAAAGACGAATGTTGAATAAATTTCCAGCCAAATAGTTGAATTTTTTAATAAAAAAGTCAAGGGTTAATAAAAAATTAATTTATAACAAAAAAAAAACGAATTTTTCACAAAATAGTTGAATTTTTCTACCAAATAGTTAAATTGTCTATTACATTGTTGAATTTTCCAGTTAACAAGATGAATTTTCTACAAAACTTTTCAACCCCAAAATATGAATTTTCAATCAGAACGATGAATTTCGAAACCTAGGAGATTAATTTTCTACCCAAAAAGATACATTTTCAAGAAATTACTTTCAAGATTATTTCTCGCTAAATAGTTTCATTTTTGAACTAAGAAAGATAAATTTTCAGCCGAGAATAAAATAGTTAAATTTTTATAACAAAAAATTAATTTTTAACAAAAAAAAATGAATTTTCTATTGAATAGTTGAATTTCCTACAAAACAGTTAATTATTGACCAAATAGTTGAATTTTAAACCAAATTTCTGAATTTTCAACCAGAACAATGAATTTCAAAACCAAAAAGAATAATTTTTTACCCAAAAAGATAAATTTTCAACAAATTACTTTCAAGATTGTTTCTCACTAAATAGTTTTATTTTTGAACTAAAAAAGATCTATTTTTAGCCAGAAATAAAATAGTTAAATTTTTATAACAAAAAAGGAATTTTTTACAAAATAGTTGAATTTTCTATTGAATAGTTGAATTTTCTACAAAACAGTTAATTTTTAACCAAACAGTTGAATTTTCATTAAAAAAAAATTTTTAACAAAAAAAAAAAAATTTCAACAAAGTTGTTGAATTTTTAACGAAATAAGACTAATTTTCAAAATGTCTAGAGCTAGATATAGTTTCTCTTGATTTTTAGCATAGATCTTAAGATCATCCATGTAAAATACATGAGTGATCTTGTGCTTTCGATTTCCAGGTTTGCCGCAGAGGTCCCTTTCGGAATGGCGAAGTGCGAGAGATAGTGGCAATAATGTGAGGCAAAAAAGAAGAGGGCTCATGTTGTCGCCCTGAAACACACCTCTCTGAAAGGTGACACTATTAGTGATCACAGGATGTTTTCCAGATGAGACAGTAAATCTGGTTTTCCAAAGTGGCATTAATCTCTCTATGCACCTCACGATGTGTGGGTAAACATCAAGCCTTCCAACAGAAAGATGATAAGTCTATGTGAGGTTGAATCGAAAGCTTTCCGATATTCAATCCAGGCCATCGAAAGGTAACGCTGATAGAATGCTGCGTCTTGACAGCCACATCTATCGATGAGCAGGTTCTCCCGAAATACTGCTACGCCTTCTTTAAACTGCGTTGTTCGCACATTTCTCGCCACACAGGTCCAATCTTCCGAACAATCTCATCATTTAGGACAGCTGTGAAGATCTTATACAGCGTTATCAGACAAGTTATTGGCTTTAGACTTCAGGTATAAGGTGAAATTGCGGGCCAGATGCTGGTGGCTTGAAGGAAACTTTTTCCATCAGTAGGTCTTGATACCACCTGGTACCGGAGCAGATGAGTTCTTCATGCCTCTTAATACTTTTTCGACCTTCTCGGTAGTGATAGGCGGGCATTCCTCCTCAGGTGTTATGAGGGCACTGCACAGCTCCTTGAAGCAAATTATATTCTTTGAGTTTTCTTTTAGTGGATGCTGAACTTCATAGACTTCTCTCCAAAAAGCCTTGACCTCCTCCGGTTTGGGCGGATGGACGACAGTAACTGGAGGGTCCCGGAAGAGTCGAGATGGGTCTAACAAAAAATGTTGATTTTCGCTGACCCACTTCTCTCTCCGCTCTGAACTTCTTCTAGCGTTATGAAGTACTCCTGTTCTGTCAACAATATGCTGCCTGGCTGTCAGTATCTTTGCCTTGTTGAGTGTGTGATGACGAATCCATAGTTCGCGCGTGAACTGTCGAACCTTGGTTGTGAAAGTCCTGCCAAATGTCATGTAGTAAATAACACACTGAATGCGGGACGCGCACTGCCTCGCCCAGCTCTTGTTTGTGCTGTGTTGATTCATTCGTCTTTTGGTATTTTGATCAACTGTTGATTTTGTTTCACGGATTGCGTCTGCCAAAGCTCTCGCTGCAATACACACACTACAATTGATAGTCCAGTGGTCGGATTCTTCGGAAAAATCTCCACGAAGCTCGTCCTCCAGTTCAGCCAGATCTTTGGGCTTCAGAGAAACCTTAATGTTGATGTTCGTCCGAGTCCTGAAGCATCTCTCTTCCTCTATTAGATGCCTGCTCCCGGTTGATCTCATTGTCGCCTCTACTTTCCTGTTGCCGGCTTGTTCTGGCTGCAGTTCAGTAGGCGCCCCGCTTATATAACCCCTTTTCCGGCATTCCTCGGCACAGTTACGCAGACTTTAATGCGAAAACTGCAAGAGCTCTCGGTGTTTCTCGTACCTCAGGGTATACAGTCGCGCCGTATAACCTTCTCGTTCTGGGGCCATATTGGTATCATAGCAATCCAGCAGGTCGTCCCTAAGTTGATCCTTCCACTTAAAAGTAATGAGAATCTGCCGCTTCATCACATTGACTCCGTTTTTATTGGCTCCCCCAACATCATTGCTGTTACCACGAGCAGCTACGAAAAGGGTTCCTCCATTCTTGTAGAGCCCCGCGTGCAAGGATAAGGCTGGATACTCTAAGAGGTCGCCCGGCATACCAGAGTCACCGTTCAAGTCATCTCACCCAGATGCCATTTAGCTTTCGGCACGATTGTACCGCCTCCGCTTGGGGGTTATTCCTTTGGGACCATCCCTGGACAATTTTCCGCGACTGCTTATTGATTATTATTGTAACCATATTTAGCAGAAACTCTTGGTACAGGGACCCTCTACCCGGAACCCGAGGACCTATGAAGGGCCTATGCCAAAGCAACCGAACGTGTCTTCGGATTGCGAATAGAGGGTCCCTGTACCAAGGGTTCTAGATGGATATGTTTACACTAATTAATTAGCAGTCATGGACAATTATCCAGGGGTGGTACCGAAGGAATTGATTCCCAGGCGAAGGCGTGAAAACCATGCCGAAAGCTGAATTGCACCCGAGTGAGGTGTCTCTAACGGTGTTCGTTCCGCGATTATATATTTCACGCCATCAAGGCGGGCGCGGAATTCTGAAGCTCAAATTTCTTCATACCCGAATTATTCTGGGTACAGCTCACATCGTCGGTATAGCTCTCATCGCCGCAAATGAAAGAGATCCTCTCCTAAAAATTTTAAGGATCCACGGGAGGATTGATGAAGGAGCGTTCTTTACAAAGCTGCGGAGCAAGAGGCCGAGATACTTGGCCTGAATTTCAACATCACAAGTGAGGAAAGTGCACTCCTCCATCTAATTGTTTTACTTCTGAAAGCTGAGGTGAAGAAAGCAGAGGTTAAAAAATTTCACCAACGCCTAAATTATCTGGAACTATCATTTTCGGACATCAGCCTCCGTTGCACACTCGACGTCTGACATTCTTCTCCAAGACTTCGAAAAAATGAACTATATTGGTGAACGAATTCTCAGCTCCGTCCGAATGCAACATTACTCCGACGATTTTACCCAAAATAGTAGGTACAAGTAACAGTACTTGTGACAGGTTCTCTCGGAGGTACGAATCTATCACTGGTACGTAAACTGAAAGCCAGACCCGCGTGCCAAAACTATGCCAAGAGGCTTGCGAGATGGATGCAGAAAGCTGTCATCCTTGGGTCGCTTTGTGTCTTTAAGACTCACGAGGGTTTCGCCGGCCTGTCGTTGTCATTTCATTGTGTCCTGTGACCACTCATCTTAAGGTTGTGAGACGTGACCATAAGTATGATTTGCTGTGGTTCTACTGGGATCCAGTGTCATTTTTTAGATAGTAGTTGCTCTCAGTGGGACTTTGGTTGTTTAACCTTGTTTTTTTAATACATACACACACACCCCGTATAGTACATCTATATATACTCACGACGTATGCGTATGCACCGACGTCCCAGCATGTCGGGTTGTTACTTCAGGCCCTATAAAAATCCAAAGGACCAGAATGGGCCAGTTATAGTTCTCTATTTTCCACGAGTCTCTTTGATTCGACTGTGTAGTATCTAGTGCCCAAGACCGTATTTCTCAAGTGTTAGTGTGTGTGCCGTTGTGAGAGTGTTGTGCATTGGGATACCCGTATATGGGATTTCCCATCTTTTTAAAAGGAGAACGTACGGACGAAGTGTTGTTTTAATTGTGGTCAACCCAACCACGTAAATATAAATTGTCCGACGAAAGAGCGCGGTGTGAAATGTTTACTGAGTATGATAAAGAAGTTCAGAACAATGGTGTACCCATTTAAGCATTACTCGATAACGAGAGCGATTTGACGATTATGCGTGCAGAAGAAAATATGTGAAGTTACGCCCTCCGCGTGTCGAGAATAAGTCGATTCCATTTCTAGATGTCAGAAAAAGAGAATAACGTGACGTTAGTGGAATTTTAAGCGATACTTACAGTCGACTTGCGATTGTACTTGCGATTGTAAAGGCGCTTAAGAAGTTCCGAATATATTTAATAGCGATTTCATTTAAGATTGTAGCTGACTGCTGAGCGTTTACGAAGAAGGCGTTCTACGACTTGTGGTTCCGAAGGAAATTCAGACTCAAATCATTTGAATTGCGCATGAGAGAGTTAATTTCTTAGTGAGCAAAACGGAAGCTCTTGTGAAGAAAGACCATTGTATGCCGAGTCTCCGTGCAAAATTCGAAAATGTGATTCGCAAATGTGTTAGTTGCATACTAGCAGAAAAGAAGCAAGTACGACAAGAGGGATACCTAAATCCTATTGTCGAGGGCGAAGTGCCCTTGGATACTTTTCATGATGATCATTCGGGTCCTCCGGCGACGACGAGGAGGACGGGAATTCCAAGAGCGAATGTACAAGTGGAGTGTGAATCGTACGCTCATCCCGTTGCTGACAAAGATGTCCGCGCCGAAGTCCGAAGAATGGTTCAAGTATTTGAGCACAGCTCAGTTGCACTTGTGTGCGATCTCATATGTGTATACAACTATGTCCAAATCGAGGACCGAAACGTTGCGCTGATAAAATAATGTCCTTCTTTTTGGGATGAGGAATTGTTATTATTTTCAAATTAAGACCAAGTAAATGCCTCCAATCAAATCGAACACTTCTGGGAAGTCAAGTAAACGGTGGCCAATATTTTCTTAACTTTTACCAACTCGCCTACCACGTCCTCGTCGTAGTTCCTGAGTTTGGAAAAATTTATGTTTTCCCAATAAAAGTCTCATTCTCACCGAGTTATGGGGTTTCAGAGTTATGGGGTTATTGAAGAATCGGGGTTCAAGGCTCAAGAAGCATGTATGGCTCGAAAATACTGTTCTTCAGGGCTTCAACGCGCATATGTCTCTTTCTTACCGGGTTCTGGGGTTATGGCATTTTGAGTTTATGGGGTTAAGGGGTTATGAAGTTAAGGGTTTATCGGGTTTTCGGGAATAAGTGGTCAATAGATAATGGATTTATTGGGCTTTTGGGCCTATTTTTAAGGTCATGGAAAAAATTGACGCGTTGGGGTTAAATGGACCCAAATTTGCATTCAGCGACCCCGAAAACATATGATAGACATAGTCGGACTCCAGGAGTAATTTTCTCAATTTTTATGGTGGAGCTGTGTTAACAATGATAATATTAAAATATACGCCCACCGCTAACTTGAATCAACAGTACGACATGTCAACTTTATGAATACATGACTACATGTATATCCAAGTTGAAACTGCGCTCCAGTAATCTGTGGCTGCCATATTTTCCCCCTAGTAACTTTCACTTATATACCCGGAGCTTGGTACTACTATCGGCGAGAAACTTGTAGGCGTCTTCTTTTGAAGCTTAACAACTCAGACAAAAAAAAAGCTAGAGTAATATGTAAATACTTATGTGAAAGCTGAAATTGGTACGCGTAAATGAGCTTCAAGACGTCAATGTAAAAAAAATTTCTGCTTTTGTAGGCTGAAAAATGTAAAAAAAAGTCAGAAATTGTGGGAACATTCATGAAAAGTAAAGTATTCATGCACGAATTGCGATTAACAAATTTTAGAAATAATACAAATTGTTGCTCGAAATAAAAAAAATGTGCAACTATACTATCTTCAGTTCTAATAAAGATATTAGAGCGATTCTGTAATGGATAGGCTCTGTAATTATTTAAAATCTCGCGAAAGGATCTGATTTTTCTTCTCGTGAAAATCGCAATGTTCGTAGACATTTCTTTGGTTGGAAAGCAAGTGTCAGAAAGTAGCAGCAGTACCTTTTTTTCTGCCGACCATTGGTGCCTTTCTTTGACCCGTGCTTCTGAACTCTTGTCCAAACATTGACGCCTCTTCTGACCCGCAGCAAACAAATTCACTCCCTGTTTTCTAACACTTACTCTTCAATAAAACAAATGTCCGAAAACATCGCTATTTTCACCAAGAAGAAAACAACCATAACCTTCCGGGAGATCGTAAATGATTACAGAGCCCACTCGTTACTCGACTCTAGCATTCTTTTTGACTGAGTTTTTAAGCTTCGAAGGCCGATGCCTATAATTTCCTCGCCGACAGTCGTTAGAACGCACGTGCGGTGACGCGCCGCGTGGAGCGTAATGGGTTGAGTTTGGAGCAACATGAAATCCGTTTCAAAATGCGTGGCGTACGACGCAGCGTGCTCGTCTGCGTTGGCGTTGCTGTTCAAGCATATACAGGCCCTTAAGGGTCATGGTTAAAGTTGTAAACGATTCCGCGGTGTTTGTTGAGTCACAATAATTTATATTAAACGTTGTTTATTGGGTTCACGAGATGAGGTTCAGTTTAATGAGGTTAATAGAGGACAGTAATCCGAGATGTTTAGCACTTTGTTTTGATTTTTAGCCTTATAGTTAATGCGTGGCAGGAAAAGTACATTAAAAGGTGTTTGTCAGGTCGCTAATTGAGAAGCTTCAAAATGACACGTAAAAGAAAATGTAAAACAGTGAAGCTTATTTAGCATGAAGAACACAAGATCGCTCGGCTAATCAATGTTTTTAATAGTCAACAAAATAATAATGAACAAAAGTTTTGTAAGGTTACATTTTTAAGCGAATTAACGGAGTTTATTGAGTCTTCATCATACAACAAAAGTTGTTTATCGGGTCCGCGAGATAATAAGGTTTTGCTTAATGAAATTATTGAAGGACAGTCTTCTAAGATGTTAACAACCTTGTTTTCGGTTTTTAGCCTTATAGTCAATACGTGGGAGGAAAAATGCATTAGTAGTATAGCTAGGCCGATTCGGGGACACCACTACCTAGTTCCAGTTGCTAGCGACTGAAGGCACCATCGGCCAGTTACCAAAGTCAGTAATGGAAATGTCGGTAAGGTAGATCCCTGACACAGACTCTTGATCGGTAATTCACCGACTGACGATTTGGGGTTGTATTCGTGCTAAGAAACCACCAGTCGATAAGTGACTTATCCAAAATGCATTTACTACATTTCTTGTTTGGATGGCTGCTTAAATTTGAATAAAAAATGAAAATGATAAGCAAATTTGAAGACAAATTCTATCTGATCGATTTAATTAATTTAAAAAAGTTTAGGCTAAATTGAATGAGTACCAAGAGCATGAAATTTGAATTCGACCCAACGGCGTTTGCAGAATTCCAGCACTGAAAAGAACGATAGAGAGCGATTTTTTAGATTTTGAATTCAATCCAACAAAGCTTGTGAAGTCCATCAGCAATATTTTGAACTTTAAAAGCAACCATCGATGTTTGTAAAGCACATCGCTGAAAGCGACAACATTCAGCAGGACATTGAATTTTGAAACCAACCTAGCGTGTTCTGTGAATATCCAACGCTATAAAAGAACGATACTTAACATATTTGGTAAATGTATAGCAGCGTCATCTATCAATAATTTAAGTAGCTAATGATTCAAACTTCACTACTATTCAAAGAAACTAGCGTGCTACCGAACCTTAATAACTATACTTGATGAAGAGAACAGGTTTAAATAAATATCTACCTTTAATAACCTTAAATGTTTGTTTATTCAAGCGAAAATACTTAACCTTATTTCATATGTAGATTCTGAACTCAGTTTAACAAAATAATCTCTCAACGTAAGCATACAAATTGAACACAGTTAAAATACAAATTCAGAATGGTCATGCTCGCTATTCTATTATGTTTCTTTGACGCAATATATGGAAAATTTCTTGACACTCGGGACTTTGTAATGAATGAGAAGAGTTAATGTAAGGTCGCAAAGCATCTGCATGTTCGATAATATCTGTATGAAGCATCATACAGCAGCATTTTCGACTTGGTTGAGAGTACGCCTTGTACATCAGTTCACCTGATCCATCTGAAGGTGGAGATGGTGGCAGCTGTGATAGTGACAGTGGTGGTGATGGCGCTGGTGGTTCAACGTTAAAGCAACGTCGAAGCAACGTTGAATGGACGTTGCGCAAAGTGTGCACAAGTGGTGGTGGAGGTGCAGAATGCAGATGCTTTAAGTGGTTGACGAAAGGGATGATGACAAAGATACTTTGGTTGATAGGATATTGAAAGGTAGATTGCTTATCAACTAGTAGTAACTATGGTGATTGTGATGAGCATTAAACTACCTCATTGTCATAAATAGACATGTAGCGAAAGCAGTTCATCAGTATTGATTGAGCTGCAGTCATATCAACATAGATTTCAGCACGCACATGGATACTTTACGCCAAATTGTTAAAACCAGTAATGCGATACGACGGAAGCATCAAATGCTAAAAAGGAGTAAAGCCTATAAAGTATGATCAATGAAACGTTCCAGCCTATAGTGAAACCACTGCAGAGACTAGTAAACATTACTAAATATTCTACCAATGAAAAAGTTAATTAGGTTTTACCCGCATTGAAGTCTGAAATGGAGCAACCACCGCTTGGAGTAAACGATGAAGTCCGACAATTATGACCTTAAGAAATTGAACAAGAGGATGATGATGATGATGATAATGATGGTGATGATGGTGATGATAAAAACGCATAAATTATGACAGCTGATGATGATAAAGAACAGGATTCAGGGCAGTTAGATATAACAATGGTTGAAGGCGATACTGCAACAGAGCCTATTAATAATTATCAGTGGCTCACCAACAAGTTCCTCAGATTGCTTAGTCAAAATAGAAAACAATATTTGGATATGGTGTACGGTGTACGTAGACTAGGTGATGATCTCATGATTGGTGATACACCTGTCCATTTTGGTGATCACTTCAACTACATGGGAGATAAACAGTACTTGAAAACTGTTGGCCTTCTCGAATTATTATTTAGGCAGGCATCTGATGATTTTTTAATGATTTCTGGATAATTTTTTTTCAAGTGACTGTCTAATATTTCGAAAAAAATGGTCAAACACTCCTATTTATAAATAATTTGAAGTCACAAAACGCCATCTCTCTGCAAGCAACGGCTGCGGAGATTTACCACCTTAGAAATTGAAAGGGGTCAATTGACCACGCTCGGTACTTCCAGTGTTAAATATGTAAAATAATAATCTTCTTTTGTCAATTTTGTGTACTACAAGTTTTTATATAATAATAGTAAATAAACATTGAAAAGGGAAAAACTGTATACTCGGAAAATTTGCGCATCAGTTTACCATAAGCACTTTAATATTACTTAGATTCAATTCACGGATAGATGAATTCAAATTTCGCGCCCTTTCTACATTGCTCGAAATGTATTTAAGACGAACTTTAACTTCCTTCTGCGAAAGAATTTCGATCCTTCCAGCGTTGGCTATTTTCAAACAGCGTTGTGTTGAACTCAAAAACCAAAATATTGCTTGCTATCGTTTTTTTCAACGCTGGACTTCAAGAAGCGCCGTTGGGTTGAATCTAAATTCGGCACACTTGGCACTCATATCATTCAGCTTGAACTCTCTTGAATAAATGAAAGAAATTAACTGATCGATTGCGTAGAATTTCTGTTCTTATGAGCAATATTTCCTCTGAAATTTTCTCTATTGTTCAAATTTTTAATAATATCTATTGTTTAGTCTAACTTATATAAGCATCTCAACAGGAAATGATAATAGACTATTACTTTTATTATCAATAAAGTGTTATCACCATAGCTTCACCTGTCTTCACTTTTTAAGTTCCTTCACTTCCTTCACTTATCACTGACTTGATAGTTAAACAGTTAACTAATGATAATGAAATACATTTTGAGTGGGTCACCTTGTGAACTAACCTCAAACTTCTAACCTTTACTATGCGTGAGCAAATATTTTTTCGTCCCGGTAAAACTTTCAAATTGGTAGCTCTCCTCTTCAAATTGAAATTTTTCCACGTGCAACCAATATGAACCATTATCGTTTGTCAGTAAATTACTGCTCACTGTTTTATCGGCATTTAGCTTGGAACAGAAGCGTGTTACAAAATTCACCAAAAAAGTACCTAGTAGCCCTATGTGCCGTGTAAGTGTACTGCACTGTCTTAGGTAACATATATCTATAATATACAGCTCTGTGTACTGGAAAATACTACTGCGCATTAGTGTGTACTATAGAAGCCTACTGCGCATCTATAAGTACGAGGGCTGTTTGATAAGTCATTTTCGACCATTCAAATTGATGGTGCAGAGTTTCCATAGTATTTATCAAGCCTTTCCCTGGTTTCGGTGATGGGTTTCTACGCAAAAATTAATGCTCAATCGGCACACGAAATTCACTTTTTTCCATTTTCGTTAACATTCACGTGGTTTTTTCCTTGCAATGGCTATCGAACACAAAATAAATGACTCATCTTGATTGAAATTTAACAGTAGTCTATTCATAGATGGCGTTGACGGGATCGGTGGTGCATTTAAAGTTACTGCGCAAAACATTTAAAAATTCACTGACTTATCAAACAGACCTCGTATCATTAAAGTCCACTGCGCAGCCTTGTGCACCACCAAACTCTACTGCACATCTATATGTGTCATAGAAGCCTACCTAACATGTAAAAGTCCACTGCATATCTTAAGTATTGTAGAAGTGCACTGTGCATCCATAAGTATTGTAGAAGTGCACTGCGCAGCTGCATGCACTGTAGAACTTTACTGCGCAGCTTTGTGCACCACAAAACAGTAGTGCGCATTCATATGCGCCTTATAATTCTACTGCGCATCCATAAGTGCCCTAGAAGTGTATTACGCAGCGGCATATGTAGCGAAACTCTAATGCGCAGCGATATATACCATTAAACTGTAATGCGCACCCATGCATATCAGAAAAGGCTACTGCGCATCCATAAATGTTTTAAAAGTGTACTGCACATTTGTATATGTGGCACAACTCTACTGCGCTATCATATATACTACCAAACTGTACTGCGCATCCACACGTATCATAGAAATCTACTGCATATCCGTAAGTGTCGTAAAAGTGTACAGCGCAGCTATATGTACCATAGAACTCAACTGCGCAGCCTTTTTACAAAATTGGGGTCCAAATGGACCCCATGGCTACTAAATTTCGCATGCGCTAGAGCAGAGTGATCTGAGGGGGGCGTTGTGTTAAGTGTGTGTTATTTCAGTGTCCCTGGACAGGATCCGATCTTGATGACTCTTTATGACCTCATTAATTTTATGACATTTGGTCGTTCTTTCTTTTTTCAATACAAGTATTTGTTTGAAGATAAGGTTAAGGACAAATTTGTAAGCAGGTACGCGTTCTTTATTGTGTCGCAATCATTTATTACACCTTGTTCATCGGTTTTGCGCTTAAATGAGATTTTGTTTAATGGGGTTGATAGAGGACAGTCATCTGAGATGTTTACTACCTTTTTTGGTTTTCAGCTTTATAGTTAATGCGTGGCAGAAAAACTACATTAAACGGCGTTTATAAGGACGCCAAACGAAAAGCTTCAAAAAGACACGTAAAAGAAAATGTAGAACAGTGAAACTTATTGAACATGAAGAATATAAGAACTCTAATCTTATCAATGTTTTCAATAGACAAAAAAATAATAATAGACCAAAGTTTTGTAAAGTTAAATTTGTAAGCGAATTAACGGTGTTTATTGAGTCGTAATCATACAATTAAAGTTGTTTATCGGGTCCGCGAGATTTGAGGTTTTATTTGATGGAATTATTAGAGGACAGTCTTGTAAGATGATAACAACCTTCTTTTTTTGTCTGTAGCCTTGTAGTAAATGAGGAAAGAAAGAATAAATTAAACGGTATTTGCCAGGTCGTCAGATGAAGAGCTTAAAATAACGAAGAAGAACATAACAACGCCAATCTAATCAACGTTTTCAAAAGTCCGAAAAATAATAAAAAACAAAGATATAGTCAGGTTGAAGTTTTTAATGGTTTAGCAGTTTTTATTGGGTCGAAATCATACATTGAATAATGTTAATCGGGTCTGCGATAGTATGACATGAGATGAGGTCGCCAAATGAAACGCTTCAAAATGACACGTAAAAGAAAATGTAGAAGAGTTAGTCTTATTTAGGATTGAGAGCACAAGGACGTCAATCTATTAAACGTTTCAAAAGTCCAAGTATATTTTTATTGGGTAAAATTGTTAATATTAATAATGCATAGCAAAGAACTTTATTTTTTTTGTATCTTCCTAAAAAATAATTTTCCATTAACTTATATAATCCAAAAAAAGGCCAATGGACCGAACCCCTCACCAACCTTGCACTTCACTGATGGCGGGCTACATCGCGTGTGTTTTCCACTTGTTTGGCGTCGATTTCTCGGTTTTGTTTTGTGCTGTTGTAATTTCATATCTATGATTAGTATTTAATTTTTTTGTTTTTGTACTACGTGACCAAGGAATCATACCACCTAATCATTTTACTTATGTGGTAAGCACATAAACAAATAATATAACCTAAATTATTTACACGTGGGAAGTATTTTATTTTGATATATTTTCGCACTAAGTTTTCGATTCTCATCCTTGGTTTCGAGATCAAAAACTCTATTCTTTATAAAGAAAAAAAAGCGAAAGGTTACATATTTTGAGATTTTTAGTGTCGGCACTTTTTTGCCATCTAAAGAGTATTTGCGGAAAAAAATTATCCCACACAAAAGAGATTCAAGCCTGACAACAATAATTAACTGACTAAACATATTATTACTAATATTTTTGGTGTTATTTTGTGCTATAGGAGATAAATAAACCGGTCAACTCACTTTTGGAAACTTTCCCTTGTCATTTTAATATAATAATAATTTCAAGTCAATTGTATTTTAAAATCTTATGATTATATATTGTGATATATAGTTTGAAATAATATAGGTTATCACAAATGTTGTGTATAGATATAATTCGAATTCGATTCATTTGCCAGGTGTAAACAATTTTTTTAGTCGTTTTGAAAGAACAAAAAAAAATTGTTTTACAACATTTTAATTTGTGTACTGCTTTTGCATGTGAATAAGAATGTGAAAATAAAAACGGTATAAATAAATTTCGTTAAAGTTATAATTTTTTCATTGCAATAAATTCAAATTTGATCATTCATTCCGTTATATATGTGAATTTCGAGATAGAAACATTTTTTATCATTTCTAAGTACTGCAAAAAGTATTTCAATTTTTTTTTTCTATTTGGACAGAATTTGCAATCTCAATGATTAAACTTTAAAAATCAAGGAATCTCAATTCATTTTTTTTTATTTCAGTAGTCAAAGAAATATGCTTCCTTTGAGTTATATTTAAAGAATTAAAATGTTGATTAAAAGCATTTTCTGTTCCTGAATTTCATATTCTCATATACACCCAGACGTATCAAACAAACACAATGTTGGCCATAATTTTTGTTCCCTTAACAGAAAATTTGGCAATAAGGAACATAAAAATTTGCAATCGAAAAGCATAAGTTCGTGATATTAATCGATTTCAATAAAAAACTAAATGTCGATTTATAGAAAATACTTCAGTCATATTTTTAAATTTTATTTTATTCTAACAGGTTTTGATTTTTTCAATTTCATTTGAATAGCAAACTTTTTTTTATTTATTTCTTCCTCCACTTTATAATATTGAAAATAGATATTTTTTAAAAATTGGAAATATTTTCTTGCACCCGTCTGAGATTTTATGGAGGTCTTTGAAGTTCAGGCTATAAGTACATTACTTTCAGAGTCGGAAGGTTCAACCATCTTACTTTCAAGATTAGGTTACGTTTTTGGCAGTCTTCCGCTAATGCCAATATTTTTCACTTTGCCTTAAAATGTATTTTTGAACTTGTTTAGCGATATGTTACAATCATTTATTCAAAATATACCATTTTTAATTCAAAAACATTCAAAATCGGATAATAATATTTCAATCGTACATTTCAAAATTTTAAGCTGAATAAGCTTAGGTGTTAATTGTTCAAAATTAAATATTTTGAAATGGAATGCATTTTCAGTTGCAGAATTTTGAATTAAAAGCATTTCGTTTAATAATTTTAAAATTGAAATATTGGAAATAATATAATTTTTAATTAAAAGCTACAAGACGTTCAAAATTGCATAATTGTGTGTTAAATTGATTTGGTTTCATATTTTTAGCATTTTAAAATGAATGAGTTAATTGTCGATCAGTGTTAAATTGACTGCCTTAGAAATAATTTACAGCATAGGTAATGAAATTGGAGGCATTCGAAGTTCTATAATTATATATTAAAACATAAAAAGCTTGTTTACTTTCAAAGTTTTCGTTCGGTAAAGTATTTTATTTACAAAATTTTCCAGTGGTACCACTGACGCATGCGATTGCACTTTAAAAAAAAAATTAAGTTTGCTTCAGTTATTTTACTTTTGAATGCATACTATATGTATAATTACAAAACAATTGTTACAAGATGTGCCACATATTCAAAGCTACTGAGTATAGGCAGATATTACTTTACACTGCTCCAGCTGTTCTATATAATGTTTTTCATAAAGATTATTATGATCATTTTACACTACTTCACTATATTATGCTCCTTTTGCTTTCGGAAGAGACACCCCCTGCAATGTATCATTTCTGCCTTCGAGCCAAGTGGCTTTAGAAAGTTACGTTACTTTACGCGAAGAACTGTATGGAGAGCAATTTATGTCGTATAACGTTCACGAATTGCTACATATAGTAGATGACGTTATCCGGCCAGGTAGTATAGATAACTACAGCGCTTTCTGTTATGAAAATAACATGTCAACACTTCGAAAATGTTTTTGAAAACCACAGCTTTCATTGCCTCAAGTTTATAAAGGGATCTCTGGACGTGACAATTTATACGTTGCTGTACTTTGTGTTGAAATCAATATTCGTTCTTCTCAAAGTCATGATGAATGACCTCTTCTAGAGGATTGGCCCATCAATCGCTGTCGACAGTTCCACAAATTAGAAATTGGTAAATGTACTTTGGCAACTGCTTAACGTGACAGTTATCGCGATCTGGCTGAGTCCAGAATAGACGTCATAAGAAACATTGAACAATTACAAGAGAATACGTTTCTGATCAGCCAAACATTTATAACGGTGACTGGAATTTATGATTGTGGAATAACATCAGATACTCTAGGGGTGTATCGTAGCACATACTTATTAGAAAGCCTTGAAGCAATTGATATACGCGAATTGAAAAGCAAGGTTAATGGGATGCCACAATGGAGTGCTATAGAAGGAGAGGAAGAGAGATTAGTGGAGAACGAATGGGTGTAAATTAATTTGTAGCTTACATTCAACTGTTACATCTGTGAAAAATAAGATGTAAGTAAATCATGCTTTTTTTCTCTACATTAAGAAAAAGGCCTGCTTCTTTCTTGGAAATTTGTGATTTTCTATCCCGTCCACTTTTAGCGAAGTTTATAGTTTAGTAATATTGTAATATAATTTTAATGAACAATGTTCTTAACGTCCAATGTGTAGCTCATTGACGGTTTGAAATGAATTAAGATGAAAGTGTGTTTTTCAACTGCAATGCAAATTTTCCTAAAGATATAAAATTTTCCATCTCTAATAACGAAATGACCAAATTTCGACGACCACGCACGTAAACACCTCCTTTCAAACTGAACAAAAAATTAGAAAATAAAAAACGAGAAGATCCTTTTCCTTCGTTCTTCTTTCTCTCACCTTTAATTATTTCTATTTTGTTAAATTCTTGAACAAGAAAAATTTACGAAAATTCACCAACGTTTCTGTGTTAAATACAAATAAAAAACAGCTAATTTTGTAACTGGAACTATTTAGTTGAAGGGAAAGAAAAATTCTTTCAACTCACATCTCAAATATCACGTTTTAGTTTATTTTCATTCAATGATTTTAAGGTGTTGCACTTCATAGGAGGAAAGTAACTATATATATAATTGTAAAACCTTTCGCACATAGACATCACTTATTTGAATCCTAAAAAACAAAATTTGAAAGCTTACACTGCTTATTAAGTCAGTTTCAGCGGCATGGCTTGTCTGCTAACTGAAAAGGGATTAAAGGTGTCTACAGCTGAAATAGTAGCCCGACGAGCAAGTAGCGGCAGTACAATTAATATTCCATCCAAGCTTTTAACATTTTCCGATGACGACGTTCCTGAGAGGGAAAAATCTAAGTTCTCATCTGTCAAAGATGAGCTAAGTCGTTCCAAAGCTGTAGCAGCGAAAATGAATTTCTATCACAAAAGCGCCACACAAAAAAACCATTCCACTTGAATTAACAATCCCTTTTTTTAGACCAAACGCCAAGAAATACGTGTAAACGTGAAATTCCAATTGAATATTAAGTTTACTTTCCTAATTTCGTCCTTCATTGAAAAGGTACATTAATTTCAGAGATCAAGAAATTACTATACACTAAGTAAAGTATATTGATCGCAATGTAATAATTTATATGTATTTGCGATTTTTTCCAGAAACGAAAAGCACCCAGAAGCAAGTCATCCAGCAATTCTACTAAAATTACTTCTGATACGGCCATTATCAGTGACACTCCTTTCAATTCTACGGGAGCCGCCATCCTTCACGAAAAAACACACAGTAACTTATCAAGTATTGAAAATACTTCAGATTTCGTGCAACAAATCGCCACGATCAGTGATAATTCTTTGAATTCGTGATTTGTCGATTCCTACTCTGAAATGAAGGAAATTTTCGCTAACTTGCAGTAAGTATATTATTCTTTATACAAATACTGTGCTTCTTTCCGTATTAGGTATTTGTATAAAAAAACCCCACAGAATTTGTACAGAAATTGGCTTTCGGCTAATTTGTCAATTTCGTATGCCTCATTGCGAACCCTACGACTTTTGTTTCGATTATTTTAGCATAAAACGCTTTCCTGAAGAATTATTGAGGTGTGACTTTGAAAATAAAACTCTCTTTATAATATAAATACCTACATTTATGGCTGTGATTGTGATCTGCAACATAGCTCAAACCATGATTTTTAAGGTGACATATAGCGCACAAATTCAACCAGCAATAACCTATTGCGCACGTCTATAGACCACCATGACCCACTGCACAAGTCTACAGCACATCATGATCCACAGCGCATGCCTGCGAGCCACCGTGACAAACTGCACATGCCGGCGACCTACCAAGGATTTCTGCGCATATATTTTTGTTTCACTGGAGCTAATGTTCTCAGGTATCTAGAGAGAAAAATGTCATACACTCTGAAAACTGGCCCTTTTCGAATCCACAGATAGTGATATTCGAACACCAATGACACCACGAAAACCTCATTTTTGACAGTTGTGGTGATTAAGACTTTTTATCACCATGACATGAACTACATTTTCCCTCAATGACAAACAAATTAGCCGGAAGCCAATTTCTGTACAAATTCTGCGGGGTTCTTTAACTCTATAATCATTGGAGGTCCATAAAAGACCTGGTGGAAGTTTCAGACTCATTTGGAATCAGAATGATTTCGTCTGAGTCCGCCTGATTCCGAGCAATTGAATCTGTTTCATTCCGTGCGAATGCGAAATCTGTTTCGAATCAATCCTAATTTAGTCCGTTTGAGTCCGCGAAGAATTTTATAGATGCAATCCGAACCAGTCCGCTTCATCCCGAATTTCATTCTAAATGAATGACTCCGACCTACTGCGTACGAGTTTCTGTAAAATTTCAGTCTGAATCGATTCGCATCATTCCAAATTTTGCTAGAAAATTCATTCCCAATTAATCCGAATGATTACCCGTTCTAAAAAAAAATTAACTCTGATTGAATCGGCCTACATCCGAAATTTTCGTAAAAATTCATTCCGATAGAATCCGCCCGAATCTAAAATTCACATACATTCATAAACACACATAGCCACAAGAAATATACAACCACCGCAGGGTCCCACTGGAAGTAACTGTCATCTAAAAAAATGACATCGGCTCCCAGTAGGACCGCGGTAAATCCCATTCATGGCCACGTCTCACAAATGTTCAAACATGATATAGTTTTCTGTTAAAAAAATTAATAGAAAGAAATTTTAACAAAATAGTTCCATTTTGAAGAAAAAAAAAAAGATTTTTCAACTCAAATGATGAATCATCAACCAAAAAAATTTTTTTTGACAAAGTAGTTCCATTTTCAACCAGAAAATATAAATTCTGAACAAAAAATGTAGTGGTTGATATTTCATTTGAAGAAGCTTTAAATTTTAAATCAAAAAGATTAATTTTCTACCAAAAAATAATAATTAAAAAAAAAACATTCTTAACAAAATAGAAACTAAATTTTCAACTAAAAAAGATCAATTCTTAATGACAAATAGAATAGTATAATTTTCAGTTGGAAAAATAAGTTTCTTAGCAAATAAAGTAAATTTTCAACGAAATAGTTAAATTTTTTACGTAACAAATGAATTTTCTACCAAAAAGATTAAATGTCTATAAAAGAAAATTCGCTTCATTTTCAATAAAAAAGAACTAATTTTCTACCAAAAAATAATAATTTTTAACAAAATACCTGAATTTTCAACCAAATATTTTAATTTTTAAAGGAATTTTTAACCTAATAGTTGAATTTTTGAACAAAAATGGGAATTAGTCACTAAGAAGATTGATATTCTACCCCAAAAGACAACGATTCAATAAAAAAATACAGAAATTTTGAAACAAGTAGTTGAATTTTCAACTGAAGAAGATTAATGTTCAAACATGGTATAGTTAAATTTTCAGTTAAAAATGTACTTTTTAATCAAAAAAGACTAATTTTGTATCAAAAAGATCCATTTTTGATAAAATACGTGAATTTTCAATTGAAGAAGATAAATAAATGTTCAACCAAACATGGAATAGTTAATAGTTAAATTTTTAGTTAACAAAATTAAATATCTATAAAAAAATTATTTTCAACCACAGAAATGAAATATCAACCAAAAAGATTAATTTTCTACGAAAAAATAATAATTTTTACCAGAATACATGAATTTTCAAACAAATATTCTAATTTTCTATGGAATTTTCAACTAAAAAGGTTCAGTTTATACCAAAAAAGACAAATTTTTAACAAAATAGATGAATTTTCAACTAAAAAAGATCAACTTTTAACAAAGAAAATAGAGTAGTTTCATTTTCAGTTGGAGAAATAAGTTTCTTAGCAAGTAAAGTAATTTTTCAACGAAATAGTTAAACTTTCAACCAAAAGATTAAATGGCTATAAAAAAAAATTTGCTTAATTGTCAATAACAAAAAAACTAATTTTCTACCAAAAAATAATAATTTTTACCAAAATACATAAATTTTTATCCAAATATTTAAATTTTTAACCTAATAGTTGAATTTGCAACCAAAAAAGTGAATTAGTCATCAACAAGATTAATATTCAACCACAATAAAAAAGTTTCAACAAAATACAGAAATTTTCAAAGAAATAGTTGAATTTTCAAGCAGAAAATATCAATTCTGAACGAAAGATATATTGGTTGATATTTCATTTAAAGAAAATTTAAATTTTAAATCAAAAAGATTAATTTTCTACAAAAAAAAAAATTTTTAACAAAAAAAGTAAACTTTGTAAACAAAATAGATGCATTTTTAACTGAAGAAGATCAATTCTTAACAAAAAAAATATAATAGTTTAATTTTCAGTTGGAAAAATAAGTTTCTTAGCAAATAAAGTAAATTTTCAACGAAATAGTTAAATTTTTTACTAACCAAATGAATTTTCTACCAAAAAGATTAAATGTCTACAAAAAAAAAATCGTTTAATTTTCAATAAAAAACAACTAATTTTCTACCAAAAAATAATAATTTGTAACAAAATACCTGAATTTTCAACCAAATATTTTAATTTTTAAAGGAATTTTTAACCAAAAGGTGAATTAGTCACCAAGAAGATTAACATTCTACCCAAAAGATAAAGTTTCAACGAAATACATCAATTTTAAAACAAGTAGTTGAATTTTCAACTGAAGAAGATTAATGTTCAAAGATGATATAGCTAAATTTTCAGTTAAAAATTTAATTTTCAATTAAAAAACTAATTTTGTATTGAGAAGATTAATTTTCTACCAAAAAAGATAAAGTTTCAACAAAATACAGAAATTTTCAAACAAATAGTTGAATTTTCAACTGAAGAAGATAAATAAATGTTCAACCAAACATGGAATAGTTAAATTTTTAGTTGAAAAAATTAATTTTCTAAAAAAAAAATGTTTTTCAACCAAAGAAATGAAATTTCAACCAAAAAGATTAAATCTCTACCAAAAAATAATTTTTAACAAAATACATACAAATTTTTAACAAAATAGATGAATTTTCAACTAAAAAAGATTATTAGTGAACAAAAAAATAGAATAGTTTAATTTTCAGTTAGAGAAATAAGTTTACTAGCAAATAAAGTAAATTTTGAACGAAATACTTAAATTTTCAACCAAACAAAAGAACTTTCTATCAAAAGATTTAATGTTTATAAATAAAAATTCGCTTACTTTTCAATAATAAAAAAAACTCATTTTCTCCCAAATAATAATCATTTTTAACCAAAAAGGTGAATTATTCACCAAGCAGATCAATATTCTACCACAAAAAAAAAGTATCAACAAAATACAGAAATTTTCAAACAAATAGTTTTAATTTTTAACTAAAGAAGATTAATGTTTAAACATGATATAGTTGAATTTCCATTTGGAGATTTGAATTTTTAACCAAAAAGATTAATTTTAAGCCAAAAAATAATAATTTTCAACAAAAAAATACCAATTTTTAATAAAATAGATGAATTTTCAACTAAAAAAGATCAATTTTTAATAAATAAAATAGCATAGTTTAATTTTTAGTTAGAGAAATAAGTTTCTTAGCAAAAAAAAATAAAATTTTAACGAAATAGTTAAATTTTTTACTAAACAAATGAATTTCTTAACAAAAAGATTAAATGTCTATAAAAAAAATTCGCACTCATTTTCACTAAAAAAAAACAACTAATTTTCTACCAAAAAATAATAATTTTTAAGAAAAAAGGTGAATTAGTCACCAAGAAGATTATTATTCTACCACAAAAAAAAGTTACAACAAAATACAGAATTTTTCAAACAAATAGTTGAATTTTCAACTGAAGAAGATTAATGTTCAAACATAATATAGTTAAATTTTCAATTAAAAATTTAATTTTTAATTTGAAAAAACAACTGATTTTGCACCAAAAAGACCAATTGTTAATAAAATACATGAATTTTCAACTGAAGAAGATAAATAAATGTTTAACCAAACATGGAATAGTTATTAGTTGAATTTTTAGTTTAAAAAATTAATTTTCTATAAAACAAATTCTTTTCAAGCAAAGAAATGAAATTTCTACCAAAAAGATTGAAATTTTACTAAATTTCTAATTTTCTACCAAAAAATAATAATTTTTAACAAAATACCTGAATTTTCAACCAAATATTTTTATTTTTAAAGGAATTTTTAACCTAATAGTTGAATTTTTAACAAAAAATGTGAATTAGTCACTAAGAAGATTAATATTCTACCACAAAAGACAACGTTTCAATCAAAAAATACAGAAATTTTTAAACAAGCAGTTGAATTTCCCACTGAAGAATAATGTTCAAACATGATATAGTTAAATTTTCAGTTAAAAATTTAATTTTCAATTGAAAAAACTAATTTTGTATTGAGAAGATTAATTTTCTACCAAAAAAGATAAAGTTTCAACAAAATACAGAAATTTTCA